>CM031596.1:110486756-110489256 GCA_018398815.1 Conus ventricosus
AGAGAGAGAGAGAGAGAGAGAGAGAGAGAGAGAAAGAGAGAGAGAGAGAGAAGAGAGAGAGAGAGAGAGAGAGAGAGAGAGAGAGAGAGAGAGAGAGAGAGAGAGAGAGAGAGAGAGAGAAGGACAATGACGATGACAATGATAATGACAATGACAATGAGAATGATTTATTGACAATAGTTACACAACCCTAATGCCGAGGGAGTACATGCGCAATTTCCACTTAGCATTGCAAAATCTGCCAACAATAGAAATGCGAGTCAAAGAACAAGCGTGCAAACAGAAAACAGTTGAACAATATGAATTACTAGAAAATGAAGAAAAAGATTGTTTTTGTGCGTATAGTGCGCTTCAATATTTTTGTGCGTATTGTGCGCTTCAATATTTTTTGTGCGTATTGTGCGCTTCAATATTTTTGTGCGTATTGTGCGCTTCAGTATTTTTGTGCGTTTTGTGCCTTTCAAAATGTTCGTGACAGGATCACTGACGCCTAATACAGGTCAGAGGTCAGGGTTACAGCAAAGGTCAAGCAGCAACAACAAAGTCTGAACAGACGAAAATCGCCCTGGCTCTGTGAATTTCTTTTTAATGTGGGCAAGAATAGCAGAGTGATGCATGACGTGTGGACGCCATTGTAAGACAAAAGGATTTTGGAGTGAAAAGTCTACAGACGACAGAAAAATGAAGGGTCATGTGGATCGTGCTTGCATAGAAACAGAAATGGACATGAGAGCTGCCTCAGAGTCAGGTATGGTTTGGGTCAAGGGATGGACTGTGTGATGAATAGCTTTCGTTAATTAATAACGGCTGATCCGACGACAAACGCCAGGTGCAGCTTTGAGTGTAACAGAAATGTATATAGCGTTTTGGGCCTAAATTGTAACCGTGGACACAGACCTAAATCAAAGCGTCAACATGTGCGCTTAACTGTGGATTGTGTCAGTAACTTATTTAACAGCTCCCCCCTTCCCTCTCTCTCTTACACCGCGTGTATCCCCACTTCCCTCCCCTTCTCCCCAACCTCCACTCTCACCCCTTACCACCCCGCCTTCCATTTCTAATCACTTACCTTCTTTTCCAGGGCTGTCGCTACCTGCAAGAAGTTTGTTTCCACAGGTCTTCTGCTGAAAGGCCTGGCCAAGATGGCGTCAGTTGTTGCATTCCTGGCCTGAAAGGCCTGGCCAAGATGGTGTCAGTTGTTGCTTTCTTGGCCTTTGTCATGCTGACTTTGTCCCACAGTCATCCACAGAAATTCCTGGCCAAGATGGCTTCAGTTGTTGCATTCTTGGCCTTTGTCTTGTCGACTCTGGACCAGAAACATCCAGAAACATCCACAGAAATGCCTGGCCACGATGGTGTCAGTTGTTGCATTCTTGGCCTGAAATGTCTGGCCACGATGGTGTCAGTTGTTGCATTCTTGGCCTGTGTCACGGGTTTGTCACGAGGCCTATGACGGTTGGCCCATCTGGGGTGGTGGAATTGTTCATTTATTTATTGTCGTTGCTGTGGTCGTGTATCCGTCCCTTATTGTGGCTTGTAGTGCGTTTGCACCGTAATGTCGTTCAGCTCAGGTTAGGTTTACTTTCTCTCTCTCTCTCTCTCTCTAATTCCACTGCCCGTGCAATTCATCCTGCAGGTTCACGGATGGCTGGTACCTTTCGCTTGAACTGGCTGTCTCTATCGGCCTCTCGCCTGTCTTTTAACCTGCCGCACGTGCATCATTCCTCTTAGGCTTGAGGTATGCTCACTGTGACGTAGCGTGGCATGTTGGCTGCCATCGTTGAGGCAGGTTTTCTCTTCACTCGAGCGGAAGATGTCTCTGAGAGCGCCTGCTCTGTTTTTGGTTCTACACCACTTCGTCGAAGGTACGGTCGGTACCTTCATCCCTACAGTCGGCCTGTAGGGGAGGGACATCACATCACGTCATCTTTTTTCCGCATCTGCTCTGCTGTCCTCTCAACTGGACAGAGGGCAGAGAGTCGCTTGACCCGCCACTTTGGGTCACCCACGGGTAGCTGGTAAGCATCAGTTTCGTGGTTTATTTGTTGTTGTTTTTTTTTGTTGTTAGCCGGCTAATTCTTCTCTTTTGCGCAATTTCTTTTGGTTTTCAAAATTATAAAAGAAATATTGTTTGAGACCACTTTTTCTGGTTAATTCAATCTTTAACCTGGCCAGTCAAAATTATATCTTAAAGTCTTTCTCCTTTTTATGCATCTGGTGATGCGGTAGTCGGCGGGAATGGGGGAGAACCTGGTGATTCAGGGTTGGTACTTGCTTGGTCTCGCTCGTCCGCCCCTGTCACAATTGCCGGTCTCGCATTCTTCGGCCACCGTCTGTTTGTGCGTGCAAGGGGAACGAGAGTTTTATGTTTGCGAGCGTGCGTACGCATGGTTAGTCGTTTGGATGCATGGTTGGAGAATTGTGTCATTTTGAAATGTTGTCATAAAATGTGTGGATAATTGTGCCATTGAATTATTATTATTTGCAAATGTGGTGGCAG
>CM031596.1:110494256-110506756 GCA_018398815.1 Conus ventricosus
TGAGAGAACGGGAGAACGAGGGGAAGAACGAACAGAGAGAGAGGGAGAGAGAGGTTCGGAGTGGAGCTCTGCAGGAGAGAAGGGCAGAGAGAGAGAGAGATGAGGGGGGGAGAGAAGAGAACCAAGTTGAGAGATTAGCATGAGATAGTCTGCAGAGGAAGGACTGAGGAGAGATGTGGAGAGAGAGAGAGAGTTGCTAATTTATGAAGAAGAAAAGAAAGAAAAGAAAAAAGAAAAGAAAAGCAACCATGTCCATTTGATAAGAGCAGACTAGAAGAGAGAGAGAGAGAGAGAGAATGCAATGCGTTAATGCAGGAAGAAAGAAAGGAGAACAGATCGATGTTGATAGTCACTGTTCTACCCTAAACCGGGGGTTCGACCTCATACCTGGCAGCGTCACTTCGCCAAGCAGAACCACAGACCAACGCCAACAGTCTCACCTGACCAGGCGCCATCAGACCAACACCATTGCCGGCAGTTGTGTCGTGTTGTGAAAGTGACAGTGAAAAGAAAAAGAAAAGAAAAGAAAAGACAGTGATTCGTGAATAGTTAAGATCACCTGGCCAGGTAAAGTAGAAATCTATTTATAACCCGGGTTAGTTAATGATGTTTTAGATAAATGATTTTGTGAAGTTCAAGGAAAGAGAGAATGTTTTATTTTTGTTTGATTCCATATGCATTGATGTTTCGTTCTATGATCATGTGTAGTAAAGTTATAGACTTTACTAGTGGTTTGATGTGACGAATGCATGATATATGAATGAGATTGTAAGCAAGCTGTGAGTGTGTTTGGGCTGTGCGCTAGTCCTTCCTCCACTGACATTACACCGAGGTTGACAATTTATTGGCGAGCCTGCCAGGATATTCTGGCCCATTTATTATAATTGTTCAACTTCTCAGAGAGGAAGCTGGGTGGGATTCAAGTATTGTAATCCTAAGACAAGGGGTTGTCTTACTGTATGTTCCCAAGATAGTTAAATACTAGGCTTGGCATTGCTTCCAAGATAGTTAATACTAGGCTTGGCATTTCAGCCCCAGAGTACTCATTTCGCACAGATTGCCTATAATTCGCTCTCATAGTTGGGTCAGGCGCTGGGCGTCTTATAAAAACTAACTACGTTGTCCCAAGCTAATATTATCATTCATAGGATTGTGCTATTACGTCACTCGTGTCGGTAACCATCAGTTTGGCTGTCGTAGTTATAAAATCTTGTTCAAAAAAAAAAAAAAAGAAAGAGATATAATGGCGGAAGAAAAGAACACCCCTATTGAACAACTTGTGAGCGTCGCTCGTGATTTAGGCTATTCGGGAGAAGAGTTGCGTGCGTTCGTTGAAAACCAGCAAAAGATGGAAAGGGATGAGCGAGCGGAAAGACGCCGTATCGCAGTAGAAGCGCAGGAAACAGAAAGAATGAAGCAGGAAACAGAAAGAATAAGGGAAACGCAGGAAACAGAAAGAATGAAAGCTAGGGAAACGCAGGAAACAGAAAGACTAAAGGAAGCGCAGGAAACAGAAAGAATGAAGCAGGAAACGGAAAGATTAAAGGTTCAATTGGAGTTAGAGAAAGTGAGAATGCAGAGGGAGACCACCGATGATGGTAGTTCACTTTCCAGTGACTCTGTGCGCAGCTATGCCCCCCGACCCAAGTTGCCAAAATTCTCGGAAGGGACCGATTCGATTGACGCATACATCAGTCGTTTCGAAACGTTTGCGACCAGTCAGGGTTGGCCTCCAGAAGAGTGGGCAGTCATTTTGTCAGCGCTATTGACGGGTAAGGCATTGCAGATTTTCACTGCGTTACCAGCAGAACAACAGTCTGATTTTTGTGCTGTGAAGGAGTCTTTAATGAAAGGATTTGACCTCACAGAGGAGGGTTCAGGAAGAAATTTCGTTCAGCTAAATTACAAGCAGGTGAGACGTACACTCAGTTTGGTGCACGTCTAGATCACTATTTTGAGAAATGGTTAGAGTTGAGTGGTACGAAAAAGGAGTTCGCTGAGTTGAAAGAGCTAGTTATGAAAGAACAGATTTTGTCAGGTTGCGGCCCTGAGTTAACCATACATTTGAAAGAGAGACAGCCAGAGACAGCAGGAGAGTTGTTGAAGTTCGCAGAGGTGTATAGAGAGGCACGTTTGGGCACGAAGGTGCAGGAGAAACAGGTGCTAGGCACAGGTGAGAAGAGTACAAGGAGACTAGGAGAGTTTCCTGCAAAGTCTGCAAACCCAGTGGTGGGGCAGAAGGAAGGGCAAAGGGAAATTAGGTGTTTCATTTGTCACAAGAAGGGACATGTGGCGAGGGATTGTCGCATGAGGTTCCAGAAGGCAGCAGCCTTGCAAGAGGTGGATAAGGGTCGTCAAGGGAAACGACCTGCAGTGGAACCAAAAGGGATTCAGTCTGAAGAGGGTGGAGTGCAGCCTATGGCTAGCACTGGACAGCAGTCAGTGTCAGGGATGGAGGGCACTAGGCTGAGTGGTTCGTTACCAGTGGAAGAAGGGTGGATTGGCCAGCAGAGGGTGAAAGTGTTACGAGACACTGGTTGTTCATGCGGGGTAGTACGAACAACGCTGGTCGATAAAGGGGATTTGACAGGGCAAATCCAGACCTGTACTCTAATCGATGGCACTGTGAGGGAGTTTCCAGTTGCTAAGATAGAAGTACGTACCCCTTACTTCTCAGGCGAGTTGTCTGCGTTGGTGATGGACAAACCCTTCATGATTTGATCATTGGAAATATTCCAGGGGCAAGGGATCCAGGGGATCCTGAGTTGTTGACTGCTACAGGGGCAGCAGTTCAAACACGGAGCAAGAAGGAGGAAAAGGTTGTTAAACCGTTAGTTGTTCCAGGAAGGAAGTCGGGCATAGACGTGTCGCCTGATGAGTTTAGGGCAGCACAGGAACAAGACCCTTCGCTCGTGAAGTCTTGGGGTTGGCAAGAGGTGGAGAGAAACAGGAGGTTAGAGGAGGTGAGACAGAGTTTCTTGTGAAAGGCGGGCTGTTGTACCGAGTGTTCACCAAGGGGAAGACAGGTAAGGTGACCACTCAGTTAGAGGTACCAGCATGTTATCGTGACACTGTCATGTCAGTGGGTCACGAGTCGCTCATGGCGGGTCATCTCGGCACCAGCAAAACAGCTGACCGAATCTTTGATGACTTTCATTGGCCAGGGCAATGCAGACATAAAGCGGTTCTGCATGTCATGTGATGTGTGTCAAAGGTCAGCCACAAGAGGGGTGAAGAGGAAGGCGCCTCTTAAACATCCCCCTTTAATCGACACACCGTTCAGGAGAGTGGCCGTCGATCTGATTGGCCCAATCTCGCCCTGTTCCAAAGGTGGGAACAGGTATGAGACACGTAAGGTTGCAAGGGAAGGTTTGCAGGAGGCTAGGGTCGGTCAGAAGAGGCAATATGACAGGAAGGTGAGGAAGCAATCCCTCAAGGCGGGAGATCAAGTCCTGGTACTGCTTCCCACGGGTCACAACAAGCTGCTGATGCATTGGAAAGGACCATTCACCATCACTGAAAAGGTCGGTCGGGATTACCGAATCGATGTGAATGGGAAACCAAAACTTTTCCATGCGAATTTTCTCCGCAAATATATTCAGCGTGAGACTCAGCACATAGGCGCAGCAGCAATCATTGATGAGGTGAAAGAGACCCAGCAGAAGAAGGGGAGATTTTGTTGCCTAAGTTTCCAGGAGAAGAGTCATACAGGGATGTGTCACTGTATGAAGGGCTAGACAGTAGGAGTTCCTAGGTTTTGTTGTCGGAGGCGACACAAAGCAGCCAGAAAGGGAAAGGTGGAGAAGATGATGAATTCAGAGAGACCAAAGACCAAAACAGAAGTCAGGAGTCTGCTAGGTTTTATTGGGTTCTATAGGGAGTTGTCCCAAATTTTGCTGCAATCACGAGTCTCTCAGTGATTTGGTCAAGGCGGGGAAACCGCAGTGGTCGAGTGGTCAGACGCTGCAGAGCAAGCACTGCAGACGGTGTTGGAAAGACTAGGTTCCCGTCCCATCTTGAAGCTACCAGACATGTCCAAACCATTTGTGTTGCGGACAGATGCATCAGGCGGTGGATAGGTGCAGTATTGTTGCAGGAGCATGAAGGGGTCGAGTTTCCTGTGAGATATGCTAGCAGGAAGTTGACAAAGTGTGAAGAAGGGTACGCAACGGTGGAGAAGGAGTGTTTAGCGGTCGTGTGGGCCGTGCAGAAGTTCCACAAATACTTGTATGGGAAAGAGTTCGTGATCGAGACGATCATCAACCACTCAAATTCCTGCAGGAGGCGCAGTTGAAAAACAGCAGAGTTCTGCGTTGGGCAATGGCACTGCAGCCCTACAGGTATCGAGTGCAGTACATCCCAGGTCGACAGAATGTCGGAGCTGACTATTTAAGCCGTGTAGTCTAGCAAGCTGCAACTCAGAGGAAGTCAGTCATATCCGGGGTGCATTGTTGATAATATGTGTTGATTCCAGTTATGTTGATTGGATATGGGTTCATTCCCAGTTGGCTATGGTCCATATTTTCTGTGTGAGACTGTTTATATTTTCTTTGTGAGATTTGTTCATGTAAATAAAGTTATGCTTGGAGCATACAGTCGCTTGTGTAGTAATGCATTATTTGCAATAAGTGAGGATGGAGATTCCTCAGTGAAGTGTCATGGATCGTGATCATATATATATTGTGCTTTTCATAAGAATTGTGAAGGGAAGATGTGGCAAATCCGCAGGTAGGGAATTGCATAGGTGCGCACAGAGGTCGTTATAAAATGAGTCGAAATAACGCAAGAGCGCACGTCAATGATAACTCATTGGAGTGGTATTCACTAATGATATAATTTATAACTTATAAACCGTTGTTGTAAAGTATTTTTTTAAACTTTGCGCGTGTAGCTGTGTGTCAGTAAATTCGGTTGTTGTCTTTTTTGTACCGTTGTTTTGAGACAATGCGGTGCATAGTCTTTTGCAAGGGGGAAATTGTCACGGTCAAAATTCAACACAACCGAAGTGTGGTCAGTCGTCGGCCACTCCAACTGGACATAAGTCCAAACTCAAACATTCTAGGCGTCAGAAAGACGGGCCCACAGGTCGGGTCCGGCCAATTAAGCATAGGGGAGAGGCTCCACAGAGACGTTCTGTCCCGCCAGACGACTAAGCGGCTTTGACCGACGCCTCGATGTCTAGCGAGACGAGTCGTAGAGCCCGGCTCAGACTCATCTGGCCACTTTGTGAACCAGCGTCATTGTTAGTTTAGACGTCGTGGTGCCCACCCAGACTCAGCTAGCCACTTTAGAGTGACCAGTGTCCACACGGCACCAGTTAAGTAGGAAAGGGGGGGAAGGTAGTGTGTGGTGGGGGTGAAATCTAGCTAATCAATTAGATGACCAATTGACCACCACAGAGAGTAAGGCGTGGTCGGCATGACTGGCATGATTTGAACATCCAATGGAATTAGAGGGAACTAACTTCGGGGTGTCAGGGGTAAAAATACTGACCAATGGTACTCGCCCTTGTGGGAGAGATCGGAACACCATAAGAAGGATGTGAGAGTGAGAGAACGGGAGAACGAGGGGAAGAACGAACAGAGAGAGAGGGAGAGAGAGGTTCGGAGTGGAGCTCTGCAGGAGAGAAGGGCAGAGAGAGAGAGAGAGATGAGGGGAGGAGAGAAGAGAACCAAGTTGAGAGATTAGCATGAGATAGTCTGCAGAGGAAGGACTGAGGAGAGATGTGGAGAGAGAGAGAGAGAGTTGCTAATTTATGAAGAAGAAAAGAAAGAAAAGAAAAAAGAAAAGAAAAGCAACCATGTCCATTTGATAAGAGCAGACTAGAAGAGAGAGAGAGAGAGAGAGAATGCAATGCGTTAATGCAGGAAGAAAGAAAGGAGAACAGATCGATGTTGATAGTCACTGTTCTACCCTAACCGGGGTTCGACCTCATACCTGGCAGCGTCACTTCGCCAAGCAGAACCACAGACCAACGCCAACAGTCTCACCTGACCAGGCGCCATCAGACCAACACCAGTGCCGGCAGTTGTGTCGTGTTGTGAAAGTGACAGTGAAAAGAAAAAGAAAAGAAAGAAAAGACAGTGATTCGTGAATAGTTAAGATCACCTGGCCAGGTAAAGTAGAAATCTATTTATACCCGGGTTAGTTAATGATGTTTTAGATAAATGATTTTGTGAAGTTCAAGGAAAGAGAGAATGTTTTATTTTGTTTGATTCCATATGCATTGATGTTTCGTTCTATGATCATGTGTAGTAAAGTTATAGACTTTACTAGTGGTTTGATGTGACGAATGCATGATATATGAATGAGATTGTAAGCAAGCTGTGAGTGTTTTGGGCTGTGCGCTAGTCCTTCCTCCACTGACATTACACCGAGGTTGACACACAGACACACACACACACACACACACACACACACACACACACACACACACACACACAGACACAGACACAGACACAGACACACACACAGACACAGACACACAGACACAGACACAGACACACACACAGACACAGACACACACACAGACACAGACACACACACAGACACAGACACACACACAGACACAGACACACACACAGACACAGACACACACACACACACACACACACACAGACACACACACACACACAGACACACACACACACACACACACACACACACACACACACACACAGACACACACACAGACACAGACACACACACACACACACACACACACACACACACACACACACACACACACACACACACACACACACACACACACACACACACACACACACACACACACACACCACGGGGGAAACACGCCTAGGTGAAAGCCAGGTGGGCTGGATTCCAGAGAGACAGGTGAGCATAAAAGCAGAGCTGGCAGGTGATGCCAGACTGGAGCTCAAAGGACAGGGTCAGCGCACCACGCTCCGCTGACTGCCTTCAGGGGTCACTGGCGCTGGGCCTGGACAGGTCCCCAGAGAGAGAGAGAGAGAGAGAGAGAGAGAGAGAGAGAGAGAGAGAGAGAGAGAGAGAGAGAGGAGAGAGAGAGAGAGAGAGAGAGAGAGAGAGAGAGAGAGAGAGAGAGAGAGGTTTATTCATAAAGGCCATAGCTCCTTAGGAGGGTGTAAATAGATAAGAAACCGCACACAATTCATTAGTAATTGCTCATGTAACTAGATTAACACATCATCTATTATCTTGACACATCATTTGAGACAGAGAGAGAGAGAGAGAGAGAGAGAGAGAGAGAGAGAGAGAGAGAGAGAGAGAGAGAGAGAGAGAGAGAGAGAGAGAGAGAATTTCGGCCAAATCAGGCCGTGGCGGAAGGAAGCAGAATGCACTCTGGAACCTCAGAGAGGCTTTGGGCACGAGCGGCATAGAGAAATAGAACTGGCAGCCAGTGGTCACTGCGGTGGGAATCAATCCCCTTGTGGCACGCTGCAACTGTTTTGCTCAGTGAAAGCGTCTTGAGGTCTGTGGCTCCACACATCTGCTGGCCCTGTGACAGGGAGAACTTCCCCACAGTCGAAGAAGCTGTTCCTGATCAAAATCCTCGATGGGTAGATATGTCTGGCTCATGAAAAACAGATCACCGAACGTCACATGTGATCAGTGTAGGAAGACAAAGAGGAAAATTGGAATCAAATATCAGAGGAAAAACTATTGGGAAATCAAAAGTAAACAATGACTGTTGTCAGGGCCAGCCACGTTTGACACGAACTGAAAGAGGTAATGGCAGTTATGTGAATGAGGTGATGGCAGTTATGTGAATGAGGTGATGACAGTTATGTGAATGAGGTGATGGCAGTTATGTGAATGAGGTGATGATAGTTATGTGAATGAGGTGATGATAGTTATGTGAATGAGGTGATGACAGTTATGTGAATGAGGTGATAATAGTTATGTGAATGAGGTGATGATAGTTATGTGAATGAGGTGATGACAGTTATGTGAATGAGGTGATGATAGTTATGTGAATGAGGTGATGACAGTTATGTGAATGAGGTGATGATAGTTATGTGAATGAGGTGATGATAGTTATGTTTTGCTGGATTCTAGGTCATGAGACAAAAGAAAACAACCAAACAAAGAAACAACCAACCAAACAAAGAAACAAAGAAACAGCCAACGAAACAAAGAAACAACAACCAAACAAAGAAACAACAACCAAACAAAGAAACAACAACCAACCTTCAGCAACAATCTGCCTTGATGCTATAACAGCCCGCACAACTGCCCAGTGAATGATGATGATGATGATGATGATGATGATGATGATGATGATGATGATGATGATGATGATGATGATGATGACCGTCCTTCAGCAACAATCTGCCTTGATGCCATAACAGCTCTCACAACTGCCCAGTGACTGACAAGGATGATGATGATGACGATGATGATGATGGTGATGATGATGATGATGATGATGATGATGATGATGATGATGATGATGATGATGATGATGATGGTGATGATAATAGTAATGATAATAATGATGATAGTTATAATCATAATGATAGCAACAAGAACAACAAGAACAGCAACAACAACAACAACAACAACAACGATGATAACAATAATCATGATGATGATGATGATAATATAATAATAATAATAATAATAATAATAATAATAATAATAATAATAAAATAATAATAATAATAATAATAATAATAATAATAATGATAATGGCAACAACAAGGACAACATCACCACCACACTACCACCACCACAACAAAACAACAATAATATAAAAAAATGATAACCATCACACACCACACCACCACCACACACCACCACCACCATCATCATCATCATCATCATCATCATCATCATCATCTATCCATGAAGAGGCAAGGACAGAGCAGTCTAGTTTCCTTCCATGCATGTCTGCTTCAGCCTGACTGACTGAAAGGGTTCAATGCTGAACAGAGAGTGAACAGAGGTCACACCGGACACCCCTTGCACCTGCACCATGTATTGTTGCTGTCGCTGCTGTGGCTGTCACCTGCACCATGTATTGCTGCTGTCGCTGCTGTGGCTGTCACCTGCAACATGTATTGCTGCTGTCGCTGCTGTGGCTGTCACCTGCAACATGTATTGCTGCTGTCGCTGCTGTGGCTGTCACTTGCAACATGTATTGCTGCTGTCGCTGCTGTGGCTGTCACCTGCAACATGATTTGCTGCTGTCGCTGCTGTGGCTGTCACCTGCAACATGTATTGCTGCTGTCGCTGCTGTGGCTGTCACCTGCAACATGTATTGCTGCTGTCGCTGCTGTGGCTGTCACCTGCAACATGTATTGCTGCTGTCGCTGCTGTGGCTGTCACCTGCAACATGTATTGCTGCTGTCGCTGCTGTGGCTGTCACCTGCAACATGTATTGCTGCTGTCGCTGCTGTGGCTGTCACCTGCAACATGTATTGCTGCTGTCGCTGCTGTGGCTGTCACCTGCAACATGTATTGTTGCTGTCGCTGCTGTGGCTGTCACCTGCAACATGTATTGCTGCTGTCACTGCTGTGGCTGTCACCTGCAACATGTATTGTTGCTGTCGCTGCTGTGGCTGTCACCTGCAACATGTATTGCTGCTGTCGCTGCTGTGGCTGTCACCTGCAACATGTATTGCTGCTGTCGCTGCTGTGGCTTTTACCTAAAGCCTGTTTTGTCATGGGTCATCATTCCGTGATCTTCCTAGATCTGTCCTCAGGCGTGACCAGTGAACTGGTCAACAGACGATCTGTCCTCAGGTGTGACCAGTGAACTGGTCAACAGACGATCTGTCCTCAGGTGTGACCAGTGAACTGGTCAACAGACGATCTCTCCTCAGGTGTGACCAGTGAACTGGTCAACAGACGATCTGTCCTCAGGTGTGATGGGAGAAAGAGGACTCACGCACACGACATGAAGCCTCAGGTGTCATTGCAATGGAATACATCTCCGTCTTGAAGCATTTAGGTTTTTTTTTTCTTTTTAGGAATATAAAAAGATCCAAACTTGTCGTATACTTACAAAGTGCTGTATCTTGCACGAGCAACTCAATGGGCTGTCCCCTCGCAATTCCCTGAAGGAAAACACCCACCCACACCACCTTCTCCACTTCTCTACCACCCCTGACCCCATACCATCCCATGCTTCCACCCTCCCCCTTTCCCAAAACCTCTCTCTCCATCCTTCTCCTCTCTCTCTCTCTCTCTCTCTCTCTCTCTCTCTCTCTCTCTCTCCCTCTCTCTCTCTCTCTCTCTCTCTCTCTCTCTCTCTCTCTCTCTCTCTCCCTCTGCCATCCGACAAACGTCATATATCAGCAGTTAGCTTGTCTAAACCGGCTAATCGTAAGGCTATTTTAAAACTGGAACAGATGTGATGTTGTGCTGAAAAAGAAATGTAATCTCCCATGAACTTATCTGGCGTCTGGGAAATCTGAAGAGATTTTCATTGAAAGAAATAAACGAACAGGGCGACTTGCTGTTCAATCTTTACATTGTAACGAACAGGACGACTTGCTGTTCAATCTTTACATTGTAACGAACAGGACGACTTGCTGTTCAATCTTTACATAGTAACGAACAGGACGACTTGCTGTTCAATCTTTACATTGTAACAAACAGGACGACTTGCTGTTCAATCTTTACATTGTAACGTTCTGTCCTTCTATGAAAGAAAACTCATGTCAACCAGATTACGTGAAGGATGGTACGTGCTGAACTAGACAGACAAATACGGCAAAAGTGACCCCTGACAAATGGCGGTAGACAGACAAATACGGCGAAAGCGACCACTATCAAAATGGCGGTAGACAGACAACTACGGCGAAAGTGACCCCTATTAAAATGGCGGCAGACAGACAAATACAGCGAAAGTGACCCCTATCAAAATGGCGGTAGACAGACAAATACGGCGAAAGTGACCCCTGTCAAAATGGCGGCAGACAAATACGGCGAAAGTGACCCCTGTCAAAATGGGAGTAGACGGACAAATACGGCGAAAGTGACCCCTGTCAAAATGGCGGTAGACAGACAAATACGGCGAAAGCGACCACTATCAAAATGGCGGTAGACAGACAAATACGGCGAAAGTGACCCCTATTAAAATGGCGGTAGACAGACAAATACAGCGAAAGTGACCCCTATCAAAATGGCGGTAGACAGACAAATACGGCGAAAGTGACCCCTGTCAAAATGGCGGCAGACAGACAAATACGGCGAAAGTGACCCCTGTCAAAATGGGAGTAGACAGACAAATACGGCGAAAGTGACCCCTGTCAAAATGGCGGCAGACAGACAAATACTGCGAAAGTGACCCCTGTCAAAATGGCGGTAGACAGACAAATACAGCGAAAGAGACCACTATCAAAATGGCGGTAGACAGACAAATACAGCGAAAGTGACCACTATCAAAATGGCGGTAGACAGACAAATACGGCGAAAGTGACCCCTATCAAAATAGCGGTAGACAGACAAGTACGGCGAAAGTGACCCCTGTCAAAATGGCGGCAGATAGACAAATACGGTGAAAGTGACCCCTATCAAAATCGGGGGTAGACAGACAAATACGGCGAAAGTGACCCCTATCAAAATGGCGGTAGACAGACAAATACGGCGAAAGTGACCCCTATCAAATTGGCGGTAGACAGACAAATATGGCGAAAGTGACCCCTGTCAAAATGGCGGCAGACAGACAAGTACGGCGAAAGTTCCGATGTGTGACACAGAGCCAGTGAAGTTGCTGAACTAGCGGTGTGACATGAACCGATGTGTGACACAGAGCCAATGAACCGATGTGTGACACAGAGCCAATGAACCGATGTGTGACACAGAGCCAGTGAAGTTGCTGAACTAGCGGTGTGACATGAACCGATGTGTGACACAGAGCCAATGAACCGATGTGTGACACAGAGCCAATGAACTGATGTGTGACACAGAGCCAGTGAAGTTGCTGAACTAGCGGTGTGACATGAACCGATGTGTGACACAGAGCCAATGAACCGATGTGTGACACAGAGCCAATGAACCGATGTGTGACACAGAGCCAGAGAAGTTGCTGAACTAGCGGTGTGACATGAACCGATGCGTGACACAGAGCCAATGAACCGATGTGTGACACAAAGCCAGTGAACCGATGTGTGACACAGAGCCTGTAAACTGATGTGTGACACAGAGCCAATGAACCGATGTGTGACACAGAGCCAATGAACCGATGTTTGACACAGAGCCAATGAACCGATGTGTGACACAGAGCCAATGAACTGATGTTTGACACAGAGCCAATGAACCGATGTGTGACACAGAGCCAGAGAAGTTGCTGAACTAGCGGTGTGACATGAACCGATGTTTGACACAGAGCCAATGAACCGATGTGTGACACAGAGCCAATGAACCGATGTGTGACACAGAGCCAATGAACCGATGTGTGACACAGAGCCAGAGAAGTTGCTGAACTAGCGGTGTGACATGAACCGATGTGTGACACAGAGCCAGAGAAGTTGCTGAACTAGCGGTGTGAC
>CM031596.1:110509256-110511756 GCA_018398815.1 Conus ventricosus
CGTGTAGCAGACGGTGTCCTCGTTGGTTGCCTCCTCACTTACTTGTTTTGGGGGAGTTTTTATTGCAATGTGGCGATGTCGAGCAAAACCCTGGGCCAACCAAGAGCAGTCTGCGACAGTCCAGCGTCAGCAGTGGACCGGGACGAAGAACCAGCACGGACAAATCTGAAAGCGCCTCATCCAGCACGCCAACTGTTACGTCATCTCCGGTAGAACCTACCATAATGGATGTCATGGCCATGCTTCAAACACTCAACACGAAGTTTGATGATATGAAGGCAGAGATGAAAGAATTCCGTGACAGTTTTGCTGCCCTACATGGTGAGGTTGAATCCCTGAAGGAGGAGGTGAAGGACCTTCAACATGAGAACGCAGACCTACGCAACACCAACGACAACCTGATGAAGAGGATCCAGGACTTGGAGAGGAAGACAGACGACCTGGAGGGACGGTCGAAGCGGAACAACGTTATCTTCTATGGCCTTTCCCGCAAAGACAGCGAGACACCGCAAGACTGAAAGTATTGTGAAGGACCTGCTTAAAGAAAAACTTGAAATAAGTGGTGATATAGAATTCGACCGCGTTCATCGCCTTAACTCCAAGCAGAATTCACCAGTTATTGGACGCTGCACCTTTTTCAAGGACAAAGAAAAAATTCTAAAGGCAAAACAGAAACTGAAGGGCACTCAGGTGTTTTTGGGAGAGGACTTCTCGTTCCGGGTGAGGGAAATAAGACGACAGCTTACCCCTCATCTGAAGAAAGCACGTAGTGAGGGAAAGCGTGCCACTATGGTGTTCGACCATCTCCTTATTGAGGGTAAAAGGTAAGGACTAGTAGATGGACAAAATCTCCGTGAAATTCAATAGGGGGTGGCCTGCCCGCAATGACACCGGTGACACCGGCAACTGAACTGTACGACGTGTTAACAGTCCGTGCAGAACGGGAACTGAGCCGCACAGAAAGCGAGTCGTGTGCTGTGAAAGATAAGCTTGATGACAGAGTTGGCACTAAGTTGTCCGGGGTGAAAGGACGGGGGTCAAATGGGATCACGGACGAAAGAACTGTTGTTAATAATCCTCATGACTGTTTTGATAATGTTGTTTTTTTTCTGATTTTGGTACAACATATGATGCATTAAACAAATGCACTGATGTCATAAGCGAGGGGAAGGATGTACATATTTACAATGAATTGAACATTGATCTGTTTAATGAAGTTAACGAAAAAAGAGAAGGTAGTGTGAAATTGTATCAAAAGAAAAGAAGTGATATTAGTGTGGAAAGTGATATTTGCGAGAGTGTACATGAACGAATGGATGACCACAGAACAAATAATGTTAATATGCATGAAAATGTATCATCGATATGTTCTAATTCACACCATCTTGATGGAAATCGTACGTTATTTATTTTTACACTGGAATGTTAATGGACTTCTTTCTGAAATTAATCAAAAGGAATTTCTATCTTACCTATTCAACTTCGACATTATATGTCTTGTTGAAACGTTTGTAGAGAATCTGACTCATAATATTTTCACAAACTATACAAGCTTTATAAAGCCAGGCATAAAACTTTCAAATCAAGGGAGACGATCTGGGGGTATAATGTGTCTTGTTAGAAATGAGATAGTGCCTTTCATTCATGAGATCAAGGTAGATAATCCCAATGTACTTTTGCTCCTGATTGACAAGAATTTGTTTGATTTATCAGAGAATGTTTTGTATGTGTGTTCGTATGTGCCCCCTGAAGGCTCGCCTCTTTATACCCACTTAGATATTGACAACGGCATTAATTCACTTGAAGAGTGTATTGTTGACTGTATACTTGAATATGGCAATGTGCATGTGATCCTCTCCGGTGATTTAAACAGCAGAACTGCAAATTTTTCTCCTGATATTTTACATGACGATGAATTTGGTACTAGTGTTGAAAGTTGCTCTGCGTATTTTAATAGAAAATCAGCTGACCAGGTACTGAATAACTACGGAAAAAATTTGTTGAATATGTGCACTACTCTTGGTTTTATATTCTTAATGGTGTATGTAATGGAGACCTTGATGGAAATTATACGTTTGTGTCTCAGTCTGGAAACAGTGTTAATGATTATTTCTTGCTTTCTAAAGAATTGTTCTCCGTTGTCTCTTCGTCTTGTAGATTAGTAGTTTCAGAGAGAGTAGAATCTGATCACTTACCACTTGAATTTCATTTAAATGTGGTTAAGAATGCTACCATTTCTTCTGGAGTTGAAAATGTGAATAAGTATATTGAAAAGTTTGTGTGGAATAGTGATGTAACACAGTCTTATTTGGATGCAATGCATTCCTCTGAAGTGTTAAGCTTACTTAATTATGCGTTTAATTTGATTGAGCATGACTACAATGAAGCTCTGAATGTTTTTGTTGAGACTGCTAAAACTTATGGAGCTTGTTTGAAGAAACGAATTTATATTGATAATTTAACTAAAAGTAGTGACTGGTATGATAAAGAATGTAAATCA
>CM031596.1:110516756-110521756 GCA_018398815.1 Conus ventricosus
CTGGGAACATGGTGCCCTACATCACAGGGATCATGGTGTCCTATATCACTGGGATCATGGTGCCCTACATTACCGGGATCATGGTGCCCTACATCACTGGGATCATGGTGTCCTTCATCACTGGGAACATGGTGCCCTACATTACTGGGATCATGGTGTCCTACATCACTGGGATCATGGTGCCCTACATTACCGGGACCATGGTGCCCTACATTACTGGGATCATGGTGTCCTACATCACTGGGATCATGGTGCCCTACATTACCGGGATCATGGTGGACTACATTACCGGGATCATGGTGCCCTACATCACTGGGCACATGGTGCCCAACATCACTGGGATCATGGTGCCCTACATCACTGGGAACATGGTGCCCTACATCACTGGGATCATGGTGCCCTACATCACTAAGAACATGGTGCCCTACATGACTGAGAACATGGTGCCCTACATCACTGGGATCATGGTGCCCTACATCACTGGGATCATGGTGCCCTAAATTACTGGGAACATGGTGCCCTACATCACTGGGAACATGGTGCCCTACATCACTGGGAACATGGTGCCCCACATCACTGGGAACATGGTGCCCTACATCACTGGGAACATGGTGCCCTACATCACTGGGAACATGGTGCCCTACATCACTGGGAACATGGTGCCCTACATCACTGGGAACATGGTTTCCATTGTGCCCTACATCACTGGGAACATGGTGCCCTACATCACGGGAACATGACTTTTGGTGCCCTACATCACTGGGAACATGGTGCCCTACATCACTAGGAACATGGTGCCCTACATCACTGGGAACATGGTGCGATGGTGCCCTACATCACTGGGAACATGGTGCCCTACATCACTGGGAACATGGTGCCCTACGTCACTGGGAACATGGTGCCCTACATCACTGGGAACATGGTGCCCTACATCACTGGGAACATGGTGCCATGGTGCCCTACATCACTGGGAACATAGTGCCCTATATCACTGGGAACATGGTGCCCTACGTCACTGGGAACATGGTGCCTTACATCACTGGGAACATGGTGCCCTACATCACTGGGAAAATTGTGCCCTACATGGTGCCCTACATCAGTGGGAACATGGTGCCCTACACTGGAACATGGTGCCCTACATCACTGGGAACATGGTGCCCTACATCACTGTGAACATGGTGCCCTACATCACTGGGAACATGGTGCCTGGGAACATGGTGCCCTACATCACTGGGAACATGGTGCCTGGGAACATGGTGCCCTACATCACTGGGAACATGGTGCCCTACATCACTGGGAACATGACTATTGGTGCCCTACATCACTGGGAACATGACTATTGGTGCCCTACATCACTGGGAACATGGTGCCCTACATCACTGGGAACATGACTATTGGTGCCCTACATCACTGGGAACATGGTGCCCTACATCACTGGGAACATGGTGCCCTACATCACTGGGACCATTGTGCCCTACATCACTGGAAACATAGTGCCATGGTGCCCTACATCACTCGGAACATGGTGCCCTACATCACTGGGAACATGGTGCCCTACATTACTGGGAACATGGTGCCTGGGAACATGGTGCCCTACATCACTGGGAACATGGTGCCCTACATCACTGGAAACATGGTGCCCTACATTACTGGGAACATGGTGCCTGGGAACATGGTGCCCTACATCACTGGGAACATGGTGCCCTACATCACTGGGAACATGACTATTGGTGCCCTACATCACTGGGAACATGACTATTGGTGCCCTACATCACTGGGAACATGGTGCCCTACATCACTGGGAACATGACTATTGGTGCCCTACATCACTGGGAACATGGTGCCCTACATCACTGAGAACATGTTGCCTAACATCACTGGGAACATGGTGCCATGGTGCCCTACATCACTGGGAACATGGTGCCCTACATCACTGGGAACATGGTGCCCTACATCACTGGGAACATGGTGCCCTTCATCACTGGGAACATGATTATTGGTGCCCTATATCACTGGGAACATGACTATTGGTGCCCTACATCACTGGGAACATGACTATTGGTGCCCTACATCACTGGGAACATGGTGCCCTACATCACTGGGAACGTGACTATTGGTGCCCTACATCACTTGGAACATGGTGCCCTACATCACTTGGAACATGGTGCCCTACATCACTGGGAACATGGTGCCCTACATCACTGGGAACATGATTATTGGTGCCCTACATCACTGGGAACATGGTGCCCTACATCACTAGGAACATGGTGCCCTACATCACTGGGAACATGGTGCCATGGTGCCCTACATTACTGGGAACATGGTGCCCTACGTCACTATGAACATGGTGCCCTACATCACTGGGAACATGGTGCCCTACATCACTGGGAACATGGTGCCATGGTGCCCTACATCACTGGGAACATGGTGCCCTACATCACTGGGAACATGGTGCCCTACATCACTGGGAAAAAATGTGCCAGGGTGCCCTACATCACTGGGAACATGGTGCCCTACATCACTGGGAACATGGTGCCCTACATCACTGGGAACATGGTGCCATGGTGCCCTACATCACTGGGAACATGGTGCCCTACATCACTGGGAACATGGTGCCCTACATCACTGGGAACATGACTTCTGGTGCCATACATCACTGGGAACATGGTGCCCTACATCACTGGGAACATGGTGCCCTACATCACTGGGAACATGGTGCCCACATCACTGGGAACATGACTATTGGTGCCCTACATCACTGGGAACATGGTGCCCTACATCACTGGGAACATGGTGCCCACATCACTGGGAACATGACTATTGGTGGCCTACATCACTGGGAACATGGTGCCCTACAACACGGGGAGGAGCTGCACACAGACCCCAAGCTGGCCTGGCTGCACGTGATGTACATATTACAGTGTTCCTCCCACTTCTGCATTCAGCACGTGATGTACATAGTACAATGTTCCTGTCACTTCTGTATTCAGCACGTGATGTACATAGTACAGTGTTCCTCCCACTTCTGCATTCAGCACGTGATGTACATAGTACAGTGTTCCTGTCACTTCTGTATTCAGCACGTGATTTACATAGTACAGTGTTCCTCCCACTTCTGCATTCAGCACGTGATGTACATAGTACAGTGTTCCTGTCACTTCTGTATTCAGCACGTGATGTACATAGTACAGTGTTCCTCCCACTTCTGCATTCAGCACGTGATGTACATAGTACAGTGTCCCTGTCACTTCTGTATTCAGCACGTGATGTACATAGTACAGTGTTCCTGTCACTTCTGTATTCAGCACGTGATGTACATAGAACAATGTTACTCTCGCTTCTGAATTCAGCACGTGATGTACATAGTACAATGTCCCTGTCACTTCTGTATTCAGCACGTGATGTACATAGTACAATGTCCCTGTCACTTCTGTATTCAGCACGTGATGTACATAGTACAATGTCCCTGTCACTTCTGTATTCAGCACGTGATGTACATAGTACAGTGTCCCTGTCACTTCTGAATTCATCACGTGATGTACATAGTACAGTGTCCCTAGCTGTCACTTCTGAATTCAGCACATGATGTACATAGTACAGTGTCCCTGTCACTTCTGTATTCAGCACGTGATGTACATAGTACAGTGTCCCTCCCACTTCTGTATTCAGCACGTGATATACATAGTACAGTGTCCGTGCCACTTCTGTATTCAGCACGTGATGTACACAGTACAGTGTTCCTCCCACATCTGTGGTCAACACGTGATGTACATAGTACAGTGTTCCTCCCACATCTGTGGTCAACACGTGATGTACATAGTATAATGTTCCTCCCACTTCTGTATTCAGCACGTGATGTACATAGTACAGTGTCCCTCCCACTTCTGTATTCAGCACGTGATGTAATTAGTACAGTGTTCCTCCCACTTCTGTATTCAGCACGTGATGTACATAGTACAGTGTCCCTCCCACTTCTGTATTCAACACGTGATGTACATAGTACAGTGTCCCTGTCACTTCTGTGGTCAGCACGTGATGTACATAGTACAGTGTCCCTATTACTTCTGTATTCAGCACGGGATGTACACAGTACAGTGTCTCTGTCACTTCTGTATTCAGCACGTGATGTACATAGTACAGTGTTCCTCTCGCTTCTGAATTCAGCACGTGATGTACATAGTACAGTGTCCCTTCCACTACTGTATTCAGCACGTGATGTACATAGTACAGTGTGCCTGTCACTTCTGTATTCAGCACGTGATGTACATAGCACAGTGTCCCTCCCACTTCTGTGTTCAGCACGTGATGCACATAGTACAGTGTTCCTGTCACTTCTGTATTTAGCACGGGATGTACACAGTACAGTGTCTCTGTCACTTCTGTATTCAGCACGTGATGTACATAGTACAGTGTTCCTCTCGTTTCTGAATTCAGCACGTGATGTACATAGTACAGTGTCCCTTCCACTACTGTATTCAGCACGTGATGTACATAGTACAGTGTGCCTGTCACTTCTGTATTCAGCACGTGATGTACATAGTACAATGTTCCTCCCACTTCTGTGTTCAGCACGTGATGCACATAGTACAGTGTTCCTGTCACTTCTGTATTTAGCACGTGATGTACATAGTACTGTGTCCCTGTCGCTTCTGTATTCAGCACGTGATGTACATAGAACAGTGTTCCTCCCACATCTGTGGTCAACACGTGATGTACATAGTACAGTGTTCCTCCAACATCTGTGGTCAACACGTGATGTACATAGTACAATGTTCCTCCCACTTCTGTATTCAGCACGTGATGTACATAGTACAGTGTTCCTGTCACTTCTGTATTCAGCACGTGATGTACATAGTACAGTGTCCCTCCTACTTCTGTATTCAACACGTGATGTACATAGTACAGTGTTCCTCCCACTTCTGTGGTCAACACGTGATGTACATAGTACAGTGTTCCTCCAACATCTGTGGTCAACACGTGATGTACATAGTACAATGTTC
>CM031596.1:110526756-110531756 GCA_018398815.1 Conus ventricosus
AAGTCTGTCTTACACTTAGAAAGAAATGCGGATCGCCAGGTTTCCATATGAAGTAAGTCTGTCTTACACTTAGAAAGAAATGCGGATCGTCAGGTTTCCATATGAAGTAAGTCTGTCTTACACTTAGAAAGAAAGTCACATTCCCGTTCGGCGCCTGTAAACAGTTGCCCTACACCAAACCCTTTTTCAAATTACATTTTCGGCACTTTGGTATGCTCAATGTAACGGCCAGACTCACGATGAACAAGAAGCAGTCAGCTTGCTTGCCTGAACATGGAGCAGTCAGCTTGCTTGCCTGAACATGGAGCAGTCAGCTTGCCTGCCTGAACATAGAGCAGTCAGCTTGCTTGCCTGAACATGGAGCAGTCAGCTTGCTTGCCTGAACATGGAGCAGTCAGCTTGCCTGCCTGAACATGGAGCAGTCAGCTTGCCTGCCTGAACATGGAGCAGTCAGCATGCCTGCCTGAACATGGAGCAGTCAGCTTGCCTGAACATGGAGCAGTCAGCTTGCTTGCCTGAACATGGAGCAGTCAGCTTGCCTGAACATGGAGCAGTCAGCTTGCCTGAACATGGAGCAGTCAGCTTGCCTGAACATGGAGCAGTCAGCTTGCTTGCCTGAACATGGAGCAGTCAGCTTGCCTACCTGAACATGGAGCAGTCAGCTTGCCTACCTGAACATGGAGCAGTCAGCTTGCCTGCCCGAACATGGAGCAGTCAGCTTGCCTACCTGAACATGGAGCAGTCAGCTTGCCTGCCTGAACATGGAGCAGTCAGCTTGCCTGAACGTGGAGCAGTCAGCATGCCTGCCTGAACATGGAGCAGTCAGCTTGCCTGCCTGAACATGGAGCAGTCAGCTTGCCCGAACATGGAGCAGTCAGCTTGCCTGAACATGGAGCAGTCAGCTTGCCTGAACATGGAGCAGTCAGCTTGCCTGCCTGAACATGGAGCAGTCAGCTTGCCTACCTGAACATGGAGCAGTCAGCTTGCCTGCCTGAACATGGAGCAGTCAGCTTGCCTGAACATGGAGCAGTCAGCTTGCCTCCCTGAACATGGAGCAGTCAGCTTGCCTGAACATGGAGCAGTCAGCTTGCCTGAACATGGAGCAGTCAGCTTGCCTGCCTGAACATGGAGCAGTCAGCTTGCCTGCCTGAACATGGAGCAGTCAGCTTGCCTGAACATGGAGCAGTCAGCTTGCCTGCCTGAACATGGAGCAGTCAGCTTGCCTGAACATGGAGCAGTCAGCTTGCTTGCCTGAACATGGAGCAGTCAGCTTGCCTGCCTGAACATGGAGCAGTCAGCTTGCCTGAACATGGAGCAGTCAGCTTGCCTACCTGAACATGGAGCAGTCAGCTTGCCTGCCTGAACATGGAGCAGTCAGCTTGCCTGAACATGGAGCAGTCAGCTTGCCTGCCTGAACATGGAGCAGTCAGCTTGCCTTCCTGAACATGGAGCAGTCAGCTTGCCTGAACATGGAGCAGTCAGCTTGCCTGCCTGAACATGGAGCAGTCAGCTTGCCTGCCTGAACATGGAGCAGTCAGCTTGCCTGAACATGGAGCAGTCAGCATGCCTACCTGAACATGGAGCAGTCAGCTTGCTTGCCTGAATATGGAGCAGTCAGCTTGCCTACCTGAACATGGAGCAGTCAGCTTGCCTGCCTGAACATGGAGCAGTCAGCTTGCCTACCTGAACATTGAGCAGTCAGCTTGCCTGCCTGAACATGGAGCAGTCAGCTTGCCTGCCTGAACATGGAGCAGTCAGCTTGCTTGCCTGAACATGGAGCAGTCAGCTTGCCTGCCTGAACATGGAGCAGTCAGCTTGCCTGCCTGAACATGGAGCAGTCAGCTTGCCTGAACATGGAGCAGTCAGCATGCTTGCCTGAACATGGAGCAGTCAGCTTGCCTGCCTGAACATGGAGCAGTCAGCTTGCCTGCCTGAACATGGAGCAGTCAGCTTGCCTGCCTGAACATGGAGCAGTCAGCTTGCCTGCCTGAACATGGAGCAGTCAGCTTGCTTGCCTGAACATGGAGCAGTCAGCTTGCCTGCCTGAACATGGAGCAGTCAGCTTGCCTGCCTGAACATGGAGCAGTGAGCTTGCCTGCCTGAACATGGAGCAGTCAGCTTGCCTGCCTGAACATGGAGCAGTCAGCTTGCCTGCCTGAACATGGAGCAGTCAGCTTGCCTGAACATGGAGCAGTCAGCTTGCTTGCCTGAACATGGAGCAGTCAGCTTGCCTGCCTGAACATGGAGCAGTCAGCTTGCCTGCCTGAACATGGAGCAGTCAGCTTGCCTGCCTGAACATGGAGCAGTCAGCTTGCTGGCCTGAACATGGAGCAGTCAGCTTGCCTGAACAGTACTGAACGAGGCAAACTCGGGAACTTCAGTTAATGTAGAAGACATTTCATCGTGTTCTAGGAACTTCAGTTAATGTATACTGTTCAAAAAAAGTTAAGGACTAACATTTCACTGATTTATAAAAAAGAAAATTGGGAAGTGATCAATGTACAAGTGTAACATGAATTTATTGAATATGTGAAAAGTGTGTAAAGACAATGACAAGTCCAAGGAATCAACAAACTGGAATCGAGCGCAGTACAAACACCCCCACCCCCAAATTTGAAAGTCACAGGAGGAGTGTTTGTTCAATGTCATGGTTAATAACGTGTGTGTCCCCCGTTATTGGCAAGGCATTCAAGGCAGCGTTGTCGCATGGAGTTCACCAGTGTGCGCAGAAAGGCCTGGGGGACAGCAGCCCACTCCTGCTGGAGCGACTCAAACAGCTGACCCAGGTTAGCAGGAGGAGGACGACGCTGCTGCAGTCTCCGGCCCAGCTCATCCCAAAGATGTTCGATGGGGTTCAGGTCTGGGCTGTTTGCGGGCCACTGCATTCTGTTGACACCAGCAGCTTGGAGAAACGTGTTTACTGCTCTGGTGCGATGGGCCGTGCATTGTCGTCTTGAAAGACTGCCTGAGGTCCAAGCTGTTGAAGGGCTGGCAGCACCAGGGTTGCAAAATCTCTGTTTGGTAGCCAACACCATTCAAGTTCCCTGCCACATTGTAGAGAACCGTTCTGTAGCGTGTGCTTATGCCGCCCCAAATCATAACGGATCCCCCACCATAGCGGTTCCTTTCCAGGACAGCTTCTTCTGCAAAACGCTCCCCACGGCGTCTCCAGACCCTGTTCCGTCTATCGGTGGGATCCAGGCAGAACCGCGACTCGTCTGTAAACATCACGTTAGCCCACTATTCATGTGTACATCTCACGTGCTGCGTGCACCATACTCGGCGTGCTGCTCTGTGGGCATCAGTCAAACGAGGTCTTATGGCTAGTCGTCGAGCACGGAGGTTAGCGGCGTGTAGACGTTTTCGTATGGTCTGATCACTGACAATAGTGTTGGTGGCATCTCTAAGGCGACGTCTGATGTTGTTTGCACTTGCTGTTCTTTCTTGTGTGGTCTGCCTTTCAATGTATTGGTCCTCTCGTGGTGTTGTTATTCTGGGTCGACCAGAGCGTGGTCGTTCTTGCACTCTTCCTGTGTCTTGAAAGCGTTGTCTGAGTCTGATAACAACAGAGTGTGATACCCCAAGTCTCCGTGCCACTTCCCGGACTGCAACTCCTTCTTGGAGCCATCCTATTGCTCTTCCTCGATCCAGCTCGTTCAGTCTTTGACGTGGAGGCATGCTGTTGCATTGCATTTTTCGCCAGTACAGTGGCTTTTAAAGACATTTGGTTGAGCATACTTTATGACCTACAGCCTGATTTAGCTCGTGCTTCACATGATTTTGATTCAGCACATGCTCCTCGGATCCCAAACACATCAGAAATTCACCCCAATTTGTTCCAAAAATGACAAGTCGCGACACGTGTTTTTCAAGGCGCGTGAGAAATGTGTGCCACAAAATTGCAGTTGCCGCATTCACTATCAATTTGTGCGTGTGGTTCAATTTGTTTGGACCAGAAAGGCGGTACAATTGAATTTTTGTGTATTTTTAAAAGTTTTTGTACATTCTCAATGTTGGTCCTTAACTTTTTTTGAACAGTATAGAAGACATTTCATCGTGTTCTATGAACTTCAGTTAATGTAGAAGACATTTCATCGTGTTCTATGAACTTCAGTTAATGTAGAAGACATTTCAACGTGTTCTATGAACTTCAGTTAATGTAGAAGACATTTCAACGTGTTCTATGAACTTCAGTTAATGTAGAAGACATTTCATCGTGTTCTATGAACTTCAGTTAATGTAGAAGACATTTCATCGTGTTCTATGAACTTCAGTTAATGTAGAAGATATTTCATCATGTTCTATGAACTTCAGTTAATGTAGAAAACATTTCATCGTGTTCTATGAACTTCAGTTAATGTAGAAGACATTTCATCGTGTTCTATGAACTTCAGTTAATGTAGAAGACATTTCATCGTGTTCAATAGACATTTCATCGTGTTCTATGAACTTCAGTTAATGTAGAAGACATTTCATCGTGTTCTCTGAACTTCAGTTAATGTAGAAGACATTTCATCGTGTTTTTATGCTTCGAGGAAGTCGATCCGTTTCTCCACAGACTAAATTGTTTGAGGAGTGCAAGGGAAACTAAGCAATTGCACAAACAGCTAGCAGAGTTTCTGAGAGTCTGTTTTCTTTGTAAAGGCCTCAAACTCCGACCGTGTAAGTCAGAGTTGGTTCAATTCGTGTGTCTATTTCAAAAGGAAGTTTACATGTGATGCATTTTATCTTCTTGGTGACTTTCATATTTCTAACTCTGCATTTCCGTTTTCTCCTGAGCTTCAGACAAGAAGTGACTACACTCAATTATCCTGTAAAGCACACATCTGTCATTTGCCTCGATCATTTTCGTTAAAGGTCCTCGTCTCTCGCAGAACGATGCACTGACTGTCTACAGACCGTGCTGTTTGTGTTTTCACGACATGCTGTCTGTACGATCAGTCTGTTTTCCTCTGTGTGTCAGCTGTGGCATTGATTCTGACGATCAAACCCGAATCAAA
>CM031596.1:110534256-110539256 GCA_018398815.1 Conus ventricosus
AGAAAAGCCAAAAGAAACAGGCTTCTACACATACATTAGCCATTGTTCTGAGGTATAGCTTTCACCATAACACACCTGTACGTACATTACACACCTGTACGTACATTACACACCTTACGTACATTACAAAGGACGGAAAAGAAACGAAAAAAAAACTTCTATTGGGTCATTTTTAATGTTGTTATTGTTGTTGTTGTCGTTCTCCTTCTTCTTTTTCTTCTTCTTCTTTAAGAAGCAACAATACTTGTGAATACAATAGTAATAACAGTTTGAATGGTAATAATAATGATAATAATAATAATAATTACAATAATAGTAATAATAATAATACCATCCTACAGACTAACACACGCAATGAAATGGAAGCGTTTTGTAATAATAATAATATTACTGATGATGATGATGTTAATAATAATAATAATAATAATAATAATAATAATAATAATAATAATAATAATAATAATAATAATAATGACAATAATGATAATGATAGTAATAATAATAATAATAATGATGATAATAATAATGATAATCATATTACTACTACTGCTGCTACTACTACCACTACTACTGCTACTACTACTATCCTACAAAATAATACAGACACACTATAAAAATAGAGCATTTCATGAATGAAAACGACCCATCAATGACCAGTCGCTGAATCAACAAATCAACAGGTCAAAGAGATGATCAATCACTTAAGTGAATCAATCAACCAACCTATCATTGAAATACCAGTCGATCTTTTCAACCAAACAGTCTATGCATCAGTCAGTCGTCTAAACCGCCAGTCACTGATTCACTAAGCCATTGATTCCACCACAGAATGCGAACATAACCACGTGACAGGGCAGCCCAAGAAACAGCTGTAAGAAAGGCTGGCATCTCTTTCACTGACAGATGGGAAGCAGGATGGAATGTTAACAAGAATACAGGAATAGGAAGGTGAAAATAGACAGCACTTTGATGTGGGAAAGAAGCTTTTAGTACACACACACACACACACACACACACACACACACACACACACACACACACACACACACACACACACACACACACACACACAAGAGAGAGAGAAAAAGAGAAATGAAGCCAGTACCCTGTGTTTGAGTGTGTTCAGGAGTCAATGTCCTCAGGGCTCATGTCACCTGACTCACAGCTCGCCTGAAGGCTTCTTCAAGGTCACTGTGGATTGTCAGTTTCATCAGAAGGCTTCTTCAAGGTCACTGTGGATTGTCAGTTTCATCTGAAGGCTTCTTCAAGGTCACTGTGGATTGTCAGTTTCATCTGAAGGCTTCTTCAAGGTCACTGTGGATCGTTAGTTTCAAGTGAAGGCTTCTTCAAGGTCACTATGGATCGTCAGTTTCAAGTGAAGGCTTCTTCAAGGTCACTGTGGATTGTCAGTTTCAAGTGAAGGCTTCTTCAAGGTCACTGTGGATTGTCAGTTCCAACTGAAGGCTTTTTCAAGGTCACTGTGGATTGTCAGTTTCAAGTGAAGGCTTCTTCAAGGTCACTGTGGATCGTCAGTTTCAACTGAAGGCTTCTCTCAAGGTCACTGTGGATTGTCAGTTTCAAGTGAAGGCTTCTTCAAGGTCGCTGTGGATTGTCAGTTTCAACACACGTCCATTTTTTCACTTTGGCGAACATGTTCCCATTCGTTTCAACACACGTCCATTTTTCACTTTGGCGAAAATGTTCCCACTCGTGCTCCATGATGACATTGTCAAGGAGTGGCCCACTGCACGTGTCAACAGCTGATAACCTTAAAAAGAAATATTAATATGCCGCCGAACGAAAAACAAACAAACAAATTACAAGACAAATTCGACGCGTTTCGACCTCTTTGGTCTTCTGCAGGGAAGACAAACAACATTCAAGACAATGAAAAAGGAAAAAAAAAGAAACCCGCACAATCACTTACCTCCTCAAACTGGGTGCACAATGTTCTTCGTTTTCATCGACTTGAATGTTGTATGTCTCGCTTCACTTGAAAAAGACCAAAGAGGTCGAAACGCGTCGTGTTTGTCTTGTCATTTATTTGTGTCTTTCGTTCGGCGGCACACTGATTTTTCTTTGAAGTTTGTGTCAATTTCCGCCTGACGTCATTTCACTTTGAAATTGACTCAGTGGCCGGCGGTGCACGTGCGCAAAGTCTTCACCTATATGTACAAGGTCTTCACCAATATGTACAAGGTCTTCACCAATAACTACACGTTTAGTTCTGTGCGCAAGGTCTTCACCAATAACTACACGTTTAGTTTTTAATTTGAGATGATTCTGGACAATCTCGTTTCTCTGGCGTCGGACAAAGAACTGCACTAAGATGGGTCTGGCCTGGGCGCCGCTCCCCTGACCTGTACGGTGTGCCCCCCCCCCTCCACCTCCTCCTTGCCTCCCCCTCCCCTCCCCCCACGCTGTCCGGAAGAAACGCATCATCTTTACAACACGGTCATCAGCTGTTTCATGGTGATTTTCCCTTACGCCAAACACCCTGGGTTCCACCGTCCACCAAACACCCTGGGGTTCCACCGTCCACCAAACACCCTGGGTTCTACCGTCCAGAATGTTGTTGTCAATCTTTCTACTCCCTCTCGCGCTGTGTTAAACGGATATCCAACAGTTGGATTGTATCCCTTGTGCGTTCACTGTTCTTTTTCTGTTTCTTTTGTTGTTTTTCGTTTCTATGTCTGATTTCTGTGCAGTACGTTCCATAGTTAGCACATGTCTTTCAATCACGCCTGCATTTTCGGTCAAGGTGTCTGTCCGGTCAAGGTGTCTGTCCGGTCAAGGTGTCTGTCTGGTCAAGGTGTCTGTCCGGTCAAAGCGTCTGTCCGGTCAAGGTGTCTGTCCGGTGTCTGTCCGGTCAAGGCATCTGTCCGGTCAAGGTGTCTGTCCGATTCTTTAATTCTCTAGTGACCCCATGTTCTCCACATCTGCCTTCGTCGACACAGACGACAGTCTTTCATGGACGGTGCATATTATGCAGTTTGTAATGACACTGTCCAGGGCTTCTTGAAAAGTCAAATCTACAGTATCTTCCTCCAGTTCAAACCTACAGTATCTTCCTCCAGTTCAAATCTACAATGTTTTCCTCCAGTTCAAATCTACAGTGTTTTCCTCCAGTTCAAATCTACAGTGTTTTCCTCCAGTTCAAATCTACAGTATTTTCACCAAGTTCAGAGACATTCGCTTGTTTGCCGTCCTGTTTTTCAATCACGCTTGTGTCACTGTCGTTAGATGTAGATGAAAATCTTTTGTCTTTTTCTTTCTTTTTTTTGTTGTTGCCCAAAAGCAGTCAGGCTGTAGTGTTGCTCACATCGTCGTCGAAGAGCGATCAGAAATTCCATTAGACCACTACCACATCCACTCCTTCACTCCACCCCTCTACCGTCCCCCCCCCCCCCACCTCCTTCGTTCCCCTGTTCTGCTGTCTACGAGTATCTCGTTCCCACAGCTCTGCTTGCCTCATTGACGATGGTTTGGGCCTGCCAGCAGTTGGCTCGCTGCTGGGTTTCACGGCATAGGACCCTCCCGCCCCCCCCCCCCCCCCCCACCCGATTAAATGGCTGCACGTTGTGCTCGAGTATACAGCTATCAATCTATCATTAGTCGTGCCTGTTATGAGGGAGGCTTTCAGTAAGTTTCGTTCACTTATCAGGCCCGCCGACGCAGCAAGTTTCGGGCCATGACAGGTAGAACAACACGGTTCCAAGCACTGGCCGAACCTGTCTGCAACATTGCGAGTGGATAGTTGGCAGATTAGGACAATATTCTGTCCGCAACATTGCGAGTGGATCGTTGGCAGATTAGGACAATTTTCTGTTAGGTTTATCTTCCCCTACCAGCATTGCTTGCAACTGTCCGATCCAAATCGCTATCCTGGATCAGGAGTAGATAACCCTTGCAACGCTTACTTCCCTTCCGATGTGGCGACTGGTTCGCTGACGTCGATTCAGTGATAATTTCCATCACACAGAGAATAATTCAGCGATAATTTCCATCACACAGAGAATAATTCAGTGATCATTTCCACCACACAGAGCATTCATCACTTCATCCTCACAGAGAATTGAAAAGACTGAACTACACACGCAAAGTAGGAGCGCATGCGACTACCTAAAAATCCGACTACCTAAAACCTATCTATCTATCATTCCGTATGTCTCACTGTCTGTCTATCTATCAATCTATACGTCTGCCTGTCTGTCTATCTATCTATCTATCTATCCATCTGTCTGTCTGTCTGTGTTTATCTATCTATCTATCTATCTATAATACAACATGTGCAGGTCAAGGTGACACATGGAATTCTGTTCACTTTCTTTGTCTATCTATCTATCTATCTATCTATCTATCTATCTATCTATCTATCTATCTATCTATCTATCTATCTATACAACATCTGTAGGTCAAGGTGACACATGGAATTCTGTTCACTTTCTTTGTCTATCTATCTATCTATCTATCTATCTATCTATCTATCTATCTATCTATCTATCTATCTATCTATCTATCTATCTATCTATCTATCTATACAACATCTGTAGGTCAAGGTGACACATGGAATTCTGTTCACTTTCTTTGTCTAATCTATCTATCTATCTATCTATCTATCTATCTATCTATCTATCTATCTATCTATCTATCTATCTATCTATCTATCTATCAATAATACAACATCTGTAGGTCAAGGTGACACATGGAATTCTGTTCACCTTCTTTATCTATCTATCTATCTATCTATCTATATATCTATCTATCTATCTATCTATCTATCTATCTATAATACAACAACTGTAGGTCAAGGTGACACATGGAATTCTGTTCACTTTCCTTGGACTGCAAAGACAGCAGGCAGCACAGGCCAGATGGAGGCGAGAATGTCGATGGTCCTCTCTACCAATCAGAGACGTTCTTACTTTGACTGCAAAAGACAGCAGGCAGCACAGGCCAGTTGGAGGCGAGAATGTCGACGGTCCTCTCTACCAATCAGA
>CM031596.1:110546756-110549256 GCA_018398815.1 Conus ventricosus
GCAGGACACCGTCCTTTACACTGGTTTCAAAGTGAGATGAATGCAGGACGAAGTGAGATGAATGCAGGACGAAGTGAGATGAATGCAGGACGAAGTGAGATGAATGCAGCACAAAGTGAGATGAATGCAGGACGAAGTGAGATGAATGCAGCACAAAGTGAGATGAATGCAGGACGAAGTGAGATGAATGCAGGACAAAGTGAGATGAATGCAGGACGAAGTGAGATGAATGCAGGACGAAGTGAGATGAATGCAGGACGAAGTGAGATGAATGCAGGACGAAGTGAGATGAATGCAGGACGAAGTGAGATGAATGCAGGACAAAGTGAGATGAATGCAGGACAAAGTGAGATGAATGCAGGACAAAGTGAGATGAATGCAGGACAAAGTGAGATGAATGCAGGACAAAGTGAGATGAATGCAGGACGTGGGCAAAGAGCAGAGTAACTGCGCCGCCAAACCGAAGAACAAACAAATGACAAAACAAACACAACGCGTTTCGACCTGTTTGATCTTCTTCAGGCAAGACAATTAGTATTCAAATCAATGAACAGACTGTCACTTATTTCTTCCAGCTGCGGGCAAAATTTGAACATAGGGGAAGGAGGGAAAATATGGAGCTGCGGGTAAAATTTGGTCATAGTGAAAGAGGGAAAATATGAAATGGCATGCAGAATTTGTTCATAGGGGAAGGAGGGAAAATATGGAATGGCGTGCATAATTTGGTCATAGGGGGAGGGAAAATATGGAATGGCATGGAGAATTTGGTCATAGGTGAAAGAGGGAAAATATGGAATGGCATGCAGAATTTGGTCATAGGTGAAAGAGGGAAAATATGGAATGGCATGCAGAATGTGGTCATAGGGGGAGGAGGGAAAATATGGAATGGCATGCGAATTTGGTCATAGGGAAGGATGGAAAACATGGAATGGCATGCAGAATGTGGTCATAGGGGAAGGATGGAAAATATGGAATGGCGTGCATAATTTGGTCATAGGGAAAGGATGGAGAATATGGAATGGCATGCAGAATGTGGTCATAGGGGAAGGATGGAAAATATGGAATGGCAGGCAGAATTTGGTCATAGGGGAAAGATGGAAAATATGGAATGGCATGGAGAATTTGGTCATAGGGGAAGGAGGGATGGAGCTGCGGGCACAATTTGGTCATAGGGGAAGGAGGGAAATTATGGACTGGAATCGAGGTTGAAGGGAAGGCAGTACGAGTTAAAATAATGATAATAGTGATAATGACATAAACTACTACTACTACTACTACTACTACTACTACTACTACTACTACTACTACTACTACTACTACCAACACAACCACCACTACTTCTACTACTGATAGTATTGTCATATAATGTCGATAAGAATATTGATGATAATGATAGGAGTAGTAGTAGTAGTAGTAGTAGTAGTAGTAGTAGTAGTAGTAGTAGTAGTAGTAGTAACAATAATGCTCACAACGGTAATAATGATTGTAGTAATAATGATAATAAGCATAGTGACAGAAGATAAAGACTTAAAGGAATGAGAGGATAGTAACAATAATATGGTTGTGGTAGCAAGACGAAGGAGGAGGAGGAGGAGGAGGAGGAGGAGGAAGAAGAAGAAGAAGCTGATATCAAAAATGGGAACGGATCAACGTTTTATTCGAAAGACTTTCAGGGAATGGAGTCAGAACCAATGTTTACTCAGAGAGAAAAATCCCATTGTACAGAAATAACTCGGGCGGAGATTCGAACCCGCAATCCCAGGATCACCAGACTCATGAGTTCCACGCTTTCACCAGCTGAACTATTCAGATGTATTACGCTGGATAAAAGTAATAACAGCTACTTTTGCTCCTGTTTTTGCTACTGCTGCTGCAACTACTACAACTACAGCTACTACCAGTACCACAATCACCACCAGATCGTCACACACTGCTACTTATCTCCCTTGAAGAATGAGACCACGTACAGCGCCACCTGCGTCTGTCTTGGAGTGTCTCTCTGGCGCCGAGCGTGTGAACTCTTCACTTGCCATTACGGGGCGGCCATGAATGCGCCATAACTGTCAGTAAGGGCAGATAAATTACGTTCCTGGGGCGGCACCCTTCCAGAACTGGGAGGACCAACACTGTCTGGCGTCAGACAAGGCGCACGTGTATTGACAAGCGTTGTGAAGTGGGGAGGTCGTTTGACGTCACAGATGACGGATTTATGGGGACTTGTTGGAAGTTGGTTTGTGGCTGTTTCGGGACTGGGCTAATGGTCGAAGTTCATAAAAAAAAGAACTATGCGTCATTTGAATTAGAATCTCTCTCTCTCTCTCTCTCTCTCTCTCTCTCTCTCTCTCTCTCTCTCTCTCTCTCTCTCTCTCTCTCTCTCTCTCTCTCTCTCTCTCACACACACACACATCATTTGTATACTGTCTGTCTGTCTGTCTGTCTCTCTTTCTCTCTCTCTCTCTCTCTCTCTCTCTCAAAGGATTACGTATTTATGGTGCATGAA
>CM031596.1:110554256-110566756 GCA_018398815.1 Conus ventricosus
CGGGTGTGGCACAACGGCCTATGGCAGGTTCTGAGAGACTTCAACATTGATGAGGGGGTCGTCCAAGTCACCCAGGCCCTCTACGAACATCCCAGCAGCACAGTACTCCTCAACAGCCAGCAGGGCCAGTTCTTCCCGACCACAGTCGGAGTCAGGGAAGGATGCCTACTATCTCCAGTACTTTTTAACATCTTTCTGGAGAGAATCATGCAAGAGATCCTCGAAGACCATAACACCTCCGTCCTGGCAGCAGGCCGATCTGCAACCTCCGTTTTGCAGGCGATATCGACCTTGGGAGGGAGGGGGGGGGGGGGGGGGGGCACTGTAATGAGACAGCTGAAAAGACAAAAAAAAGGTTCAAATCCAGCATGGGTTTTGGGTGGAGGTAGTGTTGCAAAAATCGCCCAAAGTGCAGTTTGAACAGGCCATGCCAATGCAAAATGAAGGCCACATGTCCTGTCACAATGTCATGGTATCGAACGTCACGCGAAATGTGACATATGGCTCAAGGGTTGTTACTCTGCGACACGTGAAGTACGCCGAAGGCCTGGAGTTGTGGTCCGTTACCATCGGAAAAACACACTGACAAGAAAATGCTGTAAAAACTACTTGCAAGTCGTACTAAGTTTAAAATATTCGGCGATTCTCTCTCTCTCTCTCTCTCTCTCTCTCTCTCTCTCTCTCTCTCTCTCTCTCTCTCTCTCTCACACACACACACACACACACACACGCACGTACGCGCACGCACACACACACACACACACACACACACACACACACACACACCAGAGAGAGAGAGAGAGAGAGAGAGAGAGAGAGAGAAGAGAAGAGAGAGAGAGAGAGAGAGAGGAGAGAGAGAGAGAGAGAGAGAGAGAGAGAGAGAGAGAGAGACGGACGGACAGACAAACAGACAAAAGACAGACAGACAAACAGATATACAAACAGACAGAAAGACAAACAGACAGACAGAGGAAACTCTTCTACAACTTCTGATTTTATTACATAGAACCACACTGAAGTTCTGACACGACTGCTCCCTGCTATTTCTTCTTGATCTTCTTCTGCTGCTGCTGCTGAAGACATCAGCCAACCATGGCCTGGTATGTTCACGCACAGTTAAACACAGAAAGGACCGTAAAAAACACCCCGTCCCCCAATATTACAGCCTTGCACAGGATACCTACGGCAGAGACCGCCTGTTTCTAGGTGGGGGCTCGATTTGCATAGCGCGTGCTGCGTCCTTTCTGACCTCTGTATCCGTTTCCAAAGGTTCATCCACAGACATCATGATAATTCAGGATCTCCATGGATCCATGGATCCAGAGTCGCTGACGAGTCCTCTGCTCTTCTTGTGCGGTCGGTAGGACTGGTGGCACCAGATCTGGCATCCGGGTGCCATGATCAATTCCACTGGGGCTTTCTCCTTGTCCTGCTTGGTATACCCCAAAGTGCGCCTGCCGCTCCACGCCCTTCAGCCAGGCGTGATGTCGCAGAACCTCGCAGACAGGGCAGTCCTGAAGGATGTGTTGTGGGGGCTGAGATCCAGTGCCACAAGGACGTTCCTCAGTGTGGGCAGTCTGGAATTGGTTGAGGAGGCTCGGTAATCTTCCTTGGCCGGTCAGTGTGAACAGGTCTGTCTGCTGGTGTCTTGAACACCGGCGCATCGTTTCATCACCGTTATCTGAACCCTTCCTTCTCTTCCTGTCAGACCGGTACCGGTAGTGATGATCCTCTGCCAAAACGATCACAGCTGCTTTCGGTTACAAAAGCCCCCCCCCCGGCCCCTGCTCCCCCCGCCCCCCCCCCCCCATCGTCTACGAGGTCTAATCGATTCCGTTCAGAAGCAGCCAGCGTGCAGCTGGTGGAATGGGCTGCCGGCTGGTGTGGGTCTTTGGTGCATGGGGAGGGGAATGGTGGATCAAAGAGAGGTGGATGAGGGTGGATGGGAGTGGAGGGTGGGGTGGAGGTGCGTGGAAGTTGGGGGTGGTGTCTGGGGATGGTGGAAAAGGAGGATCTGTCTCCATATGTTCGTGGATTGAATACATACATACACAGATGCAGCCATTTACTATGTCCTTCAGAGAGAGAGAGAGAGAGAGAGAGAGAGAGAGAGAGAGAGAGAGAGAGAGAGAGAGAGAGAGAGAGGAGAGAGAGAGAGAGGAGAGAGAGAGAGAGAGGAGACTGCTCCATGATCGTAGAACTGCGGTGAGTTTTCTGGTCGATCTGTGATGTCCTAAATCATTTCTGTTTCTTTATTTTCTCCATACTTCTCCTCCTCCTCCTCCTCCTCGTCGTCGTCTACTTCTTCTACTGATTCCTTTCGTTTTTGTTTTCCTGTTGTTGTTGTTGTTGTTGTTGTTCTTCTTCTTCTTCTTCTTCTTCTTCTTCTTCTTCTTCTTCTTCTTCTTCTTCTCATCATCATCATCATCATCATCATCATCATCATAAATCATCATCATCATCATCATCATCATCATCATCATCATCATCTTCTTCTTCGTCTTCTGAGCTTACCACTGTTACTTCTCTTCCTCCTCTTCGTCCTTCTACCACCATAACTACTAATGCTGCTCCTGCTGCTGCTGCTGCTGCTACTACTACAACAGACTGCATGAGTGCTTTGTCTCTACCGAGCCCAAAGCAGTTTACATACATCACATACTGAAATGTTGCAAAGATCATGAAAGTGAAAGGAAGCGACATAACTAAACCTAGAGTCCCCCGACCCCTCCACGCCCCTTCCACGCCCCATCTACGCCCCATCCTTCTCTACCCCTCCCCGAGTCCTCTAAAAGGCACCGAACCTTGATATCAAGACTCCATACACGCACACGAGCAACACACTCCCTCTTTCTCTTCACACATACACACACATACACACACGCACAGACACACAGACACACACACACACACACACACACACGCACACACACGCACACACACACACACACACACACGCACACACACACACACACGCACACATACGCACACACACACACACACACACACACACACACACACACACACACACACACACACACACACACACACACACACACACACAACTCCACGCCCTCCACTCCCACCCCCTCTCCACACACACACACATATATGCGCGCACAAGACACATTCATGGCCCAGGCTCAGAGTTGTTATGAAACTACAGATAACAGGACAAGAGCCCCACACTGTCTATACAAGTGGATCTTCAAAGAAGACAGAGAACAGAGAGCGTGGAAGTGGGGTGTCTGATGGTGAATGGAAGAGCAGTCCACGCGGCTGGGCTCTGAAAGAGAACAGAGCGCAGACAGAAGGCTTTTTGTCTGACAGACAGAACACGCGGAAATGCTACCGTTAGACGAAGAAGGGAGATAACAAAAAATGTATCAGGCCAATCGTCAGGGTCAGCGCCAGTAATGAATCAGAAGCAGAGAAGAGAATCTTCTTTCTGCCTGTCTGTCTGTCTGTCTGTCTTTCTTTCTGTCCTTTTTAATGCCAAACTGAATTTGAAGACAATACAAATCAGAATGATGTATTTCTCGAGAGTACAGTGTTACGTGAAATCGGTAGTGATGAGTGACGGACTTACAGTCATGTTTTCATCCTTTGTTTCATTTCACTGAAGAAGACATGGAGGCAGATGCGCACAATGCACACACACGCACAGAGAGAGAGAGAGAGAGAGAGAGAGAGAGAGAGAGAGAGAGAGAGAGAGAGAGAGAGAGAGAGAGAGAGAGAGAGAGAGTACTGGAAACATCTTGCAGTTCAAATGATCCCTGACAGCACCACAGCAATGTTACGACAGCAACAAATTTCTCGCCCCTCCCCCACTCCCCTCAACACACACACACAACCCTTCGATCCCCCTCCCCCCCCCCCTCGTCTGAACGTCGGAATGACCACAAATGAATGCGAGACGTTACTCGTCACTCCCCCCCCCCAACCCCTCACACCACCACCCTCTCCTGCTTCTGTCCCCGCCCCACCTCTCCTCCCCCCTCCAGTTGTAGCAGGAGAAGCTCACAGCCTGGTTCTGGAATGCCATCACAACCATCACCACCAGCTGCATGAGGTCTGCTTCCCAGACCAGTCCAACTTTCATTAGTGATGTCTGCCAACCTCCCCTCCCCCTCCCACCCCCACCCTGTCCCCCATCCACTTACTCCTCCCACTTTCCTCACCCCCCTCCGCCCCCTTCTTGCCTTTCCTTCTCTTCCAGCCTTGAATGCCCCTCCCCCCCTTCCCAATCTCCCTTCTCCTTTCAGGAACAGACAGACAGGCAGAACGCTCCGCGAAGCTGATGATGAGCGCGTGCATGCCCCACGCTTCTGGCGCGGGCCACACGCCACAGAGAGAGAGAGAGAGAGAGAGAGAGAGAGAGAGGGAGAGAGAGAGAGAGAGATGCACGTGCCGTGTGCTAGCCATATATGTCGCCACCGCCGTGTTATGTGATACATACACACACTTCTTCCGCCTCTCTCTCTCTCTCGCTCTCTCTCTCTGTGAGTGTGTTTTTATGGTTTCCCCTGTGGCTGACATACCCCTTGTCGGTTTCGCTGACTGTGTGTGTTGTTGTGTTCCTGTTGTCGCGTCGACTCCTTTGAACAGCGCCCGTCTCCCCGCTTGTGCAGGGTGCTGGGAAGGCAGCTTTTATGGGAGCACACACGGGTCATAAGCCCATAATACCTGTTTTCCTTGCTTTCTGAGGAAAACACACGTCTCCTTCTGGTAAACAGTGTCAGACTATTGTCACTGAAAATCACAACTATTTTCAATAGGATGATAACCATTTTCCTGTTCCCCCCAGGGTCACCAGCATTTACCAGGTTTCCTGAAAACAAAACAAAAGAAAACAATCGTTCTCATATGTGGGGATGACAACTACTTTCTCTGTTCAAGACAGGCAGTCCGCAATATAACGCCTGTACTGGCGTTTAAATGATTTCCGTGAGTAATCGCCCTTTTCCTCGAGATAATGCCCATTTCCCCAGGAACACAGGGATAATGATCATTATCTTAGAGAAAACAGTTGTGACCCGGAGAGAAAGCAGAGAAGCCGTTGTTATCCACAGAAAAAACGGGGAATAAAAAGCAGATGTGATTCTAAGGAAAACAGTTGTGGTGCCAAGGTATAACACAATCAGTAAGTGGTTCCCTATTTTTGCTGTTTTCCTTTTGACACGACTGCACTCCCATACACCAAGGTATAACACAATCTGTAAGCGGTTCCCCTATTTTCGCTGTTTTCCTTTTGACACCACTGCACTCCCATACAGTTTCAGTGTTGTTATTAATGTGGGAAGCGCATGTACACACACACACACACACACGCACGCACGCACGCACGCACGCACGCACGCACGCACGCACGCACGCACGCACGCACACACACACACACACACACACACCACACACACACACACACACACACACACACACAGATGCCGCATGTGCGGCTTAGAAAAAAGCAGAAAACTAAAATGAACTTCTATCGATTGACATTGTCGTCACCTGACACAGATCAGCCTATTCACACATGGATGACTGAATCCATCAGCACGTGCATCACCTGACACAGATCAGCCTATTCACACACTAAATGACTGAATCCATCAGCACGTGCATCACCTGCAACAGATCAGCCTATTCACACACTGGATGACTGAATCCATCAGCACGTGCATCACCTGCAACAGACAAGCCTATTCACACACTGGATGACTGAATCCATCAGCACGTGCATCACCTGACTCAGATCAGCCTATTCACACATTGGATGACTGAATCCATCAGCACGTGCATCACCTGACTCAGATCAGCCTATTCACACATTGGATGACTGAATCCATCAGCACGTGCATCACCAGGTCTGCCAGGACCGTCACCGTCACTTCACGGCCATTTCAGTGCCCCATGAAGCACAAAGAGGAAGAAAGGTGGCAGAGTGGTTAAGACGTTCGCCTGCCAATCCAACGTGTGAGAAGTGCGTGGGTTCGAGCCCTGCCTTACTCGCCTTTCTTTCCCAGTTTGAATGACAAATCGAACTGAACGTCAAGTCCATCGGATGGGGACTATAAGCGAGTCGGACCCGTGTGCCTTCCTGGCCCCCTGCACACGTTAAAGAACCCATGGCAGTTGAAAATCGAAAAGAGCAGGGGGGGTCCCCGCTGCCCTGACAAAATTGATGTAAAGTAAAGCCGCCTGGTATTTCTTACCAAGCCACAAAAATTGTCACTTACTGTTATCGTGTGCCATCGTGCATCGGTAGAAATAAAGGACACGTATAAAACATCGTATGCATCCCATGTGAGAAACTGGAGGAATAAATGAGTTAAATGAAAATGAGTGACTGATATTTGAATGGTACGGGAAACGATTGAATGAGCGCCAGTAGGCTGCTCTTCGGCCGGCTCTACCTGGGTAGGCAGCCCGTTGAGTGAGTGAGTGAGTGAGGTAGTGTGTTTATTGTAAAGCGCTTAGAGCTTGGTCTGTGACCGAGGATAGGCGCTATATAAATACCCAATATATATATATATATAAAGAACAGTGCACAGACCTCTGGGAGAAAACCGATCAATTCATCTACCAACCAGAGAACGTCACTCATGATAGTGCATGGAAATACCATAATGGCGGTTCAGGCTGCACACCAACAAAATGAATGCGCCAAGGCCTTGCTTAAGGAGTCGAGTATTTATAGACTCTTGAAATTAGAATGTTTTGAGAATTTTTATTGTGTCTGAAGTGATTTTCCTCATTTTCATTCATATGGCCATCAAGGTACAAGCCAGGTGGTTCCAAGCAGACCAATGAAAATCACAGGAATGGGAGTAGTTGGGCGCTTCAAGAGGGCACAAAGACAGGGCCACAGGTGTGTGCAAAGGATGTAGAATCCCTGTCTTCACAGACATGGTCGGCATCTGTAGTGCAAAGGATGTAGAATCCCTGTCTTCACAGACATGGTCGGCATCTGTAGTGCAAAGGATGTAGAATCCCTGTCTTCACAGACATGGTCGGCATCTGTAGTGCAAAGGATGTAGAATCCCTGTCTTCACAGACATGGTCGGCATCTGTAGTGCAAAGGATGTAGAATCCCTGTCTTCACAGACATGGTCGGCATCTGTAGTGCAAAGGATGTAGAATCCCTGTCTTCACAGACATGGTCGGCATCTGTGTGTAGAAAACGCTGTGGAATGCCTCAAGTCGTCGTAGACTTTTGTTCTGCATCCCTGTGTCTTTGAGGATAGGGCGCACGGCCCCTCAGTCTTCACAGACTTTTGTTCTGCATCCCTGTGTCGTGAAGAAGGAAGGGGTGCCCTATCCCTCGGTCTCCATGCACTATTGTTGGCCATCTCCATGTAGAAAGGGCTTTGGAATGCCTCAGTCTGCACAGAATTTTGTTCTGCATTTCTGTGTCTTTGAGGACAGGATGCACTATCCCTCAGTCTTCACAGAGTTTTGTTCCGCGTGTCTGTGTCTTTGAAGAAAGGGGCGCAATATACCTCAGTCTTCACAGAGTTTTGTTCCGCGTGTCTATGTCTTTGAAGAAAGAAAGGGGCGCAGTATCCCTCAGTCTTCACAGGGTTTTGTTCCGCGTGTCTATGTCTTTGAAGAAAGGGGCGCAATATACCTCAGTCTTCACAGAGTTTTGTTCCGTGTTCGTCTATGTCTTTGAAGAAAGGGGCGCAGTATACCTGTCTTTGAAGAAAGGGGCGCAGTATACCTGTCTTTGAAGAAAGGGGCGCAGTATCCCTCAGTCTTCACAGAGTTTTGTTCTGCGTGTCTATGTCTTTGAAGAAAGGGGCGCAATATACCTCAGTCGTCACTGACTTGTTTTCGTCTCTGCGTAGGAAGAGGTGTAGAATCTCCTCAATGATTCACACACTTGTTCAGCATCGCTATGTAGGAAGGGATATAGAATCTCCTCACTGATTCACACACTTGTTGAGCATCACTATGTAGGGAGTGGTGTAAAATCTCCTCAATGATTCACACACTTGTTGAGCATCACTATGTAGGGAGTGGTGTAAAATTCCTCAGTGACTCACCACTTGTTCAGGCTCACTCTGTGGGAGAAGTGTAGAATTTCTCTCTCCCCCTCCCCACTCGTGTTCTTTACGCCTGTATGTTGTACTGCGTATTTGCATGAACACCTCATGGTAAACATAGGGAACTAACCGAGCAACCCGAAGGCAAACAAGCTGCTATGCAAGCCAACAAGCCAACCAATAAACAAGCAAATAGTCGATTAGATAAACAACGTTTTCACTACCTTTTAGACACCCCCAACACCACCACACACAAATTTGGCAAAGAACTGATTAAAAAAGAAACGAAGCGCAAACTTAACAACAAACAACACTAAACAAAGACGCCAAGATCCAACAAAACCAGGCGAAAAAAACAGGTCTCCAGCAAGCCAAGCAAGCAAAGACCCAAGAAAGCAACAAGACAGACAGACAGACAGACAGACAAAGACACCCATTCCCTCTCCTTGTAAGCACCGCAGCAGTCACCCCCTACTAACAAACGGCATTCACTCAGCTGGAAAGCAGCGTGCAGTGCACAAAACTGCACCCGTGGCTGCTGCAGAGGTTGGCAGGGGGGAGAAACAAGGACAGGGGTAAATTACCTCCCCTGCTAGTGTATTGACAGGAGTGCTCATCGTAACACGTGACCTGGCGGTTGTCTTACCGGGGGTGTCGTGATGCGCTGTGGAACTGCCGCCTTACTGGGCCAGACTCCGGCATGGTGCCATCACCGACTCCGGGATATCGTCTGGAGAACTCTCGCTCTAAATGTCAGGCGGTGACATCAGTGATGGGGAGTGGGGTTTCGGTGGAGATGTTATGGAGGGAGGGACCGTGGGGCGTGGGTGGGAACAGGGGGGAGGGAGATGGGAAAGGGAGCGATAAAAGCGAAGACCACATGCAAGGAAACACAGCTCGCAGACGAACACACGCGGTAAGCATGTATACGAACCGACAAAATACAAACATAAACATCAACGTCAGAGCTTGACGATAATGTGTTTAAAATGTTTGCGTGCCAGTTAAAAACCAAACCAACAGGCAGGGGGTGGGATCAACTGATAGAAATGATGGTCCTACTCAAATGGAAAGCAAAGAGAGACGTGGTAATAGAGAAGATGGTGGAAGAAGAAGATGCCGAAACTAGCCGGAGATCAGCGCAGGAAGGCAGCCAAGGGTAGTGGAGTGTGGAACGTTCACTCTAAAGCAGCATCAGCTGAAGTGAAACATGACATAGAGCCCCTCTCAAGACCAGCTCCTGTCTCAGGCTGTGTACCTCCATCTGCTGTTGGCCATTCTGCATGGCAGAGACACAACCATCTGCTGTTGGCCATTCTGCATGGCAGAGACACAACCATCTGCTGTTGGCCATTCTGCATGGCAGAGACACAACCATCTGCTGTTGGCCATTCTGATGGCAGAGGACACAACCATCTGCTGTTGGCCATTCTGAATGGCAGAGGACACAACCATCTGCTGTTTGCCATTCTGCATGGCAGAGACACAACCATCTGCTGTTGGCCATTCTGCACGGCAGAGACACAACCATCTGCTGTTGGCCATTCTGCACGGCAAAGACACAACCATCTGCTGTTGGCCGTTCTGCATGGCAGAGATACAACCATTTGCTGTTGGCCATTCTGCATGGCAGAGACACAACCATCTGCTGTTGGCCATTCTGCATGGCAGAGACACAACCATCTGCTGTTAGCCATTCTGCATGGCAGAGACACAACCATCTGCTGTTGGCCATTCTGCATGGCAGAGATACAACCATCTGCTGTTGGCCATTCTGCATGGCAGAGACACAACCATCTGCTGTTGGCCATTCTGCATGGCAGAGACACAACCATCTGCTGTTGGCCATTCTGCATGGCAGAGACACAACCATCTGCTGTTGGCCATTCTGCATGGCAGAGACACAACCATCTGCTGTTGGCCATTCTGCATGGCAGAGACACAACCATCTGCTGTTGGCCATTCTGCATGGCAGAGACACAACCATCTGCTGTTGGCCATTCTGCACGGCAGAGACACAACCATCTGCTGTTGGCCATTCTGCACGACAGAGACACAACCATCTGCTGTTGGCCATTCTGCACAGGCAGAGACACAAACCATTGCTGTTGGCCATTCTGCATGGCAGAGACACAACCATCTGCTGTTGGCCATTCTGCATGGCAGAGACACAACCATCTGCTGTTGGCCATTCTGCATGGCAGAGACACAACCATCTGCTGTTGGCCATTCTGCATGGCAGAGGACACAACCATCTGCTGTTGGCCATTCTGCATGGCAGAGACACAACCATCTGCTGTTGGCCATTCTGCATGGCAGAGGACACAACCATCTGCTGTTGGCCATTCTGCATGGCAGAGACAACCATCTGCTGTTGGCCATTCTGCACGGCAGAGACACAACCATCTGCTGTTGGCCATTCTGCACGGCAGAGGACACAACCATCTGCTGTTGGCCGTTCTGCATGGCAGAGATACAACCATTTGCTGTTGGCCATTCTGCATGGCAGAGACACAACCATCTGCTGTTGGTCATTCTGCATGGCAGAGACACAACCATCTGCTGTTAGCCATTCTGCATGGCAGAGACACAACCATCTGCTGTTGGCCATTCTGCATGGCAGAGATACAACCATCTGCTGTTGGCCATTCTGCATGGCAGAGACACAACCATCTGCTGTTGGCCATTCTGCATGGCAGAGACACAACCATCTGCTGTTGGCCATTCTGCATGGCAGAGGACACAACCATCTGCTGTTGGCCATTCTGCATGGCAGAGACACAACCATCTGCTGTTGGCCATTCTGCATGGCAGAGACACAACCATCTGCTGTTGGCCATTCTGCATGCCAGAGACACAACCATCTGCTGTTGGCCATTCTGCACGGCAGAGACACAACCATCTGCTGTTGGCCATTCTGCACGGCAGAGACACAACCATTGCTGTTGGCCATTCTGCACGGCAGAGACACAACCATCTGCTGTTGGCCATTCTGCATGGCAGAGACACAACCATCTGCTGTTGGCCATTCTGCATGGCAGAGACACAACCATCTGCTGTTGGCCATTCTGCATGGCAGAGACACAACCATCTGCTGTTGGCCATTCTGCATGGCAGAGACACAACCATCTGCTGTTAGCCATTCTGCATGGCAGCTTGTATTCGTGTCAGTTTGTATTTACAAAGAGATCGCACAGTATAGAAGAATACTAACCAAACAATACACAAAAAGGGAGAATCTGATCGTTCTAAGATGGTTAAACCCCACACTTTTTTTTCTCTCCAAAGCCTGAGATGGCTGCTTTGTGTCATTAAAGTCGACTTCATGTTCCCTCATGTTTGGCAGGATCAGTTTTGTCACTGTGTATATGATCCCTGATGCCAATGTCGCCGTGTACATAATCTCCTGGTGTCAATGTCACCGTGTACATAATCTCCTGATGCCAATGTCACCGTGTACATAATCTCCTGATATCAATGTCGCCGTGTACATAATCTCCTGATATCAATGTCGCCGTGTACATTAATCTCCTGATATCAATGTCGCCGTGTACATAATCTCTGATATCAATGTCGCCGTGTACATGATCTTCTGATATCAATGTCGCCGTGTACATAATCTCCTGATGTCAATATCACCGTGTACATAATCTTCTAATGTCAATGTTGCCGTGTACATAATCTCCTGATGTCAATGTTGCCGTGTACATAATCTCCTAATGTCATGTTGCCGTGTACATAATCTCCTGATGTCAATGTCGCAGTGTATATGAACATAATCTCTGATGTCAATATCGACGTGTACATAATCTCCTGATGTCAATATCGCCGTGTACATAATCTCCTGATGCCAATGTCGCAGTGTATATGTACATAATCTCTGATGTCAATGTCACCGTGTACATAATCTCCTTATATCAAAGTCACCGTGTACATAATCTCCTGATGTCAATGTCACCGTGTACATAATTCCTGGTGTCAATGTCACCGTGTACATAATCTCTGATGTCAATGTCACCGTGTACATAATCTCTAATGTCAATGTTGCCGTGTACATAATCTCCTGATGTCAATGTTGCCGTTGTACATAATCTCTGATATCAATATCGCCGTGTACATAATCTCCTGATGTCAATGTCGCAGTGTATATGTATTAATCTCCTGATGTCAATGTCGCAGTGTATATGTACATAATCTCCTGATGTCAATGTCGCCGGACATTACGCTGTTACCCCCACCTCCTCTCTCTATCATGCATATATCTTGATATTGCTGTTGCCACCACCTCCTCCCTCTTTCATACATATATCTTGATATTGCTGTTACCCCCACCTCCTCCCTCTTTCATACATATATCTTGATATTGCTGTTGTCCTTTATCATACATATATCTTGATATTGCTGTTGTCCTTTATCATACATATATCTTAATATTGCTGTTGCCACTCTTGT
>CM031596.1:110569256-110571756 GCA_018398815.1 Conus ventricosus
AACATTTGAATATATTCATCTTATTTATTTTATGGTCAGAACTTTTGATCATGTTCGTCTTTATCTATCTCATGGTCAGAACATTTGATTATGTTCATCTTATTTATCTGATGGTCAGAACATTTGATCATGTTCGTCTTTATCTATCTCATGGTCAGAACATTTGATCATGTTCGTCTTTATCTATCTCATGGTCAGAACATTTGATCATGTTCGTCTTTATCTATCTGATGGTCAGAACATTTGATCATGTTCGTCTTTATCTATCTCATGGTCAGAACATTTGATCATGTTCGTCTTTACCTATCTGATGGTCAGAACATTTGATCATGTTCGTCTTTATCTATCTCATGGTCAGAACATTTGATCATGTTCGTCTTTATCTATCTGATGGTCAGAACATTTGTCTGCCTTGCTGACGATGGTCAGTTCGAACCACTCGTGCGGTCGGACCATCTCAATATGACTACAGTTAATAAAAGTCGTGTGCACGTGCATTTAATTTTACACGACTGTGATTATCTGTCCATCTTCATCATTTCTGTATTGAGGTTTAAGTCGTGGATTAAAACTCATTTTGTTTGCCTGAATCAACGGTTCCAAAGGTCTGCACTCCTTGTTTTTTTCTCCCAAGTCCCGTGAGTAAGACTGATGAATGTTGATAGGAGTAACTCGGGGCAATAAGAATCAGCAGCACGACAAAGAAGACAGGAGCAAGGAGCACGGTTCATTCACACAGTCTGATCATAAAAGAAGACAAGGGCAAAGGGAAGGGTTCATCCACACAGTGTGATCATCAAAGAAGACAGGAGCAAGGAGAAGGGTTCATTCACACAGTGTGATCATCAAAGAAGACAGGAGCAAGGAGAAGTGTTCATTCACACAGTGTGATCATCAAAGAAGACAGGAGCAAGGAGCACGATTCATTCACAGTGTGATCTTCTTCCAGGGAACGTGAAGCAATATGATCAAGCCATGTATATGTTATTTCATGATCGTATCACGACAGTAAAGACACTTCATTCTATTCTGGAGACATTCGTATCATGAAAGCTTTTATCTCTTTCTCGGTCGCTTGCTTGACATGACTTAAAGTATATTATTAAACAGAAATGAAAGAAAGTAAGTTGGAAAAGAAAGAAAGAAAGAAAGAAAAGAAAGAAAGAAAGAGAAAGACAGAAGACCATCTTTTCACAGGGGAAAAAGAAAGAAAAAAGTGAGAAAGAAAGAGGGAGGCAGAAAAGAAAGAATCAAACAACTAAAGAAAGAAAGGAAGAAAGGAAGAAAGAAAAAGAAAGAGAGTAATACTCCCAAGACAATTCAATGCCCCTCTCCGTTGTTCGCGGCCACTGAGGATGGAACTACAGCCCAGGAACTGGTGTCTGGGACAGGCTGAAACGATGCTAGTGCTTCCCTTCTGGGGGAACTGGAAGGTCAGGTCTTCTGGGGGGAACTGGAAGGCCAGGTCTTCTGGGGGGAACTGGAAGGTCAGATCTTCTGGGGGGAACTGGAAGGTCAGGTCTTCTGGGGGGAACTGGAAGGTCAGATCTTCTGGGGGAACTGGACGGTCAGATCTTCTGGGGGGAACTGGAAGGTCAGACAAGATGAGAAAGATTTTGTTGATTGCAAACAGAGAAATCCTGTCAGGGGGCTACTATTATCGCACGAAGGCGAATGGACAATATCAAATAGATGTGAAACGAGTAGCAAACATATTTATCCGATATTAGTAATAAAACATCGCAAAAGGTTTAACATTAATAAATATACAATGATATTATGCTACCTCTAAAATGTACAACTGCAAAAATTACTACCACTACTATTAAAGAAGCATCCTGCCGCGTAGGAAATTTTGTATGCCCCATCGAAAATTCACAAAGATTTGACACCAGTATGTCCGTTCATCATCTGTTCCCCTATTCTCCTTTGTTTCCCCTCCCCTCTACCCCCCTCTCCTTCCCGCATCCCTTTCCCCTTGCTACTCCCCTCCCCCCATTCTCTCCACTCGCGCCCCTTCGTGGGTCTTCGTAGACTGAAGAGCTGATTAACTATACTTGTTGCCTCCCTGTTTAGTTGTTCATTTTTAATTACCCTCTGTGGGATGTGTAGGATGGTGGGATGGAGCGGCGAGATCGGTCAGCAGGCACCGCTTTATGTCTTCTGGTTCTGCTTCACACGTGATCAAGAAGGTTGACTCAGGTGAAAGCAATTACACCTGAAAAGCTGTCCACTGCGCTAACTCTCCTGCACACCTGCAGCCCAAAGTGTTCACCAGTAACCACTGAAATACAAAGAAAGAAAGAAAGGGGGAGAGACAAACAGGCAGACAGGCAGGAGGAAGGAAGGAAGGAAGGAAGGAAGGAAGGAAGAAAAGGAAAAAGACCACCCTAGACAGACTGGACGCATGTCTATTTTCGGGGAAAGGGGAGCTAAGCAGTTTCGATCAGAGGAGGGAGGTTGGCAAAAGGCACTGTTCACTATCTGGGCCGCTGCTTCG
>CM031596.1:110584256-110586756 GCA_018398815.1 Conus ventricosus
CTGCTGTTAATAAAGGAGATATCATACGGCACAAAGCTCTAGGCGATGGGAGAGACGCCAATATCAACACACTCATCTGTTAATAAACCAGATATCATACGGCACAAAGCCCTAGGCGATGGGAGAGACGCCAATATCAACACACTCATCTGTTAATAAACCAGATATCATACGGCACAAAGCCCTAGGCGATGGGAGAGACGCCAATATCAACACACTCATACACAGCAAAGCTCAAAACCTAGGCGATGGGAGAGACGCCAATATCAACACACTCATACAAGCAAGCCCTAGGCGATGGGAGAGACGCCAATATCAACACACTCATACACAGCAAAGCTCACAACCTAGTCGATGGGAGAGACGCCAATATCAACACATTCATACAAGCAAGCCTTAGGCGATGGGAGAGACGCCAATATCAACACACTCATACACAGCAAAGCTCACAACCTAGGCGATGGGAGAGACGCCAATATCAACACACTCATACAAGCAAGCCCTAGGCGATGGGAGAGACGCCAATATCAACACACTCATACACAGCAAAGCTCACAACCTAGGCGATGGGAGAGACGCCAATATCAACACTCTCATACACAGCAAAGCTCACAACCTAGGCGATGGGAGAGACGCCAATATCAACACTCTCATACAAGCAAGCCCTAGGCGATGGGAGATACGCCAATATCAACACACTCATACAAGCAAGCCCTAGACGATGGGAGAGACGCCAATATCAACACATTCATACAAGCAAGCCCTAGACGATGGGAGAGACGCCAATATCAACACACTCATACAAGCAAGCCCTAGGCGATGGGAGAGACGCCAATATCAACACTCTCATACAAGCAAGCCCTAGACGATGGGAGAGACGCCAATATCAACACTCTCATACACAGCAAGCCCTAGACGATGGGAGAGACGCCAATATCAACACACTCATACAAGCAAGCCCTAGACGATGGGAGAGACGCCAATATCAACACTCTCATACAAGCAAGCCCTAGACGATGGGAGAGACGCCAATATCAACACTCTCATACAAGCAAGCCCTAGGCGATGGGAGAGACGCCAATATCAACACGCTCATACAAGCAAGCCCTAGGCGATGGGAGAGACGCCAATATCAACACACTCATACAAGCAAGCCCTAGGCGATGGGAGAGTCGCCAATATCAACACACTCATACAAACAAGCTCTAGGCGATGGGAGAGACGCCAATATCAACACACTCATACAAGAAAGCCCTAGACGATGGGAGAGACGCCAGTGTGAACACACTCATACACAGCAAAGCTCCGGCAGAGGGTGCAACGCGCAAGTCAACGCACTTGTACAAAGCAAAGCCCCACAGGATGGTAAACACGCCAAGGACAAAGCAATGCCCCACAGGATGGTAAACACGCCAAGGACAAAGCAATGCCCCACAGGATGGTAAACACGCCAAGGACAAAGCAAAGCCCCACAGGATGGTAAATACGCTAACAAAGACAAAGCAATGCCCCACAGGATGGTAAACACGCCAAGGACAAAGCAATGCCCCACAGGATGGTAAACACGCCAAGGACAAAGCAATGCCCCACAGGATGGTAAACACGCCAAGGACAAAGCAAAGTCCCACAGGATGGTAAACACGCCAAGGACAAAGCAATGCCCCACAGGATGGTAAACACGCCAAGGACAAAGCAATGCCCCACAGGATGGTAAACACGCCAAGGACAAAGCAAAGTCCCACAGGATGGTAAACACGCCAAGGACAAAGCAATGCCCCACAGGATGGTAAACACGCCAAGGACAAAGCAATGCCCCACAGGATGGTAAACACGCCAACAAAGACAAAGCAATGCCCCACAGGATGGTAAACACGCCAAGGACAAAGCAATGCCCCACAGGATGGTAAACACGCCAAGGACAAAGCAATGCCCCACAGGATGGTAAACACGCCAAGGACAAAGCAATGCCCCACAGGATGGTAAACACGCCAAGGACAAAGCAATGCCCATGGTCAAATGCCTAGGTCAACACACTCAGACAAAGCGAAGCTCCATGAGATGATAGATATGCCAGTCAATGCACTCATAGAAAGCAAGGCTCCATGACATGATAGATATGCCAGTCAATGCACTCATATAAAGCAAGGCTCCATGACATGATAGATATGCCAGTCAATGCACTCATATAAAGCAAGGCACCACGAGATGGTAAATAAGTCAAAGTCAGCGCAGCCTTGCAAAGTAAGCCCCATGAGATGATGCACATGCCAAGGTCGACGCACTCGCAGAAAACAAACCACATGGGATGGTGAATACACGAAGGTCAACACACTCACACAAGCAAAGTCCCATGAGAAGGTAGATAGCTAAGGACAACGTGCCTTCCACCCTCACACAAGCAAAGTCCCATGAGAGGGTAGATAGCTAAGGACAACGTGCCTTCCACACTCACACAAGCAAAGTCCCATGAGAGGGTAGATATCTAAGGACAACGTGCCTT
>CM031596.1:110591756-110596756 GCA_018398815.1 Conus ventricosus
TGTGTTAGCAACGTTGTAGTGTGCCATTTATATTTTTTTTAATTTTTTTTTATTGTCGCTTGATTTTGTGTTTGGTTGTTTCAGTCAGTCGCCATGTCGTATCTGGTAAGACAGGCACAGACATGACTCGCTGCCTGGTTTTCTGGCATTGTGGCTCAACGCCTGGCTTTTGTTCTTTGACGTGGGATGAGATGTTGAGGACTGTCTGTCTGTCTGTCCTGTCCTGTCCTGGTCTGATGGCATTGGTCTGTGAAAGCAAAGCGCCAGTCCTTGCTACTTTCTTATTAGGCTTGTGACGTCAATGCTGCATTGTGTACATGATCTGAGTGTTGAAGCCTGCGGCTAAAGAAGCCAAAGCAGTTTTATAAATCACGATAGACTGATGCCCCAACACTCTCCCGTCTGGTCATACCCCGATGGGAATCATCTTTCCTGAAAGTTTAGACCGAAAAAAACACAGTCAAAAGTGAACATTCCCCCAGTCCTCACACCCCGATGAAAATAATCTTTCCTGAAAGTTTAGAAAGAAAACAAAAACATAGGTAAAAGTGAATATTCCACCCAATCCTCACACCCCGATGAGAATCATCTTTCCTGAAAGTTTATACAGAAAAACATAAGTAAAAGTGAACATTCCACCCAGTTTTCACACCCCGATGAGAATCATCTTTCCTGAAAGTTGAGACAGAATAAACATGAGAAGTGAACATTCCACTCCCTCCCTTTTTTGTTTTAAATTCCCAGCACCTTTGGTAAAGAAAGAGGCTTTCGTAAGTATTATCAACAAGGCTATGGTATGTACTATCAACAAGGCTATGGTGTACTATCAACAAGGCTATGGTGTACTATCAACAAGGCTATGGTGTACTATCAACAAGGCTATGGTATGTACTATCAACAGGGCTATGGTATGTACTATCAACAAGGCTATGGTGTACTATCAACAGGGCTATGGTATGTGCTATCAACAAAGCTATAATCTGTACTATCAACAAGGCTATAGTATGTGCTATCAACAAGGCTATGGTATGTACTATCAACAAGGCTATGGTATGTACTATCAACAGGGCTATGGTGTACTATCAACAGGGCTATGGTATGTGCTATCAACAAAGCTATAATCTGTACTATCAACAAGGCTATAGTATGTGCTATCAACAAGGCTATGGTATGCACTATCAAAATGCTATCAACAAGGCTATGGTATGCACTATCAAAATGGCCATGGCATGTACTGGCAACAAGGTTATGGTAGTACTATCAACAGGGCTGTGGTATGTGCTATCAACAAAACCTTAGTGTGTAATATCAACAAGGCTATGGTATGTAATATTAACAAGGCTATGGTATGCACTATCAAAATGGCCATGGCATGTACTGTCACACAAAGTTATAGTAGTACTATCAACAGGGCTATGGTATGTGCTATCAACAAGGCTATAGTTCATACTACCAACAAGGCTATAGTATGTGCTATCAACGAGGGATAAATTCGGTCGACATGTGACGCCTCCTGTAGATCATGTAGAAAGCATAACAATGAGGGTTCGCTGGACATCTTAGGAACCCGATGATTAATGTCTAATTCTGATATATAAAAGATGCTGCATTGATTTGCTTTCAACATTATATGAAAGAAAGCTTTTTACTAACTGTAGGGAACATTTTAATTTATATCGATATTTATCTGTTATCCCTTACTGAGACATTCCTGAAGTTCTGCTAAGCTATAGTAGGCCAAAGTTTATTAATACGAGAATCATTATTTCAAATAATAAAATAAAAAAAAAGATTCTTGTCGATTTCTTTCCAGCAGATCGATTTTGACATGGTTCCCAACTAGACAGAAGTTTGTTGCAGTGTGTGTGGAATGGTTTATACCTAGCATACCTCTTTAAAATGCGCTGGGTGTTTGTTTGTTTGTTTGTATGTCCGCCTTTCACTGATGATCCAAGCAAAGAGTGTCCGTGTGTTTATACAGCTGACGTGTTTTTGCTTTTGTTTTCGGCTCCTGTGTTGTGATTGTAGAGCAGTGATTAGACATCGTGTTACTGAGGTGATTGCTTTGGGCATGCGCAGACATAATTAAAACGGAATGGCGTTTGGCTGTGTTTCCAATGTCTGTGAAAGCATTGCCCCCTTAAGGTACAGTGAAGCGCAGTGAATCATGTGTCGTCATCACTCCTCATGTCATACATCACGGGATTCATCATTGTTTGGCACTTCATGTTTTGCCAAAAAAAGAACAAACAAAACAAAAAAAAAAAAAAAAAAAAAAAGTAAGTAAAAACCAAAAACAAAAACAACAGCAACAACAACAGCAACAACAACAGCAACAACAGCGACAACAACAGCAACAACAACAGCAAAAACAACAACAGCAGCAACAACAACAGCAACAACAACAGCAACAACAACAGCAACAACAGCGACAACAACAGCAACAACAACAACAACAGCAAAAACAACAACAGCAGCAACAACAACAGCAACAACAACAACAACAACAACAACAGCTGGAAGGCACATTCCAAATGGACGGACAGAGATTTGAAGTGCCCCTCAATGACATTTGATATACTAACCGTTGGGGACTCCAAGAAAAAAAAAAGAAGTGCTCAACACACTTGCACCAACCCACACCTCATGACAGCAAAGCCCCCCGCCCCATCCCTTCCCTGCCCCTCCCCTTCCCCCATCAGCAAGCAAACTGCAGCGCTCGTCTCGCAGCCCCACTCGTTGTGTGTCAAACATCCCGGGATCTTCAGACTCCCATACCTCTGTGCGCGGTAAAGATCCCCGGGTTTCTAAGGTCCCTAAGATCCCTGGGTTTCTAATATCCCTAAGATCCCCGGGTTTCTAAGGTCCCTAAGATCCCCGGGTTTCTAAGGTCCCTAAGATCCCTGGGTTTCTAAGATCCCTAGGATCCCCGGGGTTTCTAAGGTCCCTGAGATCCCCGGGTTTCTAAGGTCCCTAAGATCCCCGGGTTTCTAAGGTCCCTAAGATCCCTGGGTTTCTAAGATCCCTAAGATCCCCGGGGTTTCTAAGGTCCCTAAGATCCCTATGTTTCTAATGTCCCTAAGATCCCCGGGTTTCTAAGGTCCCTAAGATCCCCGGGTTTCTAAGGTCCCTAAGATTCCAGGGTTTCTAAGGTCCCTAAGATCCCCGGGTTTCTAAGGTCCCTAAGATCCCTGGGTTTCTAAGGTCCCTAAGATCCCTGTGTTTCTAAGGTCCCTAACATCCCTATGTTTGGACTTTCTAAGACCCTAAGATCCCTGTGTTTCTAAAGTCCCTAAGGTCCCCAGGTTTCTAAGGTCCCTAAGATCCCCGGGGTTCTAAGGTCCCTAAGATCCCCGGGTTTCTAAAGTCCCTAAGATCCCCGGGTTTCTAAGGTCCCTAAGATCCCTGGGTTTCTAAGGTCCCTAAGATCCCTGGGTTTCTAAGGTCCCTAACATCCCTACGTTTCTAAGGTCCCTAAGATCCTGTGTTTCTAAGGTCCCTAAGGTCCCCGGGTTTCTAAGGTCCCTAAGATCCCCGGGGTTCTAAGGTCCCTAAGATCCCGGGTTTCTAAGGTCCCTATCCGTAGGTTGTGGGTTCAATGCCCTGGGAATTGGAAGATTTCTGTCCGTCAATCATATCAACATGGACAGACTGTAAGTATATCAATATGGACAGACTGTAAATCATATCAACATGGACAGACTGTAAATCATATTAATATGGACAGACTGTAAATCATATCAACATGGACAGACTGTAAATCATATCAATATGGACAGACTGTAAATTATATCAATATGGACAGACTGTAAATTATATCAATATGGACAGACTGTAAATCATATCAACATGGACAGACTGTAAATCATATCAATATGGACAGACTGTAAATTATATCAATATGGACAGACTGTAAATCATATTAATATGGACAGACTGTAAATCATATCAACATGGACAGACTGTAAATCATATCAACATGGACAGACTGTAAATCATATCAATATGGACAGACTGTAAATCATATCAACATGGACAGACTGTAAAACATATCAACATGGACAGACTGTAAATCATATCAATATGGACACACTGTGAATCATATCAATATGGACAGACTAACATGACGCAGGAGAGATATGTTGATCATCCATAAATATTGATTGTATATTGTGTCATTTGGTTGATATTCGTTAATCATTTCTGGATAAAACTTTATAAATAGTTTAGGCCCATGCTTTTTCTGCAGCTACTTAAATCGCCAAACTTTTGAGAGACAAAAGATCATTTTATAAGTAAATGTAGATAACTGCTTCAGTTCATATCAAAGTATTTGCTTTCTATGTTGTGTTTATGAAGTAGGTACGCTATTTGTGTGAGGGAGTATTTTTCAGTAAATATTCATTCCGGTTAGCCCTGACACGACAATTTCGTTGTCTGTTTAAAAGCTGTAGTGACTCAAATATAATTTCCGACAGAAAATTGAGATGGCTTGAGTCATATATTTATGTCTTATATTTACTGTGAATGTTGCCAGAGGAAGATGGTTACCTGTCGTGTTTCTTTGTTATCAATCAATTACTTAAGACAGGTATATTTTTCTTAAATCAAAGGTATGTTAACAATTGTTAATTTCTTTGCTTTAAAAGAAGTTTCAATGTCTTTTGTTGATGTGAAATTATCCTCATTCTTATTTCTAGAATCCTGTTTTTCAGGTTTTCCTCTTATTTTGAAGATCCTGATGTTCCCCTTTTGTTTTCTGTTCAGGATTTCGTTTGAGACCTTTCTTTTCTTGCATTTTGAGTTCACTAACACCCCTTGTCCGTCCTTCTTGTTCAACAGTTCACTAACACCCCTTGTCCGTCCTTGTTCAACAGTTCACTAACACCCCTTGTCCGTCCTTCTTGTTCAACAGTTCACTAACACCCCTTGTCCGTCCTTGTTCAACACTCTCTTCCCTGCCTGTTTGCTGTGTATTTATCTATCTATTTACTTTCCTT
>CM031596.1:110599256-110606756 GCA_018398815.1 Conus ventricosus
TCTCTCCTCTCTCTCTCTCTCTCCTCTCTCTCTCTCTCTCTCTCTCTCTCTCTCCTCTCTCTCTCTTGGTCGATAGATTAATGGATTGATCGGATGTTGCCCATCGATTGATTTTGATAAACTGATATCAGATTTGTACATTAAGCATTTTATCACATCACCACATGGAAACAAAGTAAAATATTGTTTGTATGCAATAAAGCATACACATATCCTCTTCTATCATACATACATACTCATGCACGAACGCACGCTACCACACTCAAGCGGCATCTTGCGTAGTCTATAGCCCAAAAAACACTGTCATCTGTATGTGTTCCACAGACTACTGTCAGATGTTTCACAGTTCCACAGACTACTGTCAGATGTTTCACAGTTCCACAGACTACTGTCAGATGTGTCACAGTTCCACAGACGACTGTCGAAAGTGATCCTGGTGAAGGTCGGAGGAATAGCAGAAGGCGTTAATTTGATGTAGGGATAACAAGGAGATGGAGTCTGTCACTGTGAAGAAGGCGTTCATTTGATGCAGAGATAACAAGGAGATGGAGTATGTCACTGTGCAGAAGGCGTTCATTTGATGTAGGGATAACAAGAGATGGAGTATGTCACTGTGAAGAAGGCGTTCATTTGATGTAGGGATAACAAGGAGATGGAGTATGTCACTGTGCAGAAGGCGTTCATTTGATGTAGGGATAACAAGGAGATGGAGTATGTCACTGTGAAGAAGGCGTTCATTTGATGTAGGGATAACAAGGAGATGGAGTATGTCACTGAAAGGTCAAAGCCAATCATTTCCACAAACTAGATGCGCGCGCGCGTTGTGTGTGTGTGTGTGCGTTCAAACGTGCGTGCGTGTGTGCGTGCGTGCGTATGTGAGTATGTGAGTACATGTACATGTACGTGTGTGTGTGTGTGTGTGTGGTGTGTGTGTGTGTGTGTGTGTGTGTTTGTGTTGTGTGTGTGTGTGTGTGTGTGTGTGTGCGTGCGTGCGTGCGTGTGTGTGTGTGTGTGTGTGTGTGTGTGTGTGTGTGTGTGTGTGTGTGTGTGTGTGTGTGTGTGCGTGCGTGCGTGTATGTGCGTGTGTGTGCGTACAAACGTGTGTACGTGTTTGCGTGCATGCGTGTGTGTGTGTGTGTGTGTGTGTGTTGTGTGTGTGTGTGTGTGTGTGTGTGTGTGTGTGGTGTGTGTTGTGAGTACGTGAGTACATGTACATGTACATGTGTGTGTGTGTGTGTGTGTGTGTGTGTGTGTGTGTGTGTGTGTGTGTTCTCTTTTTCTCACTTTCACTCTGATGTTTTTAACCGTTGGGAAAGTTTGCAGCCTTCGTCTGCACAGCGCCCGACCTTAGAAATATCACAACAGGTGAGCTCCAGTGGGAGGTTGGGGAGGGAAGGGGACGGGGGTGGGGGGTAAGGCTGGTTGGTGGTGATGGAAAGAACCAAAGGAATCACTGAAATCAGAAACGTATCAGAGAGAGAGAGAGAGAGAGAGAGAGAGAGAGAGAGAGAGAGAGAGAGAGAGAGAGAGAGAGAGAGAGAGAGAGAGTTCTTCAACAAGATGGAAAACACGTATTTCTCAACATCTGACCTCCCTTACAAAAAAAACAACTAGTGAACACTAGTCACACGACAGCGAGAGAGAGAGAGAGAGAGAGAGAGAGAGGGAGAGAAGAGAGAGAGAGAGAGAGAGAGAGAGAGAGAGAGGAGAAGAGAGAGTGTAGAGAGGAGAGGTTCTTCAACTATATGGAAAGCACGTATTTCTCAACATCTGACCTCCCTTACCAAAAAAAACAACTAGTGAACACTAGTCACACGACAGCGAGAGAGAGAGAGAGAGAGAGAGAGAGAGAGAGAGAGGAGAGAGAGAGAGAGAGAGAGAGAGAGAGAGAGAGAGAGAGACAGACAGACAGACAGACAGAGAAATCAGGCTTTAGGATTCATATTCTTTGGATTTCAGCTACTGGCTCTTACACAAATCAGGATGCTGTTTCTTAGCAAAGAAATGTGTGTGCGTAAGAAAATGTACAAGGAGATTTGTACTTGTGTTTAATTCCATATAGCACTCGTACTTCATTATGACCGACAATAGAATCTCAATCTCTCTCTCTCTCTCCTCTCTCTCTCTCTCTCTCTCTCTCTCTCCTCTCTCTCTCTCTCTCTCTCTCTCTCAGATTAGATGTATTCTCTTCAGTCGCACTCCTAGAAACAGTTGAAGTCCAGTCTGGTTCGTTCCTTTCTTGGGGAGAGGAGAGGTGGGAGTGGGGGATGGACGATGGGCATGCAGCATGGGGTGAGGGGGTAATAGGTCTGATTCTCCCCCCCCCCTGTCTGTCTGTCTGTCTGTGTCTCTGTCTGTCCGTCTGTCTGTCTGTCTGTCTGTCTGTCTGTCTGTCTGTCTGTCTCTCTCTCTCTCTCTCTCTCTCTCTCTCTCTCTCTCTCTCTCTCTCTCTCTCTCTCTCTATCACTCGTTATTATTAACTGAACTAGAAAACAAAAGTCCATGAGTCGGGTTTGTTATCCCATGTTGATCTTCTTCTTTCTCTTATTGTTTGATGTTGGGGGGGGGGGGGGGGTTGCTGTGATGGGTATTTCTGGTGTTTTCAGCTCATTCTCCTTTATTGCATGACTTGATTTTGATACTACCCTTCTTCATTGTATTTTGTCATTTGTGATGTGGCAAATTTTGGTATGTCTCTCTCTCTCTTCTCTCTCTCTCTCTCTTCTCTCTCTCTCTCTCTCTCTCTCTCTCTCTCTCTCTTCTGTCTGTCTCTCTCTCTCTCTGTCGATCTGGCTGTCTCTGTCTCCCTCCCTTTCTCTCTCTCTCTCTCTCTCTCTCTCTCTCTCTCTCTCTCTCTCTCTCTCTCTCTCTCTCTCTCTCATATTTTGTCATCCTATGTTGATCTCCTTCTTCCTTCTCTTGTCGTCTTGAAGTTGGGGGGGGGGGGGGGGGGGGGGGGGGCGTGCTGTATGGAATTGTTGCTTGCTGCCGAGTTGGGCATGTCTGGTGTCTTTCAGCTTTTTTTGCTTTTTTTTCCCCTTCATTCCATGACTTGATGTTTTACCACTCTTCTTCATTGTAGTTTGTCATGTGCCAATTTTTTTATATGCTTCTCCTCCTCCTCCTCCTCCTCCACCTCCTCGTCTTCTCCTAAGTCTTCTTTTTAATCTTATTTTTCTTCTTCTTCTTCTTCTTCTTCTTCTTCTTCTTCTTCTTCTTCTTCTTCTTCTTCTTCTTCATCTTCCTTTTCTTCTGTCTCTCCTTGTGTCAGAGACTCCGTCTCTTTATTCTGTGTCTCCAAGTCCCACCTCTCTCTCTCTTTGAGTCGCTTTCCATCCCTCCCTCTCTCACACACTCTCTTCCTCTAGTTATATTGTGCATTCTCTTATTCTAAATTGCCATGTATTCATTGTTGTTTATGAGTTTATATGCAGTTCGATGCAATGATTTCTACCATGTATTTATTGTTTGAGGGCTGGATGGAAAAAAGCCACTGACTGGTGCTTATTCTTTTCCTCATTAAACAACATTTCGTTCGTTCGTTCGTTCGTTCGTTCTCTCTCTCTCTCTCTCTCTCTCTCTCTCTCTCTCTCTCTCTCTCTCTCTCTCTCTCTTCTCTCTCTCTCTCTCTCTCTCTCTCTGTTCGTTCCTTTGTTGTGTTTGCATGTCTGTTACCCTTGTTTCAATGTGTTTGCTTATCTGTTACCCTTGGAAATAAAGATTATCATCATCTCATCATCATCATCATCATCATCATCATCATCATCATCATCTCTCTCTCTCTCTCTCTCTCTCTCTCTCTCTCTCTCTCTCTCTCTCTCTCTCTCTCTCTCTCTCCTCTCTCTCTCTCTCTCGTGTGTGTTCCTGAGTTGAACATGTAATATAAATTCGGTTAGGGATGGGTATGTGAACCATATGTTTTGAGGTTGGGAGCAGAGATGGGTGGGTGGGTGGGGGGAGGACGGGGTGATGGTGGGGAAAAAGGAAAGGGAAAGGGGGAGAGGGGAGGAAGGGGAGGGGAGAGGGGTCCCATGGCGTGTGTGAGGGGGGTGATTGATGGAAAGGGTGTTGCTGACCTGCGTGATGGCGACAGGGAGGGGTGTGGGGGTGTCATCCCGTTTCGCCCTTTTTCATTTCGCCCTTTCCCATTTCGTCCTGTTCCCTTTTCGCCCTTTCCTATTTCGCCCTAACGTTCCTACTGCAAGGCTCCCCCCTGGCGTAACCAGTGTCCCAGTCTACTCCAAAGCAGAATCGATGGTCTTTAGATTAGAGTAGGGCGAAGCCCGAGAGAGGACGAAGGACGAATGAACGAAGGCCGTTAGGCCAAGTCGTGCTCACACATTTCTGAGTAGGCGAAATGGGAGTAGACCAAATGGGAAGTAACCCTGAACATTGGAAAAGGGCGAGATGACATTGGTAGACAGGACGAAATGACACTGCCAGGATCGTGTTGTGGAAGTCCCAGTTCGCCCTGGCAGGGCAAAATGAAAAAGGGCGAAACGGTACCTCACCGGGGTGTGGGTACATGTTGCCGTTGTCACGGTTTGTTGGGTTGTTTGTGTGTGTGTTGTACTACAGAGGGAGGGGTGTGGGTACATGTTGCCGTTGTAATGGTTTGTTGGGTTGTGTGTGTGTGTGTTGTACTACAGAGGGAGGGTGTGGGTACATGTTGCCGTTGTAATGGTTTGTTGGCTTGTTTGTGTGTGTTGTACTACAGAGGGAGGGGTGTGGGTACATGTTGCCGTTGTAACGGTTTGTTGGGTGTGTGTGTGTGTGTGTGTGTTGTACTACAGAGGGAGGGTGTGGGTACATGTTGCCGTTGTAACGGTTTGTTGGGTTGTTTGTGTGTGTTGTGCTACAGAGGGAGGGTGTGGGTACATGTTGCCGTTGTCACGGTTTGTTGGCGTGTTTGTGTGTGTTGTACTACAGAGGGAGGGTGTGGGTACAGGTTGCGTTGTAACGGTTTGTTGGGTTGTTTGTGTGGTGCTACAGTGGGAGGTTGTCGCTTTCATTCTTGAACTTCTTCACCTTTACTTCTGTCTGTCTGTCTCTCTGTCTGTCTGTTTCTGTCTGTCTGTCTGTCTGTCTGTCTGTCTGTCGGTCGGTCGGTCTGTCTGTCGGTCGGTCGGTCTCTCTTTCTCTGCCCTGTCTGTCAGTCTGTCTGCCTGTTTGCCTGTCTGTCTGTCTGCCTCTGTCTGTCTGTCTATCTGTCTGTTTGTCTCTCCGTCTCTGTCTCTGTCCCTGTCTGTCTCTCTGTCTGTCTGTCTTTCTCTCGTTGGTGTGTGTGTGTGTGTGTGTGTGTGGTGTGTGTGTGTGTGTGTGTGTGTGTGTGTGTGTGTGTGTGTGTGTGTGTGTGTGTGTGCATGCGCGTGTGTATGTGCTTGTATATGAGCATGTGGAGGGGTCTGAGGGAGAGAGTCAAATTGAATTGCAATGCCAAGGGGTACATATTAGACTGCCAGCGGGGAAAAATGAGAGAGAGAGAGAGAGAGGAGAGAGAGAGAGAGAGAGAGAGAGAGAGAGGGGGAGAGGAAAGAGAGAGAGAGAGAGAGAGAGAGAGAGAGAGAGCTTGCATGCATAGCCAAAAAGGAGGTGAGGTAAAACGCAACGCGAGCACCCCACACATATGCCAACCTTTGTATACTGGAAACAGCTTCGCAGTGCGAACGACACGCCGCTTGAACGTACATAAATCATTCCTATTGTACAGACACAAACTGTTCATGTGTGTGTGCTCAAAATGGAGATACAGAAAGTGACTGGCAGATGGGACTTGCCATCTTGAATCACATTGATAAAGCACTCTGGCACGCACGCGCGTGCATGCACAAACACACAAGTGCAGAATGACACACCACTCTCTCTCTCTCACTTACAACACACACACACACACGCACGCACGCACGCACGCACGCACGCACGCACGCACGCACGCACGCACGCACGCACACACACACACACACACACACACACACGCACACACGCGCGCGCGCACACAAACACACACACACACACACACACACACACACACACACACACACACACACACACACACACACACACACACACACACTAATTATCAAAAGTATATCTTGACACTTCAATGGTTGATGCTTCTCCCAAATCATACTTCTGTCTCTTCGTGTTTAGTATGTTAACATTGATGTGTGTGAATTCTAACAGGTATGTGCTTGCACGTGTGTGAGTGAAAGTATTAGAAGGAGAGAGTTCATCTCTGCGTATAGTTTTTTTTGTGTGGTTGTTTTTACTGTACATCTCATATTCCCCCTCCTTCACTCTTCCATCCTCTGTGGCATCTCAGTGGCATTGCAGCCATGCCATCATTCTGGCCCCTGTCCACCGCCACAGCATGGCCCGGCCCGTCGCCGCCCAGGCACCGGCAATCCACAGGGAGCAGCCAATGTCAAACCGACTTAGGGCAACCCACTGGAGGAGACACTGCACTGCTGCCGAGTCACTCGGCTGGAATGCAGTTTTGCCTGTTCTGATCCAACATACGCAGGGCACCACTCACTAAGCCCCCTACTGGCGACAATAATGGCTTTGTCACGGAGCCAGCCTGAGTGAGCTCTCCCGCCGGAGGCGCCACCACCTCCGTCCAACGACAGCCCCCATGGACTCGCCGATACCGGTGACCCCGACGGAATCAAAGCAAGGCCATTGACGTAATGGGGAACTCACACTGAGGTCACCCAGACAGCAAGGCATGAAGGGCCACAGAATGTTAGATTTCTGTTTAAAAATACGTATCGATGAACATAACGTATTACATCAGATAAGATAAGTACTTTCATCAAAAGAAAATATAATCAATATATTATATTATCAGTTTTTCTTTAGGTGTATTCAACTATGTTTTTGTTTATCTTATAATATTCATTTTCTTTGCAGATGGAATGCTGTTTATTCGATGTAAGCGATATCAGAATATGAAAATTTGGCACAACTCTGTCTCTGTCTTTGTCTCTCTCTCTCTCTGATGTCGGCTTGCAAAAAGGTACGCCAGTATTGCTAACGTAGACAACATGTTCTCTGTTCCATGTTCCACTTTCTCACCTTCTTCTCTCACGCACCTGACTCTTTCATCCCCCCCCCCCCCCCGCGCCCCCTTACTAACCCCCTCCTACCCCCCAGTCCTCTTCAAATAACCTGGCTACCAACAATTTCCCATCTCACCCCCCTCCTCCCCCACTCCCCTCGTTGTTTTGGGTTTTCTGTCAGTGCTTGTGTTGGGCTTACCGACTTCAGATGAGTGCACACACTCAGGGTTTTGGCCTGCAGGTGGCAATATGGGGAACACGCGGTGATCATGCCTGTATCCGTTCGGTGCATTGCATCTGTCACCTGTCATATTGTGAGACTAAGCAGACTTCCAACCAACCAGCGTACACACACACACACACACACACACACACACACACACACACACACACACACACACACACACACACACACACACACACACACACACACACACAC
>CM031596.1:110611756-110631756 GCA_018398815.1 Conus ventricosus
ATCACGTCATCAATTAGCTGATCACGTGGGATCATATTACGTCAAACTTAGTTGATCACGTGGGATCATATTACGTCATCTCTCGCTGTTTGATTTGTGATCACACGGGGGTGGGTTGATTTTTTAAATTTTGTCGCAGTGGGAAAATTTAACCCAGTCAGTTTTTAAAAGTTTTAAGTCAGTCGCACACCCAGTAGTCGTTCGGGCCCGTAGTAATTTGTAGTCATTTTTTAGTTTAGTCAGGCGTTCGGCCGGGCGTTTTTTTAGTGGGCAGTCGTCAGCTGTCGGGTTAGTCAGCCAGTCTTTTAATTTAGCTGGGTAAGTCGTTACCCGTCTTGTTCAGCGTAAAGAAATTTTAGGTCAGTTAGTTTTTACGGCGGTCATTTTTTTAAAAGCCGCCCTTTTGTCGCCCAGTCAGTTTTCCCACCCCAGTAGCCCGTCAGTTACCCCGTCGTGTTCAGCCAGTCAGTTATTAAAACAGCCCAGTCGTTACCCAGTCAGTCAGTAAAGTTGGTCGCCCATTGTCACACACACACAAATACCCTTTCCACATTTTTTTAGTCACAAAAACAAATCTTGTACGCACGCCGTAGCTCGCCCGCGCGCCAGAGGGGGGGAGAGGAAAAGAGGGAGAAGAGAGGAGGAGAAGAGGGGAGGGGGGGGGGAGGGGGAGGGGAGAGAGAGAGAGGGGGGAGGAGAGGATGAGGGAGGGGAGAGAGAGGAGAGAGGAGAGGAGAGAGAGAGGAGAGAGGAGGGGAAGAGAGAGGGAGAGGGAGGGGGGGAGAGAGAGGGAGAAAAGAGAGAAAAGAGAGAGGAGAGAGGGAGAGAGGGGAAAAAGTAGAGAGGGGAAAAGGGAGAATAAAATGGGAGAAGGAGAGAGAGGGGAGGAAAAGGGGGAGAGAGAGAGAGAGGGAGAGAAAAGGGAGAGAGAGAGGAGGGAGAGGGAGAGAAAAAGAGAGAGAGGGAGGGGGAGAGGGGAAGAGAGGGAAAGGAGGAGAGAAGAGAGGGAGAGAGAGAGAGAGCGGAGTGCTTTTGAATGCTAAAGGGAAACCTTTCGGTATACGGCAACAAAAGAAAGAGCCAAGGGAAAAGGGAAAAAAAACAAACCAAAACGAAAAAGCGCGCCCGGCGCGCGCGCGCCCCAGCACCCCAACCCCCTCACACACACCCACAAAAACCACACACACACCCCCCCAACACCCACACACACACACACCAAAACCCAACACACAAAACGCACAAAAACGCTTTGCGTGCCCCGCAGGGCGCCCCAAAACCCCTGCATGCACGCAAAACGGACCCCTCATACCCCTGCATGCACGCACATGCGCAACATACATACACACATCCCGCCGCGCGTAACCCACAACACCCCACACAAACACACACACACAACACAAAACACACACCCCCCAAAAACACCCCAACCCAACAACCCAAACAAAACCACACACATGCAAAAAATCCATACACAGAAAATTTTGTCACAATTACAATTAAAGGGAAGAGAGAGAGAGGGGAACGAGGGGAGAGGAGGGAAGAGAGAGAGGAAAAGAGGGAGGGGGAGGAAAAGGGGGAGAGAGAGGCCCCCAACACACACACACCCAAAAACCCCACACACAAAACACACACAAACCCCACACCACACCTTTTAAGCCCTTTTTGGGGCCCCAATTTCCCTTAATGAAAAAAAAACCCCTTTTTTGATAGAGAAAAACAGGGGAGGTGACTTTCATCCCCTTAAACCCCGGGGATATATTTGCAGGGGCCCTTTCGCTTAAAAAAACAATCCCCCCCTCCCCCTTTTTGGCTTATAGCCTCTTTGGGATTTGAAAGACGGGACAGACAGAAACCCGGGAAGACAGACGCCCCGACGGGCAGAAAAAACGATAGACCGCGCCGTCGCCCGCACAAACCCCCCGGCCCTTTCCTTGTGCCTCTTCCCCATGCAGCTTTTTCATGACTTCTTTTAAAATTTTGGGGTGTTCGTCTTCGCTACCCTTTTTTTCCTCGTTCCCTTCCCCCCCACTCCCCTCTCTTTTTACTCTCTCTGTTTGTCCGGGGTTTTTGTCTGTTTTTCTGGGCTTTTTCCCCGTCTCCCTGTCTGTCTGTCTGTCTCGTTTCAATCTCTCGCTCTCTGTTGTCTGTCTATTTGTCGGTCGATCTTGCTGTTGGTGTAGTCTGTCTGTCAAACCCTGTTGTTAATTGTCTGTTTTGTTGTTTTGTCGGCGATAAGTCTTTTCTCCCTTTTCTTTTGGTCTGTCTGTCTATCTGTCGGGTTGTCAAATTGTCTGTCTGTCTAACTGTTTTTGTCTGTTTTTGTCGGTCGACCCCGTCGTTCCCTGTCTGTCGGTCTGTCTGTCTGTCTGTCTTTTCTCTCCCCTTCTTCTCTCTCTCTTCTCTTCTCTTCTCCTTCTCTTCTCTTTCCCCCTCCTTCCTCTTTTCCTCCTCCCCCCGTCTTCCCTCCCGTTTTCCCTTTCCTTTTTCCTCCCCCCCACACGGCGTGCAGTCATTTGCTTTTAAGGGGGCAGTTCTTTTCCTGATGACTGTGCGGGGGGGGTTGAGAGAAGAGAGGAGGGGGAAAAGAGGGGGAAGGAGGGAGAGGAGGAGGGGGGGAGTGATTTTGAGGGGGAGGGGTGAGGACGGGGATGGGGGAAAAGGAGGGGAAAGAAAAGAGGGGAGCGGGAAAAGGATTTAGGGGGGGAGAGGAGGAGAGAGGAGAAAATTACACCGGGGACAGGCAAGGGGAGTGGAAGGGGGGAAAGTGTGTGTGTGTGTGTTTTGTGTGTGTGTGGGTGTGTGTGTGTGTGTGTGTGTGTGTGTGTGTGGGTGTGTGTGTGTGTGTGATGGTAAAGGAGGGTATGTGTTTGTGTGTGTGTGTGTGCGGCGTGGTGCTTGCGTGCGTGCCCCGCGCTGCTTGTGTGTGGTGGTGTGTGTGTGTGAATAAGTCAGTGGTGTGTGTGAAAGTGGGGTGGTGTGTGGTGTGTGGTGTGTGTGTGTTTGTGTGTGTTGTGGGTGTGTGTGTTGGGGTGTGTGTGTGGGGGGTGTGTGTGTGTGTGTGTGTTTATTTTTGGTGTGAGTGTGTGTGGGTGTGTGGGTGCGTGCGTGGGGTTTGTGTGTGTGTGTGAATGTGTTTTGTGTGGGGGTGTGTGTGTGTTTATGTGTGCGCCGTTGGGGCGGTGATGCATATGTGTGTTTTTTGTCCGTGCGCGGGCGCGGCGCGTGCGGCAGTGGGTGGGTTGTTGTTGGTGTGTGGGTGTGTGTGTGAGAAAAGATATATATTATATATATATATTTTATTATTTATTATTTGGGAGGGGAGAGAGAGAGGAGAGAAAAGAGGGGGGAAAAGAGAGAGAGAGGAAACCCCAATATCCCTCATAGAAAAAAAGGAAAAGGGCCCCCAAAAAAAAAGGTTTTTTCAAGGGAAAAAGGGGTTTAGTTTCTTCCCCCTAAAAAAATGTGCTCAAAACCAAAACCCAAAAACCACACCCCACCAAACACACCCCCCCCCAAAAACACACACACACACCCCACCCCCACCCCCAACACACACCCCAAAAACCCCCAAAAAACCCACCCCACAAACAGGGAAAAAAACCCCCCCCCCCCACCCCCACCCCCCCCCCCCCCACCACCCCTCCCCCAAACCCCCCCACCCCCCCCCACCACAACACCAACAACAACACACGCAACACACACCCAAACAAACACACACCCCACCCACCCAAACCCCACCCACCCACACACACAAAAAACACACACCCACACACCCCCACAACACAACACAACACCCACACACACCACCACCCAAACACAAGCCACAACACCACCACCCCCAAAAAGACAAAACCCCAGAACACCACACAACACGCCGACCCACAACACACACTAAACAAACCCCCCACACCACCCCCACACCACCCCACACGCGACAACCCCCCGACACAACACCCACCACACCGAGACACAAAACACACACAACACACACACCCAAAACAAAACACACACCACACACCCCCCAAAACCCCCCACACCCACAAACACCCGCGGGCACGCCCGCACGCACGCAGCGCACAAAATTTAACCACACAACATACCCCACACCCAAGAATGATCTGTAGCCCCCCCTTTCGTTACTTCAGAAGTGAAAATTGGTAAAAACCCCCCCCCCCCCCAAACCCCCAGCCACCCCCCCCCCCGAAAAGGGGAAGCAATGACTTTGTACGGACTGGATTTTATTTCCCCGTGATTTGTTTTCATAGGACATGAAAAAAAGTAAAATTATGTAAAACGTTTAAAGGTAACGACCTAAAAGTTTTAGGAGGGACAATGTAAAAATGAAAGTTTTAGGGGGAAAATGTAGAAACTTGAAACACGGGAAACCCATCGTTAGGGGAGTGTTAGGATGAAATTTTGAAACTTCGTGCCCCTTTTTGGCACCCAATTTTCAGATGGGTTTTAGGATGACAATGTAGTGCTTCGTACACATTCACCCATTGTTCAGGATGAGTGTTGGGGTAAAAAGTAGTGTTCGTACACAGTCAGAAATTGTTCAGGTTGGGGTGTTAGGGGAAAATGAAAATTACTTCGGGCACGTGGCCTTTGTCAGGATGATTTTGGTGAAAATGTGGGCTTCGTAACAGTCAGAAATTTGTTCGGGAAAGATTTTTTGAAGGCAATGTAGTACTTGTGACAGCCCGCCATTGTTCGGGGTGAGTGTTGGGAAGGGACGAAATCTTGGGGTGACTTTAGTCAGCCATTTTTTCAGGTTGGTGTTAAAAGGGGGTTTTTGTAGTTTCTTTCACAGTCACCCAAATTGTTCGGAAAGAGTGTTAGGTTGGACAATTTTGTGGTTGTAAACAGTGCCTTTGTTCAGGTGAGTGTTAGAATGACTTTGTAGTGCTTGTACACGGTTGCCATTTTTTGGGATGGTGTTAGGTTGAAAATGTAGGCTTCGTACACAGTCAGCATTGTTCGGGATGAGGGGTTAGAAGGACAATGTAGGTTTCGTGCACAGTCACCCATTGTTAGGGAGTTTTGGTTTGACAATTTTTAGTATTTCGTGCCCCCGGAGAAAGGGTCAGGTGAGTGTTAGAAGGGAAAATGAAGCTTTACCCCGTAAACCCTTTGGTTCAGGATGCCCGTCACAGTTCCCAATTTTCCCGTAGAAACAGGTCCCCGTTTTTAATAAATAATTAAACAGACCCTAAAGTCATTTGTTTTTAATACCGGACTCCCCAAGGGAAAATATACATACCCCCGCATTGAGGGGTTTATCTTAGGATTACTTTCCCCGCTGCCCGCACGTCTCGTTCAGAACGGTTCATCAGGTTGTAAAATTTTTCCGAACTTTTCCCCCCAAATTGGGGATCCGGTCGGCAGGCGGATCCGTACAAAATTTTAAAATGGGAAAAGGGAACCCCGGCCATTTTCCCTTTCTTTTGCGAAGTTTGGGGGAAAAGGGGTTCATTCGGTTTGGGTAAGGGTTGTTGGGAAAAAAAAACCCCCAAAAGGTCATGCATAATATTGTTGGGAAATTTTCGTTAGTAAACAACGGTTCTGCATGATTTTGTTGACAGAAAAACGGGAGGCTTTGAAATAATGTTGTTGACAGAAAAAACATTTGGCATTGCAAAATTGTTGTTGACAGAAAAAAACAGTAGGCATTGCATAAGGGGTTTTGGGCGGAAAAACCCGTAGGCATTGCTAATGTTGTTGACAGACAAACAGTAGGCTTTCCCCTTGTGCTGACGGAAAAAAAAAGTGGGGCTTTGCTTAATGGTTGACAGCAAACGGGAGGTTTGCATAATGTTGTTCCCAGAAAAAAACAGTAGGTTGCAAAATGTGTTGACAAAAAAAGTGGCATTGCTTTAAGCTGTTGACAAACGTAGGTTTCCCAAATTGCTAGTGACGGGACCCCCCCTTTAGGCATTGATAATGCTGTGAAAGACAAACAGTAGGATTGCAAAATGCTGTTGACAGAAAAACCCGTAGGCATTGCTTTAATGCTTTTGCCCAGAAAAACGGTAGGCATTCCCTTATGGTTGACGGGCAAAAAAGTAAGAAATTCCCTTTTAAAGCGTTGACAGAAAAACCGTAGGTTTGATTTGCTGTTGACAGAAAAAACCAGTAGGCTTTAAAAATTTTTTGCTGTTGAAAAGCCCAAACAGTAGGCTTTGCATAAGCTGTTGCAGGCAAATATTTTTGGTTTTTCCCAGAATGTTGTTGACAGAAAAACAGTGGGGCTTTGAATAATGCTGGGCGGGAAAGAAAAACGAGGTTTTCCCAAAAAGAAAAGGGACAGATAAAAGTAGGCATTGCTAATGCTGTTGACAGACAAAACAGTGGTTTTGCTTTTGATGGACAGAAAAAAAAACCCAAAAATGACTGGAGGGGAGGGGGGGAAAAAGGAGGGGGGGGGGGGGGGGGGGGGGGAAAATTTTCATGAGAAGGTCGAAAGGAGTTTTGGGGAAAAGAAAGGAGAGCGGTCGTTTGCTTGACGTGTTTGAGTTTCCTTTGGGCGCACCCCCAAAATCCCTTTTCAACTCCATAGCTTTTTCGGCCCGGGGGCCGGGAAACCCCCGGGCATGGGGGAGAGAGAGGAGGAGAGAGGAGAGGGGAGAGAGAGGGAGAGAGGGGAGAGAGAGAGAGAGAGAGGAGAGAGAGAAAGCAGTGAATTTGGGAGAGGAGAGAGAGGGGGGGAAGAGAGGGGTTTGGAGAGAGAGGAGAGAGAGGGGATAGAAGGAGGGGAGAGAGGGGAAAAGCAGTCAAAATTGTTGAAAAGGGGAGAGAGAGGAGGAGAGAGGGGGAGGAGGGGAAGAAAAGAGGGGAGAGAGAGAGGGAGGGGGGAGGAGGGGAGGGAGAGAGAGAGGAAAGCATTGAACTTGTTAAAGAGGAGAGTAGAGGGGAGAGAGGGAGAGAGAGAGAGGAGAGAGGAGAGAGAGAGAGGGGAGAGAGGATGCCGACCGCCGACAGACAAAACAGAAGACGGGATGAAAGAGACATTATGTTTGACGGGGGAGGGGGGAAGGAGGGAGAGGGGAGAACAGCGAATTTTTTAGAGAGAAGGAGAGGGGGAAAAGGAGAGAGAGAAGAAAAAAAGGAGGGAGATGGAGAGAGAGAGAGGGAGAGAGAGGAGAGGGAAGGGAGAGAGGGAGAGAGAGAGGGAGAGAAAAGAGAGAGAGGAGGAAAGAAAACAGGAGAGACAAAAGAAAGGAAGCCGGGCAGAAAAAAAAGGGGAAAGGTCACGGTGGATGTTTTAGAGTTTAAAATGTTAATTTGTGATATATGTCATTTTAAGAAACAAAACAAAAAAAAAAACGACTGGACTTTTTTAAAGACAAAAAGGCTTTACGGGGGAAAGGGTTTTTAAGGAAAATTTTTCCCACCAGTGCGTTGGGTTTTTTGCCCCAAAAAACGTAAAAAATTCTCTTGGATGAAACTTTCTTTTTTTTTAAAAAATAAAAAAAACAAAAAAACGAGGAACCCAAAAAAGTACAAAAAAAAAACCAATGTCTGTACTTGCAAAAAGGGGAAATAACAAACCCTTTCGACATAAAAACAAACACAAAAAAAAAATAAAAAATGTTAAAAAAAAGGCCTTAGCCGAAAAAAACAAAAAAAAAAAAAAAAAAAAAAAGCAATGACAAGGAAAAAAACCCACCCATCCAACCTAAAACTTTTAAAATCAGTAACCCAAAAAAAAAAACCAAAAAACAAAAAAAACCAACAAAACAAAAAAAAAAAAAAAAAGAAAAAAAAATTTTAAAAATGAAAAAAAAAAACCCCAGAACCTAGATCCGGAGGATGAAAGCACCTGCAAAGCAAATATACTCACGTCCCAAAAACCCCCCCCGATCCTTTGTGTTTCCGTTTTAAAGTCAATCAGTTAAGTTGGTGGTGAGATTGTGAGTGCTCTGGATCACCACACACCCACACACCACACACACACACACAAAACCAAAAACAAAACACCCCACACAACCACACCCACACACACACAAAAACCCCACCCACACACACCACACCACACACAACACACACACACAGGGGCGGCCGCGACCCCCAACACACAAAACCACAACACACACACACACCCACAACACCACCCGGGGCGCGCGCGCACCCACACCACAAAACACCACACACACACACACACGCACGCCGTTAGACGCCGCCGCACGCCGCACCCACACATACACACACCCCACGCACGGCCCAAAACACACACACCAACCAAAACACACAACACACACACACACCCCCACACAAAACACACAAAACACCAAAAACACACCACACACACCCACACACCCCCCTTGGGATTTAAACAGATGTGGAAGGAAAAAACGAGGAGGCGGGGGAAAGTGGGGGGGGAGGGGAAAGGGAGGGGAGGAGTAGGGGGGGAAAGTCTGCACAGGAAAAAATCAGTTTTTTGGGGGCCCCAAACGACCAAAAAAACCAGTCATCGGGGCAACGACCAAAAAATCCAGTCATCGGGGCAACGCCCAACAACCCTTTTTTTGGGAGCGAAGCCCAACCAACCCCGCCTCGGTCATTGGAGAAGCCCAGCCCAACCAATCCAGTCTTTGGGGAGCACAAGACAACCCCAGTCTTTGGGACCCGGGACCAACAATCAGTAAAGGGGCACAAAGACAAAAATCCAGTCATCGGGGCACACAGACCAAAAAACCCCAGTCATAGGGGCCACCAAAAAAAACAATAGTCATCGGGGCAAAAGAAAAACAACCCAGTCATGGGGGCCCCCAAGACCCAAAATCCAGCCCTTGGGGGAAGGGAAAAACAAAATCAAAAATAGTAAACGGGGCAAAAAGCCCAAAAACAACCCCGGGCATGGGGCACACGCCCAAAAACCCCGAAAAGGGGGACACAGACCAAAAATTTTCCCGTCATGGGGGGGACACGCATAACCAACCCAGTCATCGGGGACACAGCCAAAAATCAGTATTGGAGCCCCAGAAAAAACAATCCAGTCATTGGAGAACAGATAACAACCCGTTTTTGGGGAGAACCCAGTAAAAAAAATCCATTTTTTTGGGGCCCCCACAGATCAAACAATCCAGTCATCGGGGGAACAGCCCAACAATCCGTCATTGGAGCACACGATCAAAAATCCAGTCTTTTGGAGCAAAACGATCAACAATCCAGTCATGGGGGGCCCCAGCCCAAAAAACCCCAGTATCGGGGCACACAGCCCAAAACAACCGCCATCAGTCACTGGAGACTTAGACCCCAACCGTCACCCGGGCACCCCCCGCCCAACATCGAACAAAAAATGACTGCTTTATCTTTCATTTGGGCCCTTGTACCTTTAAAATGTTTTTTGAAATTTGGAAAAGTTGTGCTTTCTGAAAAAAAAAAACAAAAACCCCCAAAAAAAACACCCCCAACAACCAAAACAAAAACAACAAAAACAACAACAACAAAAAACCAAAGCCAATTTGGGAAAGATCCCTCAAAAGGGAAAAACGTTGTGGTGGGTGTGTGGGGTGTGGTGTTTTGTGTTTTGTGTGGTGTGCGTGCGTGCGTGCGGGGTTTGCGTGCGTGCGTGTGGGTGTGTGTGTGTGTGTGTGTGTGTGGGGGTGTGTGTGTGTGTGTGTGTGTGTGGGGGGTGGTGTGCGTTTTGCGTGCGCGAATTGGGGTTATGCGTGGTGGGGGTGTATGCGTGGGGCATGCTGTGTGTTGTGTTGGTGTGTGTGTGTGTGTGTAGGGTGTGTGTTGTGGTGGGTTTTGGTGTGTGTGGGGTGTTTAAAAGCGAGGTGCTTTTTGTGGTGCTTTGCGTTTTTTCCCAAATTTTACAAAAACGCTCTAAACACTTTTTTTTTGGGGTCGGGCCAACAAGGGCGGAGCGGAAAACCCCAAAAGCAGTTCTGTGAAATTAAACATTCAGATGCATCAGTCCGACAAGAGGTAGAGCAGTCCCCAACCCGTTTGTAAAAACCATATGTTGCGGGAAATTTTACCGCCTTTTAATCGCGCCCCCTGATCCCATTCCCACCCCCGTAAATCACTTTTCCCAGACTAAACGTCAGGGGCTGTCGTTTTCTGCACCCCGAAACGCCGTGCCCACTGCTGGCATTTCCCGCGCTTCCCCGAAAAAAGGGTTTCCCCTAGCCCCGGGGGATGTCTTTGGCAGAGGCTGTGCCTAGAAAATCCTGGGATGCCCTTTGGGCCCGACAGGGCGGTCCAAAAAAACCCCAAGGGGTGCTTTGGAGACAAAGGTTTTGGGTTTTGAAAACCCATGGGAGTTTTTTGGGGGAAACCCCGTCACGCTGCTTTCCCCCAGTTACCCACCGACGCATAAAAAGGACAGACAGCATGAAGGACAGCCCGCATGACGCATGACGCATAGACAGCCAGCCCGTTTTGACAGCACGCGGGGACCGCCAGCACTAAACAGCATAGAAGGACGGGGACAGAAATTTCCCCCGCATGCAGAAATTTGGACGGGCATGACAGCTTCCCCGGACAGCCAGCCCTGACAGAATGACAAACTGACAGCAAAACCCAGCAATGCACTGACAGGACGACTTTCATGACAGCAGGAAACTTTGACAGGCAGACCCCATGACGGACAGACGCATGACGGCATAGCGCACAAAAAGCACTGACAGCATGGGGACGACAGCACTGAAAAGCATAGACAGCCAGACACCCACTGACAGGAGGGGAACACCCACTGACAGTATAGACAGCACTGAAGGACAGAAGCACTGAAGGACAGACGGGCACTGACAGAAATGACAGGACGAAAGCGCTGACAGCACAGAGGGGAAGACGCCTGACGGGGCAGAACCCATGACAGGCCCGACAGCATGACAGCATAGACGGGAAAGGGACAGAAATGAAGGACAAAACGCATGCAGCCCCCGGGCAGAAATGACGCACTGAAGGAAAGCGGGGGGCCCCCGGGGCCGCATGGCGCCCAGAAGCATGCAGGAAGACCCCGACAGCTTTGGGAAGGACAGACAGGTGGACAGGACAGCAGCATGACAGATAGAAAGGACAGACAGCATGACGGACGGGACGCATGACAGCATAGACAGCCTGACAAAAAGGGACAGCACTGACGGGACAGCCGGGCACTGACAGTTTTAAAAGCCCCAGACAGAAATGCCGGGAAGGGACAGAAATAAAGCCTGACAGCATAGGACAGGAAGAAAAGCCATGACGGGAAGACACCCTAAAGATAGACGCCCAGACACCCACTGACAGGACAGAAGCATGACAGCCCTGCAGTTAAAACAGGACAGACAGCCCTGACAGGACAGACCCCCTGCCCAGCTGGCCCGCCCCGGCCCGCATGAAGGCCGACAGCCCCGGGCGCATGCCCGCCCAGCAGCACTGACACCCATGACGAAACAGCCGCATGCCCGGGAAGCGATGACAGCATGACAGGAAAAAGCATGACGGGGAAGGCAGCATGACGGGGATGACAGCTTAGGGGGGGACAGACACCCTTAAAAGCACGCCAGCACTGGCGCAAAAGGCCCGGACAGCCAGACTGACAGGCCCGACACCCATGCCCGGACAGACACCCAATGCCAGCCGGGACACCCCATAGACAGATGAAGGACAGCCGCCCTGACGGGCCAGACAGCACTGACAGATAGACGGGCACGACAGATGAAGGACCCCCCAGATGACAGCACGGACACCCAAAGCCAGAAACCTGACAGCTTAGACGGACAGACAGCTGACGGGAAATGCGCATAGAAGCACGAAAGCATAGACGCACGGGGACGCACTGAAAAGCACCCCCCGGACAGACGGCAAAAGCATGACAGAAAAGCCAGCACGGGACGGGAAAGGGACAGCATGACGGGTCAGACAGACGGGACACCCACGGGCCCAGGACAGACACCCTTGAAGGACGGGCCGCATTTGACAGCATAGACGGGCCCAGACAGCCGGCCAGGAGGATTTTCCTAGCATAGCCCGCCCAGACTGCACCTGACAGGACAGACGCAGCAGATGACGCCAGCAGCACTGACAGGACAGACACCCATGACAGCATGACAGCACTGACAGGCCCAGACAGCACTGACGGGGAAGACGGGAAAGGGACAGCTGGGACCCCCCTGCCCAGCACTGACGGGGACAGACACCCTTGACAGCAAAGCCAGCACTGAGAGATAGACAGAAATGCCGCACTGACACATAGACAGACAGACGCACTGACGGGAAAAACAGGCACTGACAGTTTGAAAAGATGGGAAGGGAAAAGACAGCATAAAAGGGGCCCGCCCGCATGAAAAGCACTGACAGCATAAAGGAACGGGGCCCAGCACTGCCCGCATGACAAAAACAGACGCATGACAGGAAGACAGCATGACAGCAAAAAACCAGGCAGGGATGACAGGACAGACCCCGGGACAGCATAGCCCAGCCCCGCCACCCTGCCAGGCCCAGAAAGAAATTACAGCCCTGACAGCAGGGACAGCACTGCCGAAACTGACAGCAATGAAGAAGACAGCACGGCAGGACAGAAGCACCCCCCGAAATAAAACCCACTGACAAAATAGACACCCAACAGACAGCACTGACAGGACAGAAGCACTGACGCATGCCCAACATAGACAGGAAAGGACGCCCTAAAGGACGGACGCACGGGACGCTTTGGGGCAGCAAGACAGTACTGACGGCCAGCAGACGGGCAGCATAGACACCAACAGCCGGGACAGGACAGACAGAAAGGGACGGCCTAAAGGGAAAGAAAACGCCTAAAGGGAAAGAACCCACTGGGACGGCCCAGCACTGACACCCTAGACGGGCACAGACAGCCTGAAAGGAAAGAAGCACGGGACGAAACTGCCCGGGAAAGGGAAGAAACTGCGGGGACGGACGGAAAGGGGACCGCACGGGACGCCCCGACAGCAAAAACCCGGAAAGACAGATGACAGGCAGCCGCATGAAAAGACGGGCCCGCCTGACGGGACAGACAGAAAGAAGGAAAAAGGGACAGCCAGCCCTGACACCCACTGAAGCATAAAAGGGGCGGGACGCATGCCAGGCCAGACAGCAGGGCCCCCCTGACAGCATAAAAAGGAAAGAACATGCCCGGCAGACAGGACGGGAACACTGCGCTAGCCAGGACAGAAGCTCTGACAGGACTGCCCGAAATAAAAGGACTGACAGATAGCCAGGCCAGAAGCCTGAAGGACAAGGCACGGGCCGGACGGGACGCATGCGGGCACGGGGACGGGACGGGACGCACTGCCCGGCATGACAGCACTGACAGCACTGACAGGGAACACCCAAGCACTGACAGCTAGACAGCACTGAGAGCAAATCCCCCTGACGCAGGGAAAAGATAGCAGCACAGACGAAAATGACGGGGAAACAGAAAAGCATTTGCCCGCACTGCGGGCCTAGCCAGGACAGACGGGCCATGACGGGGACAAAACGAAATGACAGCATTGACAGAATGAGAAAACCCAGACAGCATGACAGATAGACAGAACAGACCCCGGGCCCAGGACCCCCCGATGACAGAAAGGAAGGAAAACCCCCAGACAGAAATGCAGCATAAGACAGGACAGCCCGCACTGACGGACAGACGCACGGGACAGCACTGACGCATGCCAGGCGGGACTGCCCGGGACGGGAAAAGACAGCATGCCCGCACTGACGGGGACAGAAGCACTGACAGTTTTTGGACAGCATGACGGCGCGGGACAGGACAGCAGCACTGACGAATTGGAAAAGGACAGCCCGCCTTGGACAGCTTAGAAGCATGCAGAAGGGCCCGGCATGACAGATTTGCAGCACGGAAGGAGGGACAGCACAGACTCACTGCCAAACATAGACAGCACTGACTGTTTAGACACCCAATGCCCGTTTCGTTTTGGGACAGGACGGGACAGCACTGAAGTTTTAGCCAGCAAAAGACGACTGCAGGGGACCGGGCAGGAACCCACGGGAAGGAAAAGACAGCATGACAGCATAGACAGCACTGACAGCTTTTAGCCGCACTGACAGAAATAAAGGAAGCCAGCCTGAAGCATAAAAGCACAGACAGCACTGAAAAAGGGAAAATCATGACGCATAGCAGCACGACAGAACTGACAGGACAGCCAGACTGACAGCACTGCAGACTGACAGGACGGACAGAAAGATAGATAGAACCCAAGCCCGCACTGACGGAAGATAGCATGCACCCTTTTGACCCCCAATGCCCCGCTTTCCCACAGGACAACAGAAATGCCCGCACTGACAGGACAGACGCACGGGAAGGGCCCCTGCAGCTTTGGGACGGGAAAGGGGGACAGCACTGACACACTGACGCATGACACCCAATGACAGATAAAGGACGACACCCAAAACCCAAAGGGGGCTCTGACAGGGGCTTGCTTCCTTACCTTACGGGAATCCCGTCCTTAAAGGGGACGATGATCGGAAAAATCGGCAAGGGAGGAAATTGTTTTACAGTTCGCTTTCAGGGGAGGGGGGACTCCGCCTTTTTTCATGGGACATTGCCGTGGCGGGCATGCGCAAGCAAGTTTGCCCCCAAAAAGGTCAGTGGACTGTTAAATGTTGTCTAAACAGTGGCTTCACTTTTTCAATCAGGAGGAGAGAAGGGGTGAGCGAGGGAGAGAGGAGAGGGGAAGGGAAAAGGGGTGAGGGAAAAGAGGGAGAAGAGAGAAGAGAGAGGACGAGAGGGAGAGAATGCAAAAACCTTTGGTGCCCCAACAGATTTTTAAATGTTCACCAAGAGGGGAAAATGAAAAGCCCTTGGTGCCCAACAGAGAGTTTCACTGTTCAATCAGAGAGAGAAAATGCTAGACCATTGGTGTCCCAACAGAGAGTTTCACTGTTCAATCAGAGAGAGAAAATGCCAGACCATTGGTGTCCCAACAGAGAGCTTCACTGTTCAATCAGAGAGAGAAAATTAATGCCAGAGCATTGGTGTGAAACCGTGCGTCTATCATGAAGACATTCAATAACCAGATCGTTATTCTCGCGTGCTCCTCCATTCAGATATTTTCTCTCTGCGGTCAGTGCATAAACTAAGACAAGTAAGTCTGTTTGCAGGGGACAGATAGACGTTGTTTTCTCCCAGTTCTGTGTTCTGGACATGGCTGTTGTCAGCAAACGACACATTTTAGGATGGTCCAGAAACTATGGTAACGGCAAACAGTTTCTTAAAAGAAGGTTTACTTAAGACAGGGGTTAACTTCCCCAAATTTTGTTTTCCGTCGCAGGGCTATTGTCACAGCCAGCACATCTTAGGGTGCCCTAGAAGACATGGGAACGCTAGGCGGCTTTTTCCTACAACAAAAGTGTCCCCATTCATGGAGTCATGTGGTGCTTTAACATACTCGTCTTACCAAGATTCATTGCTGATTTACACCCAACAAACAATGAAGAATTCAACATTTCTTTTATATTGTCTTTGAAAGGTATGCACGATATGAATTAACAGCGCACACGCGCGCGCGCGTGCGTGCGTTTATGTGCGTGTGTCTGTGAGTGCGAATAAGCGTGAATACATGTGGAAATGGGGGAAGGGGCTGTGGGAGGGAGGCATGGAAGGGAGTGGGGGGTGGGACCAGAGGAAGGGGAAGATTGTGTCTGGAGATGTTGTTGTTGTTGTTGTTATTGTTGTTGTTGTTTCTGCAAGACTCTCCAGCCTCAAGACAACAGTATGTTTGTCTGTCACTCTGTTATAAAGACAAGATCGCATAAACGCGCCAGCGCGTGTCCATGTTTGCGTGAGTGCGTGCACTCCGGGCATGCCTCCTGTGATGAAAGTCGTTTGTCACACGCCCCGGGCATGCCTCCTGTGATAACAGTCGTTTGTCACACGCTCCGGGCATGCCTCCTGGGATGAAAGTCGTTTGTCACACGCCCCGGGCATGCCTCCTGTGATAACAGTCGTTTGTCACACGCTCCGGGCATGCCTCCTGGGATGAAAGTCGTTTGTCACACGCCCCGGGCATGCCTCCTGTGATGAAAGTCGTTTGTCACACGCCCCAGGCATGCCTTCTGTGATAAAAGTCGTTTGTCACACGCTTCGGGCATGCCTCCTGTGATAACAGTCGTTTGTCACACGCTCCGGGCATGCCTCCTGTGATAAAAGTTTGTCACACGCTCCGGGCATGCCTCCTGTGATAACAGTCGTTTGTCACACGCTCTGGGCATGCCTCCTGTGATAACAGTCGTTTGTCACACGCTCGTGCGCGTGAGTACAGATTCCTTTCACTGGCGGCAGGAGAGAGCAACGTTCCCTTCAGCTTGTCCTACTAGTCGTGAGTACAGATTCCTTTCACTGGCTGCAGGAGAGAGTAACGTTCCCTTCAGCTTGTCCTACTAGTCGTGGAGTACAGATTCCTTTCACTGGCGGCAGGAGAGAGTAACGTTCCCTTCAGCTTGTTCTACTAGTCGTGAGTACAGATTCCTTTCACTGGCGGCAGGAGAGAGTAACGTTCCCTTCAGCTTGTCCTACAAGTCGTGAGTACAGATTCCTTTCACTGGCGGCAGGAGAGAGTAACGTTCCCTTCAGCTTGTCCTACTAGTCGTGAGTACAGATTCCTTTCACTGGCGGCAGGAGAGAGTAACGTTCCCTTCAGCTTGTTCTACTAGTCGTGAGTACAGATTCCTTTCACTGGCGGCAGGAGAGAGTAATGTTCCTTCAGTTTGTCCTACTAGTCGGGGGCGTTCCTGTTGTTGCTGTATAAAGGTCAATGGCTGAATACATGTAGAAAACGTCTCCTGTCTCACCACCACTCCTAAAACAAACCGTTCATCATGTCTGAATGGAAAACGGAGTGGATTTTAATCGGGGAAAAAAAGATGAATCAGAAACTAGATTGTTTCAACTCCGTCTTCATCCTTCACCTGTCTCTCTTTCAATTGTAAATTGCTATCTATCGGGCTTCGTGATTGGTCAAATTCTGTCGTCTTCCTTGCGATTGGTGGAGACAGCCATCGCCATTCAGCTGCTTTCTGTCTCAGAGTTGATTGTCAAGTCCAGCCGACCAGACAGGATCATGACTGTAAAGCCTTTCGCCGAATATAGATAGGATCATTTTAAGCCTTTCGCCGATTCACAACGGAACAAATGAAAACAAAAGCGTTTCAGCAGCTGTGGTTGTAGGTGACGTGACGTCACGCGATGGGCTCGGTCTGTGGCTGGCAGCGCGAGGCCAGGGCAGTGGCTTCAATGCCATGCATCGTCCCCAGACCTAATTGCCGTGCAGCCTGAAGGCACCGCTCAGACCGTTCCCAGGGCACTCTGATGTAAGGCATGGGTCGGCCGTCTCTCTCTGTCTCTGTCTCTCTGTCTCTGTCTCTGTCTCTCTGTCTCTCTGTCTGTCTCTCTCTCTCTCTCCTCTCTCTCTCTCTCTCTCTCTCTCGCTCTCTCTCTCTCTCTTCATAAGTGGACGTGGATAAAAACCTCGGGTTAGTGCGAGAGAGGCTAAATGAAAGCATGCATGCTCAAGATGGCACGGTGGCACGAGTGCACGCGCAAATGCACCAGCGCAAATACACATTCATGGATATAGTATGCATATACAAGCACATATGCATAACACACACACACACACACACACACACACACACACACACACACACACACACACACACACACACACACACACACACACACACACACACACACAGGTGCGCGCGCGTGCAAACACACACACACAACACACACACACACACACACACACACACACACACACACACACACACACACACACACACAACCACACACACACACACACACATAATGTGTATAGACTTTAAATTGAAGACCTAACACACACACACACACACACACACACACACACACACACACACACACACACACACACACACACACACACACACACACACACACACCACACATACACACACACACACGCACGCACGCACGCACGCACGCACGCACGCACGCACGCACGCACGCACGCACGCACGCACGCACACACACACACACACACACACACACACACACCACACACACACACACACACACACACACACACGTGTTTGTCTAATATCACGAATAGTGGATAGACGTTAAATGAAGGACACACAGACACACACACGCGCGCGCGTGCGCACCCCCCATACCCCCCCCCCCCCCCCCCCACACACACACACATAGAGGAAGTCTTAAGAAGACGCTGGAAAGAAATCATCAACGTCGGGATGCCGTGTAGATAAGACATCAAGCCTGGGTTTGTGTTGTGGCGTTGAAGACTTTATTTGGTTTTGCCAACGGATATTCCGTTATTGTTTATCTTCTTTGCCGCTTCCCTCTACACCCTGCCCCCCCCCCCCCCCCCCCACGTCCCCTTTTCCCCCATCAATTCTCATCTCTCCCCACCCCAAAGAAGTAACAAAAAAGGGGTAAAACAAACAAACAAAAAAACAAACAAACCCCAACACTGTTCCGTCTTGATTCTTGTTGAACAGCCAGAGATCGGGGTAAGAGGAGCACGCAGCCTCTGCTGCACATCGGCTATGTTAGGACAGCCGTTCGTTGAGGACATTTAGGTCCGACTCTCAAAGTGTCGACTGTTTGCAAATACATTAACAAACAAACAAACAAACAAACAAACAAGCAAGAAAGACAGAAACAAAGAAAGCTGCTCGCGCTGAAAATCAGTGTCCTGTGGTGTCTTGCCGTGTTATTGTTCACACAACTCAAAGGGCGACAAACGGAGACCTTTTACTACAGGAAAAACCACACAGCTGAAGACACGATAACTTATGACATGAAATACCGAACAGTTGAAGACACGATAACTTAGGACATGAAATACTGAACAGTTGAAGACACGATAACTTAATGGTGGGCTGTTCCCCTGTGTCACTGCAGTCAATGGTGGGCTGTTCCCCTGTGTCACTGCAGTCAATGGTGGGCTCTTCCCCTGTGTCACTGCAGTCAATGGTGGGCTGTTCCCCTGTGTCACTGCAGTCAATGGTGGACTCTCTCCCTGTGTCACTCCAGTCAATGGTGGGCTGTTCCCTGTGTCACTGCAGTCAATGGTGGGCTCTTCCCCTGTGTCACTGCAGTCAATGGTGGGCTGTTCCCCTGTGTCACTGCAGTCAATGGTGGACTCTCTCCCTGTGTCACTGCAGTCAATGGTGGGCTGTTCCCCTGTGTCACTGCAGTCAATGGTGTGCTGTTCCCTGTGTCACTGCAGTCAATGGTGGGCTGTTCCCCTGTGCCACTGCAGTCAATGGTGGGCTGTTCCCCCGTGTCACTGCAGTCAATGGTGGGCTGTTCCCCTGTGTCACTGCAGTCAATGGTGGGCTGTTCCCCTGTGTCCTTGCAGTTAATGGTGGGCTCTTCCCCTGTGTCACTGCAGTGAATAGTGGGCTCTTCCCCTGTGTCCTTGCAGTCAATGGTGGGCTGTTCCCCTGTGTCACTGCAGTCAATGGTGGGCTCTTCCCTGTGTCACTGCAGTCAATGGTGGGCTCTTCCCTGTGTCCTTGCAGTCAATGGTGGGCTGTTTCCCTGTGTCCTTACAGTCAATGGTGGGCTGTTCCCCTGTGTCACTGCAGTCAATGGTGGGCTCTCTCCCTGTGTCACTGCAGTCAATGGTGGGCTGTTCCCCTGTGTCCTTACAGTCAATGGTGGGCTGTTCCCCTGTGTCACTGCAGCCAATGGTGGGCTCTTCCCCTGTGTCCTTACAGTCAATGGTGGGCTGTTCCCCTGTGTCCTTACAGTCAATGTGTGGGCTTTTCCCCTGTGTCACTGCAGTCAATGGTGGGCTGTTCCCCTGTGTCACTGCAGTCAATGGTGAGCTCCTCCCCTGTGTCACTGCAGTCAATGGGTGGACTCTTCCCTGTGTCCTTGCAGTCAATGGTGGGCTGTTCCCCTGTGTCACTGCAGTCAATGGTGGGCTGTTCCCTGTGTCCTTGCAGTCAATGGTGGGCTGTTCCCCTGTGTCACTGCAGTCAATGGTGGGCTGTTCCCCTGTGTCCTTGCAGTCAATGGTGGACTGTTCCCCTGT
>CM031596.1:110636756-110646756 GCA_018398815.1 Conus ventricosus
GACTTTTCTTCAGTCCGCTATAAAGTTGATCAATGTCCGTGAGTTCTGTATAATTATCAGTCTTAAAGTTCTAAACTCTTCCCGTCTGCCCCCCTCCCCCTCCCTTCCACATCATCAGATGAATTAGTTTATTTATGATTGAAAAAAAAATCTCGATTAATTGACTGGTTTTAACTGGCGTTTTTCGCTGTTAAATTAACATGTGTGTGTGTGTGTGTGTGTTAGTGTGTGTGTGTGTGTGTGTGTGTGTGTGTGTGTGTGTGTGTGTGTGTGTGTGTGTGTGTGTGTGTGTGTGTGTGTGTGTGTGTGTGTGTGTGTGTGCGTTTGTGCGTGCGTGCGTGCGTGCGTGCGTGCGTGCGTGCGTGCGTGTGTGTGTGTGTGTGTGTGTGTGTGTGTGTGTGTGTGTGTGTGTGTGTGTGTGTGTGTGTGTGTGTGTGTGTGTGTGTGTGTGTGTGTCTGTCTGTCTGTCTGTCTGTCTGTCTGTCAGTGTGTGTGTGGAGATTGGCAATTCAGGTCTAATCTCGGTGTGAAGCAGGTTGAAGTGCTGTGGTCTGTTCCACATTCACTTGAAAGGGAGGAGTGCTGGGAACGGCATGGAAGCTCTTCAATGCTACACAGCAGGGCTATTGAGGCAGTGTGTGTGTGTGTGTGTGTGTGTGTGTGTGTGTGTGTGTGTGTGTGTGTGTGTGTGTGTGAGAGAGAGAGAGAGAGAGAGAGAGAGAGAGAGAGAGAGAGAGAGAGAGAGAGAGAGAGAGAGAGAGAGAGAGAGAGAGAGAGAGAGAGAGAGAGAGAGAGAGAGAGAGGTTGGCGGCGGGAATGTGTAAGAAGAAATGAATTCTGTTTAAGATCTTGTAACACTAATTAATTTCACGTTAGATTGTAATCATTTGAAAAACGACGTGGGATGAGGATACAGAGGAGGGTGGAGAAAATGGGTAAGAGGTGGGCGGGGAGAGAGAAGTGGAGAGAGGTGGGCGGGGAGGAGAAGTGGAGAGAGGTGGGCGGGGAGGGAGAAGTGGAGAGAGGTGGGCGGGGAGAGAGAAGTGGAGAGAGGTGGGCGGGGAGAGAAAGTGGAGAGAGGTGGGCGGGGAGAGAGAAGTTGAGAGAGGTGGGCGGGGAGAGAGAAGTTGAGAGAGGTGGACGGGGAGAGAGAAGTGGAGAGAGGTGGGCGGGGAGGGAGAAGTGGAGAGAGGTGGGCGGGGAGGGAGAAGTGGAGAGAGGTGGGCGGGGAGGGAGAAGTGGAGAGAGGTGGGCGGGGAGAGAGAAGTGGAGAGAGGTGGGCGGGGAGGGAGAAGTGGAGAGAGGCGGGCGGGGAGAGAGAAGTGGAGAGAGGTGGGGAGGGAGAGAGAAGTGGAGAGAGGTGGGAGGGAGAGAGAAGTGGAGAGAGGTGGGCGGGTAGGGAGAAGTGGAGAGAGGTGGGAGGGAGAAGTGGAGAGAGGTGGAGAGGGAGAGAGAAGTGGAGAGAGGTGGGCGGGGAGGCTGAAGTGGAGAGAGGTGAGCGGGAGGGAGAAGTGGAGAGAGGTGGGCGGGAGGGAGAAGGGGAGAGAGGTGGGCGGGGAGGGAGAAGTGGAGAGAGGTTGACGGTGAGGGAGAAAGTGATGAGAGATGGGCGGGAGAGAGACGTGGAGAGAGGTGGGGAGGGAGAGAGAAGTGGAGAGAGCTTGGCGTGGAGAGAGACGTGGAGAGAGGTGAGGAGGGAGAGAGAAGTGGAGAGAGGTGGGGAGGGAGAGAGAAGTGGAGAGAGGTGGCAGGGAGGGAGAAGTGGAGAGAGGTGGAGAGGAAGAGAGAAGATGAGAGAGGTGGGCGGGGAGAGAGAAGTGGAGAGAGGTTGACGGTGAGGGAGAAGTGATGAGAGATGGGCGGGAGAGAGACGTGGAGAGAGGTAGGCGGGGAGAGAGACGTGGAGAGAGGTTGGGAGGGAGAGAGAAGTGGAGAGAGCTGGGCGGGGAGAGAGACGTGGAGAGAGGTGGGGAGGAGAGAGAAGTGGAGAGAGGTGGGCGGTGAGAGAGACGTGGAGAGAGGTGGGGAGGGAGAGAGAATTTGAGAGAGGTGGGGAGGGAGAGTGAAGTGGAGAGAGGTAGCGGGGAGGGAGAAGTGGAGAGAGGTGGGCGGGGAGAGAGAGAAGTGGAGAGAGGTGGGCAGGGAGAAGAGAAGTGGAAAGAGGTGAGCGGGGAGAGAGAAGTGGAGAGAGGTGGGCAGGGAGAGAGAAGTGGAGAGAGGTGGGGAGGGAGAGAGAAGTGGAGAGAGGTGAGCGGGGAGAGAGAAGTGGAGAGAGGTGGCGTGGAGGAGAAGTGGAGAGAGGTGAGCGGGGAGAGAGAAGTGGAGAGAGGTGGGCGGGGAGAGAGAAGGGGAGAGAGGTGAGCGGGAGAGAGAAGTGGAAAAGGGGTGAGGGGGGAGAGAGAAGTGGAGGGGAGGTGTCGGAGGGAAAGTGGAGAGAGGTGGGGGGGGGAGAGAGAAGTGGAGAGGTGGCGGGAGAGAGCGTGAGAGAGTGGCGGGAAGGAGTGGAGAGGTGGGGGGGAGAGAGAAGGGGAGAGATGTGGGCGGGAGAGCAGTAGTGGAGAGAGGTGGGGGGGAGAGGCAAAGTGGAGAGAGGGGGTGGGGAGGCAAAAGTGGAGAGGGTGGGGAGGGAGAGAGAAGGGGAGAGAGGTGAGCGGGAGAGAGAAGTGGAGAGAGGTGGGTGGGGAGAGAGAAAAGTGAAGGGGAGGGGGGCGGGGGAGAGAGAATGGAGAGAGGTGGGGGGGAGAGAGAAGTGGAGAGGGGGGAAGGGGGGAAGGTGGAGGGAGAGAAGTGGAGAGGTGGGGGGGAGAGAAAGTGGAGAGGTGGGCGGGAGAGAGAAGTGGAGAGGGGGGGGGGGAGTGGGAGAGGGGGGGGGAGGGAAGGGGTGGGGGAGAGGGGGGGGGGAGAGAAAGTGGAGAGAGGTGGGGGGAGAGTGGGGGGGGGGGGAGAGGAAGTGGAGAGGGGTGGGGGGGGGGGGGGGGGGGGGGGGGGGGGGGGGGGGGGGGGGGGGGGGGGGGGGGGGGGGGGGAGAGAGGTGGGGAGAAAAAGTGGGGAGAGGTGGGGGGGAGAGAGAAGTGGATAGGGGTGGGCAGGGAGAAGAGACGTGGAGAGAGGGGGAGGAGAGAGAAGTGGAGAGAGGTGGGGGGGAGAGAGACGTGGAGAGAGGTTGGGAGGAGAGAGAAGTGGAGAGGGGTGGGCGGGGAGAGAGACGTGGGAGAGGTGGGGGGAGAGAGAAGGGGAGAGAGGTGGGGGGGGAGAGAGAAGTGGAGAGAGAAAATTTGGGAGAGGGGTCGGCGGGGAGAGCAAAAGTGGAGAGAGGTGGGAGGGAGAGAGAAGTGAGAGAGGTGACGGGAGAGAGAAGTGGAGAGAGGTGGGCGGGGAGAAGAGAAGTGGAGAGAGGTGGGCGGGGAAAGAGAAGTGGAGAGAGGCGGCGGGGGGGGGAGAATGGAGAGAGGTGGGAGGGGAGAGAGAAGTGGAGAGGTGGGGAGGGAGAGAGAAGTGGAGAGAGGTGGGCGGAGAGAGAGAAGTGGACAGAGGTGGCGGGGAGAGAGAAGTGGAGAGAGGTTGACGATGAGGGAAAAGTGATGAGAGATGGGGGGGAGAGAAAACTGGAGGAGGTGGTTGGGGAGAGAGAAGTGGAGAGGGGTTTGGGCGGAGGAGAGAAGTGGGGAGAGGTGGCGGGGGGGAAAACGTGGAGAGAGGGGCGGGGAGAGAGAGACGTGGAGAGAGGGGGTTGAGGAGAGAAGTGGAGAGAGGTGGTCTGAGGAGAGGTGGGCGGGGGGGGAGACGTGGAGAGAGGTGGCGGGGGAGAGAAGTGAGAAGGTGGGGGGGGAGAGAGAAGTGGAGAGAGTGGGCGGGAGAGAGAAGGGGAGAGAGGTGGGGGGGGAAGAGAAGAGGGGGGTTTGATTAGGTGAAGGAACCAGCAGAATGAATGAAGGGAGGAATCAAAGATTAATATTTACAGTAACGTAAAGGATGGTAAAGAATATCACTCCATGACATTGTAAAAGAGAAGTCATAAATTTGAAGAGGAAAACAATTGATAACGATCTAAAAAAGTCAAAACCATCACAGCCCGTATCTGTTGTTGACATCGCTGAGAATGATGACATGCTGAACAGTCACATTTACAGTGACAGACACACTTGATTTCATGGCAATGTCAAGTCCATAATGTGTTGCATAAAAGCCTGAAAGTCAACTGAAAACAGGTATGCATATCGAAACAAAATCTGAAGCGTCCTTCGACAAAGTAGTAAAAGATGACACACATGAAAAAGTCTCCCTTAAGTAGATTACTTGTCTCTTTGTGTAACGTTACACTTGAAAAGGTGTGCAAACCAAAGCAATTTCCAAAGAGTCGTTTTTCACGAGTCTAGAAGATGAACTGAAACACATGAAAATGTCTTTCAAGTGCATTACTCAATTTGTTTTTCAAAATGCCAACGGCACTTAACTCTTATACAGCCTACGAAATCATTTGCTCCCCTTTTTGCTGTTCTGTCAGCTCGTCATTGACACCAAACCAGTGTGTGATGGTATTCGAAAAAAAAAAATCAACATCAGTCTCTCTCATATGCAAAGAATATATCAAATGCTTAATTTGAACAATTCCTGTGAGTACATTCAGAAAATGGCGATTTAAAGCCATAGAATGGCGACCAACTCCGCCGTAAAAAAAAAATTCTGTGCCCTAATCCTGAGTAGTCTAGTTCTTCCATTTCACAATACTGGATTACAAAAGCAGATTCCACACAGCTGTGGTCTAGAACTGAACATCATTTGTAGTTTTTGTACACGATTTGTAAAATGTCCTGCCAAATCAGTTTTCCCACTGACGCTGCATTACATGCGGGCAATCTCCCTTTGATGTCCTTTAGTTGCGAAAACGTTTTACTTGACTGACGCTGCTATTCATTCAGACAATCTGCATTACTGTCTCAATGGATAAAACGTTGACTGACTGACGCTGCTATTTCATTCAGACAATCTGCCTTGCTGTCTCATTGGATAAAACGTTGACTGACTCACGCTATATTACATTCAGACAATCTGCCTTTGCTGTCTCAAAGGGTAAAACGTTGACTGACTGACGCTGCTGTTACATTCAGACATCTGCCTTTGCTGTCTCAATGAACAAAACGTTGACTGACTGACGCTGATTTTTCATTCAGACAATCTGCCTTTGTTGTCCCGAATGGATAAAAAGTTGACTGACTGACGCTGCTATTACAGCGGGCAATCTGCCTTTGTTGTATCAATGGATAAAACGTTGACTGACTCACGCTGCTATTACATTCAGTTTATAGATCAGTGTCCACCTGACCAGCATGTGATAGATCAGTGTCCACCCTAAACCCGCAGTTGATAGATTTAGTGTCCACCTGACCAGCAGTTGATAGATCATGTCCACTTTACCAGCATTTTATAGATCAGGTCCACCTTACCACAGTTTTATAGATCAGTGTCCACCTGACCACAGTTGATAGATCAGTGTCCACCTGACCAGCCCGTTGATAGATCAGTGTCCACTTTACCAGCAGTTGATAGATCATGTCCACCTTACCAGCAGTTGATAGATCAGTGTCCACTTTACCAGCAGTTATAGATCAGTGTCCACCTTACCAGCAGGTGATAGATCAGTGTCCACCTGACCAGCAGTTGATAGATCAGTGTCCACCTGACCAGCAGTTGATAGATCAGTGTCCACCTGACCAGCAGTTGATAGATCAGTGTCCACCTTTCCAGCAGTTGATAGATCAGTGTCCACCTGACCAGCAGTTGATTGATAGATCAGTGCCACCTGACCAGCAGTTGATAGATCAGTGGTCCCACCTGACCAGCATTGATAGATCAGTGTCCACCTTACCAGCAGTTGATAGATCAGTGTCTACCTTACCAGCAGTTGATTGATAGATCAGTGTCCACCTGACCCATTGACAGATCATGTCCACCTGACCAGCAGTTGATAGGTCAGTGTCCACTTTTCCCGCAGTTGATAATCAGTGTCCACCTGACCCCGCAGTTGATAGATCAGGTGTCCACCTTACCAGCAGTTGATTGATAGATCAGTGTCCACCTGACCAGCAGTTGATAGACCAGTGTCCACCTTACCAGCATTGATAGATCAGTGTCCACCTGATCACAGTTGATAGATCAGTGTCCACCTGACCAGCAGTTGATAGATCAGTGCCACCTTACCCGCAGTTGATTGATAGATCAGTGTCCACCTGACCAGCAGTTGATAGATCAGTGTCCACCCGACCAGCATTGATAGATCAGTGTCCACCTTACCAGCAAATTGATAGATCAGTGTCCACCTTACCAGCAGTTGATTGATAGATCATGTCCACCTGACCGGCAGTTGATTGATAGATCAGTGTCCACCTGACCAGCAGTTGATTGATAGGTCAGTGTCCACCTGACCACAGTTTTATTGATAGATCATGTCCACCTGACCAGCAGTTATTGATAGATCAGTGTCCACCTGACCACAGTTTTATTGATAGATCAGTGTCCACCTGACCAGCATTGTTAATCATGTCCACTTTACCAGCAGTGATAGAATCAGTGTCCACCTTAACCAGCAGTTGATTGATAGACCAGTGTCCACCTGACCCGCAGTTGATAGATCATGTCCACCTGACCAGCAGTTGATTGAAAGATCAGTGTCCACCTGACCAGCATTTATAGATCAGTGTCCACCTGACCAGCAGTTGATAGATCAGTGTCCACTTTACCCGCATTGATTTGATCATGTCCACCTACCAGCATTGATAGATCAGTGTCCACCTGACCACAGTTGATAGATCAGTGTCCACCTTACCAGCATTGATAGATCAGTGTCCACCTGACCAGCAGTTGATAGATCAGTGGGCCACCTGACCAGCAGTTGATAGATCAGGTCCACCTTACCAGCAGTTGATAGATCAGTGTCCACCTGACCCGCAGTTTATAGATCAGTGGGCCACTTTACCCGCAGTTTTATTGATAGATCAGTGTCCACCTTACCTGCAGTTGATAGATCAGTGTCCACCTACCAGCAGTTGATTGATAGATCAGTGTCCACTTTACCAGCAGTTAATTGATAGATCAGTGTTCACCTTATCAGCATTGATTGATAGATCAGTGTTCACCTTACCAGCAGTTGATAGATCAGTGTCCACTTTACCCGCAAGTGCTAAATGCAACAAGTGCTGGGAGTTCGCCCCGAGGAGAATGACTTACTTTTTTTTTTGGATAGAAAAGTCAAAGTTTTCAATGCTGTAGCTGTAATCAAGTCGGGGATGTGAGCTCTACCATTTAATTTGGATGTTAGCAAGACATGGAGAAATGTTATCTCTGATGTAAAAAAAAACATTTCTCGTGACCCCCCCCCCCCCTCCCTACTGCCGCCTCCATTCCTCGTTTTCTCCTTCCCTCAAAAAGAAAAAAAAAATCAGTTCTGCACGGATTTCAAAAGAGTATGAAAGAGTACCATTTTTAAAAACAAAAATTCAAAGCCCCTCTAAAGCAGACTTTCTCACAGACATGCTGCGCTTCCCCCAAAACTAAAAGCTAGGGGGCTGGTCTGTGCCTGGTTCCGAAGTTCAAAGGAAGGGAAGGGGAAAGGTTTAGGGAGGGTGAGGGGAGCGGAGGGGTGAGGGGCGGAGAGTGTAGATGTGTGTGACGGAGGAGCAAGCATGTGTAGAGGGCTGAGGAGTAGGGTGTGGAGGGACGGACGGGGGTGGAGTGGGGCTGGGGGGTGGGGTGGGGTGGAGGGAGGGGAGTAGTAAGGCGGGAGGAGGTGAGGGGAAGGGTAGTGAAATCCGAAACCTGAAGAGATTTGCAGAGTGTTTGAGAAAGAAGTTTGGAGAGAGAGAGAGAGAGAGAGGAGAGAGAGAGAGAGAGGAGAGAGAGAGAGAGGAGAGAGAGAGAGAGAGAGGGAGAGAGAAGAGAGAGAGAGAGAGAGAGAGAGGAGAGAGAGAGAAGAGAGAGAGGTGTGTGTGTGTGTGTGTGTGTGTGTGTGTGTGTGTGTGTGTGTGTGTGTGTGTGTGTGTGTGTGTGTGTGCGTGTGCGCGCGCATGTGTGTGAACGGATGGGGCGATGGGTGTGGGGTTAAGCGCGGGGAAGTTTCAGGACATAGCAGAAGAAGTTCCAGTGTCTCTGACAGTAGCAGCCTTAGGTCTAGCGTCGCGAACTCTCACCTGGGAGGTCGTGCGTTCGATTCCCATCAGAGCCATGTGGGATTTTTCTGCCCCGACCGGCTCCTACCCAGAGTTGAGTTTGCTACGCGCTCAGTTGGGAAGACTGGGACCACATAGTCGAGTTTCATCCACTTAACGGATGTGTCACTGAGAGCGTTGCTCAAATTTCCTGACCGACACTGCAGGTGTCTGTATCTCTCGGGTCTGGTTGACGCCAGGCTATATTATGAAAGGAAGCGTAGGGTACAGCCCTGTCATGCAGTCTCAGACCGGAACGGAAATCTGCAGCATCATCTTCATCCTCCTCATCCTTAGTGATCAGCCGTGCTGTCATGGTGACCTCAGTGTCGATGTCCTCACCACGTCTATGGCCACGTCACCCCGGCTCCGCGATTGAGCAGTTATGGTCGTCATTTTACTGAGCAATTATGGTCGTCATTTTACTGAGCAATTATTGTCGTCATTTTACTGAGCAATTATTGTCGTCATTTTACTGAACTATCACTGATTGAGAATCCTTAAGGGACTAACTCAAGGACTTTTTCACACGTCAATACTACTACTACTACTACTACTACTACTACTACTACTACTACTACTACTACTACTACTACTACTACTACTAACGATAATGATAATAACAATATTAATAATAATGATGAAGATGATGATGATGATAATAATAGTAATGAAAGTAATAATAATAATAATAATAATAATAATAATAATAATAATAATAATAATAATAATAATAATAATAATAATACTGATAATAATACTGATAATAATACTGATTATGATGATAATAACAATAAACAATATTAATATTCAATATTATTAATCATGATAATGATACTACTACTACTACTATTACTCCTCCTCCTCCTACTACTAGTAAAACAATCATAAGGATGATGATGATGATTATCACGACAACAACAAGAACAATAACGATAATAAAAACAACGACAACAACAACAACAACAACAACAACAACAACAATAATAATAACAGTACTAGTAATGATAATGACAATAATGACAATTTGTAAGAAGCATGTAAACACAACTGTTGTACAAAGAGACTGATGAAATGACGCAACTGTTGTACAAAGAGACTGATGAAATGACGCAACTGTTGTACAAAGAGACTGATGAAATGACGCAACTGTTGTACAAAGAGACTGATGAAATGACGCAACTGTTGTACAAAGAGACTGATGAAATGACGCAACTGTTGTACAAAGAGACTGATGAAATGACGCAACTGTTGTACAAAGAGACTGATGAAATGACGCAACTGTTGTACAAAGAGACTGAAGAAATGACTCGACAACCATTTATAACCGATAGAATCAATTTGTGAAAGAAAAGTTATGCACGGTTTGACCGCAAGTTACTTTTGATTGTTGTTTATTCCATTTATTCATTGGTTTAAAACAAGTTTTATTCAAACATGGTTTACATTTGCAGCGAAACAAAGTATTTTAGCACCACAAGCTAAAGCTTATGGACGTGCAATACATGGCTATTGATATACAAATAGACTGGCTGCGATATAGCAAGTACATGATCATGGTGCGTAATATGAAAATATTTTATTCATTCTGTCCGTCATTCTCTCTTTCTTTCTTTTTCTCTTTTCTTTCTTTTTCTTCTTTTTCTTTTTGGTTTTCTTTCTTTCCTTCCGACCTTCCTTCATTCCTCCTCTATTCACATATTCAATCATCCATCGTTTATTTCGTCTGGTTTGATCCAAGTTGTCTTTCTTTTTTCGCTCACTTTTTTGGTTCTTTTTTCTACTGTTTTTCTCCGTCT
>CM031596.1:110651756-110661756 GCA_018398815.1 Conus ventricosus
CTTTAGAGGTTGCAAGTGCATTTTTCTAGCTGTTGAAGAGCTGGTTTTGGTGTTTGCTTTCCATTCTTCTTTTGATTCAGAACTATGTATTTTTATGTTTGTGTATTAGTATGTTCCATATTATGTCTGAATTACAAAGGAAAGACGGTAAAACCTGGATGTGCTATCTGTTTTCAACATGACAACTAATGTTCCCGTGACGAATATTTGCCGGTTTGTGGCGGGTGACGTGAGTGATTTTGACCCCACTGACAGCAGCGGAGATGAGTGGAGGCCAGGATACGGCGATCCCGAAGGTGATGAAGATGAAGAAATGCTTATCAAAGGGCGAAAAGGTGCTAAAGAAAAGAAAGCAGCATCAGGTGAACCGAAAAGAAATGAGCCGTCTACAAGCGCATCTACCAGTGATGTTGATGACGACATTCCCCTGGCAAGTCTATGAAGAGCACCGCTTGTTGAAGATGACCTTCCTTAGCCCAGCTGGTGGTCAGGGACACTGGAGATGATCTGGATAATATTCCGTTGGCTGACCTCATAGGTCAACAAGTTGTTGACATCACTCCTGATGAGGTAGAGGAACTTGCTGCAGCACTCAACAATGATCCCATGTGGATGGACACGCCTTTCGATCCTCCAGCAGACAATAGATTGAAAGGGAAGGCAGATGATGCTCCCAAAGATGGAAATCTGATTCCTTACGAGCACTCAAGCCAACAAAGCTCAGCATTTTCCAGAGCCAGATTGCAGATGCGCTGGTGCTGATGAAGAAAACAGTTGGTCGCCCGAGCGGCTGCATGACATCACCACCTCCAGCCAAGATCATCAGGCAGTTCGTTCCCACCCCTGATGTCCGCCTGGATGGTGTTGCCCACCTGCCCCAGTGAAACAGTGGAAGGACATCATGCAAGAACAGGAACTGCCAGAGCCTGACCTATGTCTCATGTCCAAAGTGCAAAGTGATCCTATGTTTCAACAAGGACAGGAACTGCTTTGCAGAGTTCCATTTGCTGAAATGAGATTGAAACTCACCCCAAAAACACTTGAAGAAGAATTAACATTACAGATTAACAATTTGTGAAATGACATCTGAGTTAACTCTCAATGAACTGTGTACCTGAGGCAATTTATCATATATGATAAAATCAGTCTTTGTGCAACAAAAACCTAACTTATCATATATGATAATTTTTCTAAATTTGTCATTTTTTGCTTTTGACAGAAAATAACCCCAGAAACGTGTTTCTTGTCCCTGACTGATATTGTTTTTGCATAGAAAAATAATTTTCTTTAGGCTAGAAGTACTTTCAGGCGCTAGAGGGTTTTAATATGATAGTGACTGATAAAAAGGATGTCTGCGAAGTGAAACTGGATAGGAGGGACAGTAAAGATACGGTTGCGGTGTTTGTTGACAAACATGCAAGAGGTGTTACTGATGCTACTGAGTGTGGGAAAGGTCTAAAGGAAAGTGGGGGTAGGCATATTGGTAAGGAATACATTGACATTGGTGCTTGTTATCATGATGACAACAGCAATGCTATTTGTACAGATGGTCAGCAAGATGGCCAGCAAGATAATGCCCTAGTGATTCAGTTTAACCATTCTGATAGCAGTGGTTCAAATGCTGATGGCAATACTGGTGAAAGTAATGATTTTAGTAATGAGAATAATGACAATAATAGAGATAGTACAGAAAAAGAAGATGATAATCTTGACAATTGAGGGCAGCGAAGCAGATTACCTTTATGCTGTTAATGGAGAAATGCCAGATAGATGCCTGAAGTGTGTTGCTCTCAACGTGTGTGGTTTCCTGTCCAAGCTTGCTTTTCCTGATTTTGTGGACTTTATTAACAGGTATGATGTTGTCTGCATCTCAGAAAGTAAACTTACTGATGTTGATACTGTTGAAATTGATGGATATACTGCGTTTTATAAAATAGAAGCAAATAAAAGAAAATCTGGAGGTATACTAGTATTATAAAAGACTGTTTTGTTCAGCATGTCACTGTCTTTGAAGAAAAACGATTTAAAAATACCATTAGTGCTGAGTCTGCAGGTAGCTATAAGTTTGTGGATTTTGATATGTGTCAAAGTGCATTGTTTTTTGCTTTTTGTGACTCCATTTTTGAAAAGAAAGTTTTGTGTTGTGTTGCTTATATTGAACCAGAGGGATCACCTTACTTTAATAGAATGTTTATAATGATTTACAAGATACAATTCTGAATATTGGTATTGATGGCATTTGTCTGTTAGGGACTTGAACTCAAGTTTCGGGACAGCTAAATGAATTGTTGGTCAATAATTTGTTTGCTGATTGCGTTCTTGATAGAGATTATAACTTTCCTGTTAGGTCATCTGAAGATAGACAGACAAACAATATGGGACATGAATTAATAAGCTTTTGCAAAGCATGTCAGCTTATTATCATGAATGGTAGATCTGGTAGAGATTATGGTAAAGGTAAACTGACTTGAAAAAATGCATCTGTAGTGGATTACGCTGTAGTTTCTTATGATTTATTTGATAGTGTTGTAGATTTTAGTGTGGATGATTTTAATGAATTATTTTTCAGATGTTCATTGCCTATTACCATAAAGTTTGCAATTGCATAAAGGGGGGGAGAACAGAGAAAACAGCGCCGATTTCGCATGCTGACGATGCCATTCATGCTATGTAAGATGGAATAATGCTTTGAAAGCAACTTTTGTTGATGACTTAGATGTTACAAAAATTACTTCAATAGAGACTGAGCTAGATGACTTGCTTACAAACCCAGATAATATTACTGTAAACAATGTAAATAATATTGTGGGCAGAGTTATGATATATTACTTGAAAGTGCAAATGCACTAACATGATAAAAAGAGGAGGAAAGGTGCCAAACCAACTAAAAAGAAAAAGAAGGATAAACCATGGTTTAATGAAATTTGTAAAGTTAAAAGAAACAATTTTTGCCGTTGTAGGAGAAGATGTTTACTTATGAAAAATGATTTATTTTTAAAGGCGGAAAGGGTACGTGCAGCAAAATCATATAAGAAAAACAGCTAAAAAAGAAATGAGAAATATAACCACGTAATGGCTAAACAGCTACGTCAATTACAGTCTAAAGATCCAAAGGATTATTGGACTATCTTAAATGGACAGAAGAGAAAATCCAACCGTAATCAACCCAGCTGCCATGCTTTCTTTGAATTTTTTAAAAATATGAATGTGGTTTGATGTAGAAGATGCTGACGAAGTTCTGGAAAATGTCCCCTTTAATGACACCAGTTATACCTTTTGGGATAATTTAATCACCGAAAATGAAGTAATGCATTGCATTAAAAAGTTAAAGAAAAACAAAGCCAGTGGACTAGATAATATTGCAATGAATTCTGAAAAACTCGGCGGTGAAAATGCTAAGATTATATGTCAAATTGTTTAACCTTATTTTAATTACTGGTAAAGTACCAACTGATTGGGCGCTTGGGGTTATACATCCCATATTCAAAAACAAAGGATGTGTCTTAGACCCCGGTAATTACCGTGGGATAACTATACTTCCTGTTTTGGAAAACTGTTTACAAGTATTTTGAATGAACGTTTAAAGATGTTTATTGAAACATTCGATTTGATTGGTATTGAACAAGCAGGCTTTCGGAATAATTTCTCAACACTTGATCACTTGTTTACCTTATATGGCCTGATTGATTTTTCTGTTGTTTAAGAAGAAGCGTCTATACTGTGCTTTTCTGGATTATGAAAAGGCATTCGACAAAGTTAATCGATCGTTTCTGTGCATAAATTGATAAATAGTGGTATTAGTAGCAAAATATTAAAAGTTATGCAAAATATGTATTCTCAAGCCAAGTCATGTGTATCTGCCAATGGTGATTATTTTTGATTTTTTCTGTTCCAATGTTAGTGTAAGACAAGGAGAAAACTTGTCACCTGTATTGTTTGCCTTGTTTTAAATGATATGAAAGAATTTATGTCTAGCGACATGGCTGGCCTTGTGACTGTCGCAAAAGAAGCAATTGAAATAGGCATAGGCGAATCAGATGTTGACATTTTGTTGAATTTATTTCTCTTATTATATGCAGATGACACTGTGATCTTTTCAGAAACTCCGTTTGGAAATACAGAAAGGTTTAAAGTTATTAAAGAATATTGTGATAAATGGAAATTGAAACTAAATGCAAACAAATGTAAAGTTGTTATTTTTTCTAAAGGTAAGGTTAGACGTTTTCCTGATTTTCTTATAGGTACAGAAAAACTAGAGGTCGTCCATGATTTCTTGTATCTAGGGTTTGAGGCTGAATTATAATAACCGAATGAATGTTGCTCAACGTGAACTGTTTGACCGAGCCTCTCGAGCAATGTTTGCTTTGATGAGGAAAACTAAATTATTGATGCTCCCTGCTGACCTAGTGATGGATTTATTTGATAAATACTGTATTACCAATTCTTACATATGGATGTGAAATTTGGGGATTTGACATGAATGATCTTGTCCAAAGATTTACAGTTAAAATTTTATAAGCTGGTTCTAAAACTACGACAGTCGACACCTTCTTTCATGGTTTTCGGTGAAACGGGAAAATTCCCCTTACCGGTCATTGTTAAATCCAGAATGTTATCATTTTGGTTTAACCTTGTATCTAACCACCATAGTTTATAAATTATCATTTCTTGTGTATAAATGTCTTCTCAGAATGTATGAATTAAATGTACATGAAAACAAATTATCAAATAAAATCCATACATTATTAAATGAAATTGGTTTGAGTAATTTCTGGCTAAATCAGAACACACTTGATGTACATCCATTATGGTTTAAAGAGAAAGTAAAAAGATGCCTTAAAGATAGTTTTTATACATACCTGGTACACGCATGTTGACAATGATGGAATTATATATCAACTATAGAATGTTTAAAACATTATTTGGTGTTGATCCATACTATCTAGTTTTACCACAGAATTACATGGTTACTCTACTAAAATTTAGAACAACAAATAATAATCTGCCTGTAAATAAGCTACGCTATGCTGGTACACCTAGATGTGAAAGAATTTGTGACAAATGTGCTATGCATGATATTGCAGATGAATTTCATTATTTGTTCGTGTGGTCCTTTTTTTGATGCAGAAAGAAAAAATACCTCCCGCGATACTTCTTTGTACAGCCGAATGTTGTTAAATTCAACATTTTGTTTGCATCAAAAAACAAGGGAAACTCTTAATCAAACTAAGAATTATATTACAGTTATAAATAGATTTTTCCAATAATTCATATAACTAAATTAAAAACATTACACAAAGTTTGCACTATGTATAGGAAAAACTGTCTATGAAATTTTCATTTATATCACTCTGTTCTGATGTGCGATTATTCATTTTGTGTGAATATTGTCTTATATTTCCGTGCCCCATGTGGGTATGAAATAAAATAATTGCCTTGCCTTGCCTTGCCTTGCCTTGCCTTGCCTTGCCTTGCCTTGCCTTGTCTGTGATCAACACGTCGTCCATATGCACCCAAACACTCTATGGGAGTGGTGGGGGGGGGGGGGCGGGGAGGGAGGAGGGGGCGGCGGGGTGGGTGGGGTGGATGGGTGGATGGGTTGAGGGTTGAGGGAGGGAGAGAGAAGGGGAGGGGGGTGAGGCAAGCGAGAGGAGGGTGAGAGAAGGGGATGGATGGGGTTGTGGGAGGGGTGGGTTTAGAAAAGCTTGCGCGTGAGTTGGCTCGTGTGCACGTTATACGCTGGCTTAGTCGAGCGAACACACACACACACACACACACACACACACACACACACACACACACACACACACACACACGCACACACGCACGCACGCACGCACGCACGCACGCACGCACGCACGCACGCACGCACGCACGCACGCACGCACGCACACACACACACACACACACACACACACACACACACACACACACACACACATTTTGTTTTCTGCTCGAAAATGTTTGTTTTTCTACGGTATGAAACAATACATTTTGTTCATACTCTCAGCTGTTTAATGATTAGAACGGCACTAACATTCTTAATTTAAAGATACTACTACTGCTACTATTTTTATTTTGACAACAACAACAACAACAACTACTACTACTTCTACTGCTGCTGCTGCTGCTGCTACTACTACTTTATTACTACTACTACTACTACTACTACTACTACTACTACTACTACTACTACTACTACTACTACTACTACTGAGTCAAATCCAGGCAGATAAATCACGTTATGAAGCACACCTGTCCACACGGCCACATTCATACTGATCGTGACACCTAAGTCAAACCTTCACGGCCACATTCATACTGATCGTGACACCAAAGTCACGCCATGCACGGCCACATTCATATTGATCGTGACACCAAAGTCACGCCATGCACGGCCACATTTTTGTTGATCGTGACACCAAAGTCACGCCATGCACGGCCACATTCATACTGATCGTGACACCAAAGTCACGCCATGCACGGCCACATTCATACTGATCGTGACACCAAAGTCACGCCATGCACGGCCACATTCATACTGATCGTGACACCAAAGTCACGCCATGCACGGCCACATTCATACTGATCGTGACACCAAAGTCACGCCATGCACGGTCACATTCATACTGATCGTGACACCAAAGTCACGCCATGCACGGCCACATTCATACTGATCGTGACACCAAAGTCACGCCATGAGGACTCGGAGTTTCACACCCCTCCCACCCCTCCCTCCCCCCACCCCTTCCCCAACCGACCGCAACCAACTCCATGATGGGCATCAATCTTTCCCTCACACATTCCGACATTCCAAGGACGCAGCCATCCCTCCACTCACTGAGATTTGTCAGACGCGCACGCACGTGCGCACCCACGCAAGGTACCCACGCGCATACCGACGCAAGTACCTGCCTGTACCCACGCAGGTACCCACGCACATACCGACGCCTGCATTCGTCTGGTACCCAGGCACTGAAAGACAAACAACAGAGAGGGATGCAGGGGGTACTGTTGGTGCCATGTTCAGGGAGGAGAAGGCGGATTCCAAGGCTGACAATGGCAGTTCAGCAGACATGGGTAGCAGTTCAGCAGACATGTGTTGGTCCCAACATGGTATGCTAGTACCTCGAGGAGCGCATATTTGCAGCGGCCTTCTGAGATCTGACAACAGCAATGAGAGAGAGAGTGGGGGGAGAGAGAGAGAGAGAGAGAGAGAGAGAGAGAGAGAGAGAGAGAGAGAGAGAGAGAGAGAGAGAGAGAGAGAGAGAGAGAGAGAGAGAGAGAGAGAGAGAGAGCGAGAGGGGAGTGAGCGAGAAAGAGAGACAGAGAGAGAGAGAGAGAGAGAGAGAGAGAGAGAGAGAGAGAGTGAAAGAGAGGAGAGGGAGAGAGAAGGGGGTGGGATGGGTGAGTAAGTGTGTGTGAGAGAGAGAGAGAGAGAGAGAGAGAGAGAGAGTTGTGTGTGTGTGTGTGTGTGGTGTGTGTGTGTGTGTGTGTGTGTGTGTGTGTGTGTGTGTGTGTGTGTGTGTGTGTGTGTACGTGCGTGCGCGCACGCGCGCACGCGCGCGTGTTTTTGTGTGTTAATTATGTTCCTTTTCTTTAAATGAAAAATGTTGATATTCTGTTCATAATGTTTTCTTAAATGTCAGTACAACCATGAGTTAATCTGACAATAAATTGGTTTCAGTCACTTGGTGTGTGTGTGTGTGTGTGTGTGTGTGTGTGTGTGTGTGTGTGTGTGTGTGTGTGTGTGTGTGTGTGTGTGTGTGGTGAGGAGAGAGAGAGAGAGAGAGAGAGAGAGAGAGAGAGAGAGGGGTGGGGTGGTGGGGGTGGTGATACACCATGGTCACGTATCTCACAGAGCTGGGCGTGGTATACCATGACGAAAGCATCTCCAACTGGGACAGGAAAACTGATATAGGTTCGGCTTCATTCATGACGACTCGGACGAGATGTTGACGCCACAACCAAGGGTGCACCCGGCAAATCGATCCCCCTTTGTGATCATTGTCTGGGGCATGGAAAATGTAATACAGCGAACAGTTTCTTTTTTTCCTTTTGCAGACTACACACAAAAAGCAAAGAAATAGAATTAAAAAAAATCGCAGAAAAAAGAATAGACATTGATGGTGTATGGCGCACCCGTGCCGTCAAGGAACGACGTAAACCACAATGGCTGTGCGTATCTGTCAGCAAGGCGTATGCGGCCAGACATTACTGAGTGCAAGGGCGGTGAAATCAGTCTGCACTTGGCACAGAGAGTAAGAGAATCGGTGGAAAATCAGTCTGCTACTTGGCACAGAGAGTAGAGTAGCGGTGAAATCAGCCTGCACTTGGCACAGAGAGTAGAGTAGCGGTGAAATCAGTCTGCACTTGGCACAGAGAGTAGAGTAGCGGTGAAATCAGCCTGCACTTGGCACAGAGATAGAGTAGCGGTGAAATCAGCCTGCACTTGGCACAGAGAGTAGAGTAGCGGTGAAATCAGCCTGCACTTGGCACAGAGAGTAGAGTAGCGTGACAGGGGACGGGGAGTGAGTACACTAGGGGGGTGATGGTGGGTTAGGGAGGAAGAAGACGGGGACGGGGAACACTAGGGGTGGGGTGGGTTGGTGGGTTAGGGAGGGAAGGGGACGGGGAGTGGGTACACTAGGGTGGTGGTGGTTAGGGAGGGAAGGTAGATGGGGAAGAAGGTTATGTAACAGATTGATATATTTGTCTCAGACGGGTTTTTTACCTTTTTTTCCCTTTCTCCTTCATTTCTCTCTGTATGCTTTTCTGTCTGTATACGATGTTTCTATTTCGTTTCGTTTTATTTCGTTTCTTTCTTTCTTCCTTCTTTTTTCTTTCTCTTTCCTTCTTCCTTTCTCTGTTTTTTTTTCTTTTCTTTCTTTCTTTCTTTCTTCTTCTTTCTTTCTTTTTTCTTTTTCTTCTTCTTTCTTTTCTTTCTTTCTTTCCTTTCCTTCATTCTTTCTCTGTTTCTTTCTTCTTTTCTTCTTTCTTCTTTTTTCGTTCTTTCTCTTCTTTCTTTCGTTCTTTCTTTCTTTCGTTTTTAATTCTCGTTTTTTTCCTTTTTTTTTTCTTTCTGTATTTTTTTCCTCAGTTTTTTCTCCTCCTTTTTCTTACTACAGCACAAACCTGTACTGTGTGGCGCACCATAGCATAACACAGAAACAACACAAGACATATGTAATAGCACAGTACGACACAAGACCTATGTACAACACAGTACAACACAAGACATATGTACAGCACAGTACAACACAAGACATATGTAACAACACAGTACAACACAAGACATATGTACAGCACAGTACAACACAAGACATATGTACAACACAGTACAACACATGACATATGTACATCACGGTAACAACACAAGACAGATATGTACATCACAGTACAACACAAGACATATGTACAGCACAGTACAACACAAGACAGATATGTACAACACAGTACAACACAAGACATATGTACAGCGCAGTTACAACACAAGACATATGTACAGCACAGTACAACACAAGACATAAATACACCACAGTACAACACAAGACATATGTACAGCACAGTACAACACAAGACAGTATGTACAACACAGTACAACACAAGACATATGTACAGCACAGTACAACACAAGACATATGTACAGCACAGTGCAACACAAGACATAAATACAGCACAGTACAACACAAGACAGATATGTAAAGCACAGTACAACACAAGACATATGTACAGCACAGTACAACACAAGACAGATATGTACAGCACAGTACAACACAAGACAGATATGTACAGCACAGTACAACACAAGACATATGTACAACACAGTACAACACAAGACAGATATGTACAACACAGTACAACACAAGACAGATATGTACAACACAGTACAACACAAGACAGATATGTACAGCACAGTACAACACAAGACATATGTACAGCACAGTACAACACAAGACAGATATGTACAACACAGTACAACACAAGACAGATATGTACA
>CM031596.1:110669256-110689256 GCA_018398815.1 Conus ventricosus
TGTCTGTAAGAGAGCCCACATTTGTATATATATCTGTATGTGTTCGTGCATGCATGATGTGCATAGACACAATCCTATGAGAGCATGCACACCCACACTGTCTGAAAGTCCAATACCGCCATGATCCCCTCACGCCGTGGTCTGTTTGTATCCTATGAGAGCATGCACACCCACACTGTCTGAAAGTCCAATACCGCCATGATCCCCTCACGCCGTGGTCTGTTGTATCCTATGAGAGCATGCACACCCACACTGTCTGAAAGTCCAATACCGCCATGATCCCCTCACGCCGTGGTCTGTTTGTATCCTATGAGAGCATGCACACCCACACTGTCTGAAAGTCAAATACCGCCATGATCCCCTCACGCCGTGGTCTGTTGTATCCTATGAGAGCATGCACACCCACACTGTCCTAAAGTCCAATACCGCCATGATCCCCTCACGCCATGGTCTGTTTGTCCGTTGTCAGAGGACATCGACATCAAGATCGACGGACCAGCCAAAGTGGACATAAAAAGGAAAGACAACCCTGACGGCTCGACCAACATCGGTTATCTGCCTATGACCCCCGGCGCTTACAACATCCACATCAAGTACAAGGGCACCCCCATCAAGGGATCCCCCTTCGCCGCTAAAGTGTCCGGTGAGTCGGCTTCTCTCTACCCCCCCCCCCCCCCCCCCCCCCCCCAATCCCTTCACCTCACCTTCCTGTCTGGTCAGACGGCTTCTCTGTAAAACCACCCCCCACCTTACTGTCCGGTGAGACGGCTTCTTTTTGACCCCCCTCCCTTCCCCCCACCTTCCTGTCTGTTCAGACGGCTTCTCTTTAACACCCCCCCCCCCCCCCCCGATTTTCCTTTTTTTGTTTAAAGAGAAAGCCCAGTGGTTCTCAAATCAAACAGAATGGCTGACGTCTTCACAATGGTGTAGTTTTCTCTGCCTAAAGGGTGTCAGACACACACACACACACACACACACACACACACCACACACACACACACACACACACACACACACACACACACACACACACACACACACAGAAAAAAAAATGGAAGGTAGGCACTCAAGGTCTGACCAGCGCGTTGGGCTAATGCGTAGGTCAGACATCCGCTGAGTCGTAGCCACGAGACTCTCTTCTTCAATTGTCTCATCTTTGTTGTTAATTCATTTATACCATCAGCTTCAATTCATGCGTAGTGTGGTCTCAAAACTTAGCGGATGTGGTGTAGCGTATATGGACTAGTCCGCACGCAGTGACGCCTCTTTGATGAAACTGAAACTGTCAGTTAAGTTATAAATTGGTGTATTTTATATACATGCATATAAGTTATTAATTGGTGTAAGGAAGTATGTATATACATGCACATGTATTAATTGGTGTAAGTAAGTATGCATATAGGTTCGTAATTTGTAAGTTTTTGTTTTCTTGTTCATTTTCCTCAGTTCGTTTTATCTTTGTTTATTTGTTTGTTTGTGTTAGCCATGGGACTTCTTATGTTTGTTTATTTGTTTGTTTGTGTTAGTCATGGGACTTTTTCGACACGAGGATACCTCTGAAATGTCTGGGTGTTCTGAGCTGGTTATGTGGCGCAAGAAGCAAAACAGTTTGAGACTTTCTGTAAGCAAATGATGAAATTGAAACGGGCGCCACATTATACACACGTATTAGGCAATTCCATTGTCTTTCTCGGACTAACACTATTAACTCCCAAACTTCGCTGCATACTACTCCAGTGTCTCTCATGTCTTCCCTGCCCTTTTCCTTTTGCAGGGAGGGCAGAAAGCGCTCTCAACTGTCCCTAGGAAACCTCGGCGAGTACTCCCTGAAGGTGATCGAGGCGGAGATCGTAGACTTGGCTGGCACCATCCAGACTCCTTCCGGCAGCATCGAGCCCTGCATCCTGAAGAAGATGGGCGATGGGGAGATCGGTGAGCTGTGTGTGTGTGTGTGGTGTGTGTGTGTGTGGTGTGTGTGTGTGGTGTGTGTGTGTGTGGGGTGTGTGTGTGTGTGTGTGTGTGCGTGTGTGTGTGTGTGTGTCTGAGTGCGTGTGTGCGTTTGTGTGTGTGTGCGGGGGCGTGTGTGCGTGCATGTGTGTTGGGGGTGTGGGGTGGGGGGGGGGGGGGGGGGGGGAGTGTGTGTGTAATGTGTGTGTGTGTGTGTGTGTGTGTGTGTGTGTGTGTGTGTGTGTGTGTGTGTGTGTGTGTGTGTGTGTGCGTGGTGTGTGCGTGCATGTGTGTAGGGGCGGGGGGGGGGGGGGGGGAGGAGGGAGTGTGTGTGTGTGTGTGTGTGTGTGTGTGTGTGTGTGTGTGTGTGTGTGTGTGTGTGTGTGTGTGAGAGGAGTGTGTGTGTGTGTGTGTGTTGTGTGTGTGTGTGTGTGTGTGTGTGTGTGTGTGAGTGTGTGCATACATGTCTCTCTGTGTGTGTGGGGGGGGGGGGGGGGGGGGGGAGTCAGTACTTGTGGGAGATTTGTGGGCGGGGGTGGATGTGTTTGTATGTGTGTGAGCAAAACACAATCCCCCACCCAAAAACAACAACAACAACAACAAAAAAAGAAAAAAGAAAAAAGCAAACTGAAAACTCTAGACAGCTTGAAATGATTGGACTCTACATTTTAACTACCCAGTATGCTGCATCGTAGAAGAAATCACAGTAGAAGAAAAAAACTTTTCTGTATATTGCTTAGATTTATTTTCAATGTCAGGTTTATCACTGAGGTTTCGTTGTTGTTGTATTTTTTTAGGTAGTAACATAGCTATATGACACAGAAAACTCAGCAAATACTTTCACGGAATCGTTGTCATCGTTTCCATTTTTCCATTCCAAATGAGTCCTTAATCGTTGTCATCGTTCCATTTTTTCCATTCCAAATGTGTCCTTAATCGTTGTCTTCGTTAAATTATTTTACCATTCCAAATGAGTCCTTAATCGAATCGTCGTCATCGTTCAATTTTTACCATTCCAATTGAGTCCTTATCGTCGTCAATGTTCAATTTTACCATTCCCAAATGGTCCTTAATTGTTGGACTGTTTCGTTTTCAAACCACTAGTTTTCCACTGACGTCATCAAATAGGATGGGTAGTGTGGAGGCCTCATGTCATTTAATAGGATGGGTAGTGTGGAGGCCTGACGTCATCAATAGGATGGGTAGTTGTGGAGGCCTTATGTCATCAATAGGATGGGTAGTGTGGAGGCCTTATGTCATCAATAGGATGGGTAGTGTGGAGGCCTGACGTCATCAATAGGATGGGTAGTTTTGGAGGCCTTATGTCATCAATAGGATGGGTATTTGGGAGACCTTATGTCATCAATAGGATGGGTAGTGTGAAGGCCTGACGTCATCAATAGGATGGGTGTTGTGGAGGCCTTATGTCATCAATAGGAGGGTAGTGTGGAGGCCTTATGTCATCAATAGGATGGGTAGTGTGGAGGGGCCCTTATGTCAATAGGATGGGTAGTGTGGAGGCCTTATGTCATCAATAGGATGGGTGTTGTGGAGGCCTTATGTCATCAATAGGATGGGTAGTGTGGAGGTCTTATGTCATCAATAGGATGGGTGTTGTGGAGGCCTTATGTCATCATAGGATGGGTAGTGTGGAGGCCTTATGTCATGAATAGGATGGGTAGTGTGGAGGCCTTATGTCATCAATAGGATGGGTAGTGTGGGAGGCCTTATTGTCATAAATAGGATGGGTAGTGTGGAGGCCTGACGTCATCAATAGGATGGGTAGTGTGGAGGCCTTATGTCATCAATAGAAGGGGTAGTGTGGAGGCCTGACGTCATCAATAGGATGGGTAGTGTGGAGGCCTTATGTCATCATAGGATGGTGTGTGGAGGCCTTATGTCATCAATAGGATGGGTTTGTGGAGGCCCTATGTCATCAATGGGAGGGTAGTCTGGAGGGCTTAGTAGCTGAAGCCGAAAGCTCTGAATCTTAATCTGGTGAAACATATTCTGTGCTCTGCTGATTTACCGTGCAGGTTAGTTTCTGTTTCACACACACTTTTGTAGCCATGAAAACCGGTGTATTTTTTTTTAGTTTCCATTTCAAACAGCCATATTTGTTAATGGAAAGCTAAAATTAAGTCTTTCTATTCCGATATGAACTCTTCTGCAAATCTGGCTCCCTGACACATCCACACAGTTCCAAATCCAGGCATGAAAGTCTTCTTCATTATCAAATACGAACAATTTTCATTCCTCTCCAGTTCGTTTGATAAAATCGTATGTGCCTGGGTTTAAAGTCTAGATGAAATCATATTTTTTGAATTGATATCCTCTACATTTACCCCCCCCCCCCCCAAAAAAAAAAAAAAAAATGAATATAATGAGATTTGCCAGTTTTTCCGTATGTCGTTGTACTTGAAGTACGGAACTGTACCCCCCTCCTCACCGTTTTTACCTTTCAAATCTTTGCTATCATAATGTTCCCATACAGAACATCATAATTTTGCCAACACTGGTTCATTTTAGATATAGGCAAATTTCCCGCAATATGCATGATTCAGTCCAAGAAATATTACTCAATGATCCCAGCATTCCTCTGACCCTTTTCTCCATGTTTCCTGGGCGGCGTTTTTCAGCACAGTTTAACTGTAGACAACTTTCCGAGAATTTGTAAGAAGAGCCTTCTTTTATTTCTGTGATACCAGAAAACATTTTAACTAGACGGCAGAGGTGAACACCCTATCTTAATGCTGCCACGTTGGCTTCCTCCGGATTAACTGCTAGGAAGACACTCTTCCCTCTGCCAGGTTGGCTTTCTCCGGATTAACTGCTAGGAAGACACTGTTCCCTCTGCCAGGTTGGCTTTCTCCGGATTAACTGCTAGCAAGACACTGTTCCCTCTGCCAGGTTGGCTTTCTCCGGATTAACTGCTAGGAAGACACTCTTCCTCTGCCAGGTTGGCTTTCTCCGGATTAACTGCTAGCAAGACACTGTTCCCTCTTGTTTCATTCTGTTTGGCAGATAGTATGACATCACCCACGATTAACGTGAGGGAAGAAAGGTGAATCCCTGCTAAGATCTGAACGCTATGTTTTTCTTTCAACGTTACCTCCCCACCAATCCATTCATTGAAAGCACCGGAAAGCATTAAAGGACTGGCTTAACAAGTATCCTTGCTTCACCTCTCATAGGCGCTTAAATGGATCAACATTTATACGCCTGACATAAATGCATGCTAAAACTGAATCATACGCACCACACAACTCATTTTTAGTCTTCGTTTACTTAAAGCAATCCACAATATGTTCCAAATTCGCTAAGTAGTAGGCCTTTTTTAACATCGAAAGGCTACTTGTCTTGAAGAAATGTGAATGTGGGTGTGCACTTTCCTTCTGGTTATTGCTGTTATGTCCACAAGTCAATACAATACAGCACTGTGCAGCGCCAATCGACACCACACAAATCCACAAGAACATACCACAGACTGTGGTGCAAAACCTCCAACCCCACTATCACAACACATCCCTGTGTTTCAGGTATTGCGTCCCACTATCACAACACATCCCTGTGTTTCAGGTATTGCGTCCCACTATCACAACACATCCCTGTGTTTCAGGTATTGCGTCCCACTATCACAACACATCCCTGTGTTTCAGGTATTGCGTCCCACTATCACAACACATCCCTGTGTTTCAGGTATTGCGTCCTTCAACCCGCGCTCCAAGGGCGACTACAAGGTCAACGTCATGCGCCACGACAAACACATCCAGGGGTCACCCTTCAAGGTCAAGGTCGGGGACAACGAGATGGGTCACGCGGCAGGGTGCAAGGTCAGTCGGGGCTACGGACAAGGCCACGGCCAACAAACCCAACGAGATCATCGTGGACACAACCAATGCTGGTCAGTGTGCAAGGCGTGCGCACGTGCGTGTGTTTGAGTGATTGTGCGCGTGAGCGCGTGCGCGTGTGTGTGCGTTTGTCCGTGTGTATGTTCTCTTCTGATGTCATCCAAATATGCCTGTCTGTCTGTCTGTCTGTTCATTCAACCCAAGCACGCGCTGCGTCGCGTGCGTGGTGCGTCGTGATGTGCGTGTGTGCGTGCGTGCGTGCGTGGTGTGTGTGTGTGTGTGTGTGTGTGTGTGTTGTGTGTGTGTGTGTGTGTGTGTGTGTGTGTGTGTGTGTGTGTGTGTGTGTGTGTGTGTGTGTGTGTGTTGTGTGTGTGGTGTGTGTGTGTGTGTGTGTGTGTGGTATGTGTGTGTGTATGTGTGTTTGTGTATGTGTGTGGTGTGTGTGAGAGAGAGAGAGAGAGAGAGAGAGAGAGAGAGAGAGAGAGAGAGAGAGAGAGAGAGAGAGAGAGAGAGAGAGAGAAGATTAGATGTGACTGTGTGTGTAATATATCTCTCACCATCCTGCTCCCAATCTTCTCCAGCCCCCCCCTCCTCCCCTGTACCCTCCACCATTTCCTCACCAATGACTCATTCACGTCTGATAGGGTGGAAACAGTTCCCCAGCTAGGCTGTGTCTGATACACTGAGGAACACGTCTGAAAGAGTTGTAAAGTTCCCCAGCTAGGCTGTGTCTAATACACCAGTGAACACGTCTGATAGGGTGGAAACAGTTCCCCAGCTAGGCTGTGTCTAATACACAGGGGAACACGTCTGATAGGGTGGAAACAGTTCCCCAGCTAGGCTGTCTAATACACTAGGAACACGTCTGATAGGGTGAAACAGTTCCCCAGCTAGGCTGTCTAATACACTAGGGAACACGTCTGATAGGGTGAAAAAGTTCCCCAGCTAGGACTGTTGATACACGAGGAACACGTCTGATAGGGGAAACAGTTCCCCAGCTAGGCTGTCTAATACACGAGGAACACGTCTGACAGAGTTGAAACAGTTCCCCTAGCTAGGCTGTGTCTAAGACGCACACTAAGGGACGCTTCGGGAAAATAACCAATCTGTTTCATGGTCAGAAAAACGCCTATCACCTTCTGGCTTGAATCTTATAGCAATTTTAGGTTGTGTTTGACCAACGTAACACGCATGACTATGCTCGGAATAATCAATCTTTTCAGGAGAAAAAGCCCCCTGATGCTTCTGCAAACTAGCATGTATCTCATGGTTGTATGTGATGACAGTTAGTCAGAAGATATGTGCTGTGAAATAACACTGACGGAAATCAGCACCCTGGCTTTCCCATGGCTGATTGTCTGTCTGTGGTGGAACGACCGTAAGTTCAGGACTCCCATCTTTCCCCCAGGGAAACTACAGTATCATGAGTACCAATCGCAAGGGAGCTTACAGAATATTGACGAATCACGGAGACTGACTTATATGTTAGTAAAGATTATAGGTAAAACCTCCAGGACGAAAACAACAATATGATGTGTACTCAACCTGTTGTCTGATTCTGCTTCTTTGTGATCAGATTCTATTTCATCTTTAGTGCACAGAAGATGTGCGTTGTCTTTGATGGTTTGGAGTCAAGACAGCCAGCCAGTTCACACTGTGTGCCGCTGTTATTTACCTTGCGTCATAGACAGCGCCACAGACAGTAACGTCCCGAGTTTAGTATAGGAGAATGGCCGGTTGTTAATTTTAACCCTCTCAACCGCTTTGCAAACAAACACACAATGATGACGTAAATTTGTTACACTAGTAATCTCATTAACACGTAATGATGTCGTAAAATTTGTTACGATAGCAATCTCCAGGAGAACACATTGTGATCCAAAGGCTTATGGAATAGCCTGGGCCATTATAGCCTCCCCTCCGAACGTGGAATGCAATAGTATCAACCGGTACAGTTCGTTCATGTAGCCTGCATGCACAGGGAAATCACTGCTTTGGGCCTACATGGCCGCACCATCGTTTGTCCAGTTGCAAAAGCAATTTGCACAAACTGAAATCTGACAGAAGTTTGGTAAAACACCACTCGGAAAGTGGCATGCGTTTCCAGGTCTCCGGCAGACGACATCTCTCACAACACGTTCAGGTCTCCGGTAGACGACATCTCTCACAACACGTTCAGGTCTCTGGCAGATGACATCTCTCACACGTTCAGGTCTCCAGCAGACGACATCTCTCACACGTTCAGGTCTCCGGCAGACATCTCTCACACGTTCAGGTCTCCGGCAGACGACATCTCTCACACGGTCAGGTCTCCGGCAGACATCTCTCACACGTTCAGGTCTCCGGCAGACGACATCTCTCACACGTTCAGGTCTCCGGCAGACATCTCTCACACGTTCAGGTCTCCGGCAGACATCTCTCACACGTTCAGGTCTCCGGCAGACGACATCTCTCACACGTTCAGGTCTCCGGCAGACATCTCTCACACGTTCAGGTCTCCGGCAGACATCTCTCACACGTTCAGGTCTCCGGCAGACGACATCTCTCACACGTTCAGGTCTCCGGCAGACGATATCTCTCACAACACGTTCAGGTCTCCGGCAACCGACATCTCTCACAACACGTTCAGGTCTCCGGCAGTCGACATCTCTCACAACACGTTCAGGTCTCCGGCAGACGACATCTCTCACAACACGTTCAGGTCTCCGGCAGTCGACATCTCTCACAACACGACCTACGTGCACTCTGGCCTCCGATAAAATGTCACTTCCGGGTTCATTAGAATCGTGCGCACAATGTCCGTTAATCTGAACGGATTTTTCCAAAGCAAACGGTCAGTAGTCTGTCGGTCAGTAGTCTGTTACGTCTGTCCGGTGTTTGTACTCCCAGTTCTTATAGAACAGGGAGTACTTTAGAATGGGAACGAAGAAATGCTGTGTGTCCGTCTGTCTGTGTGTCCGTGGTCAAAATGTGTTCCACTCGCTCCAGACAAAACTACTGGGCCGATCTTTCTGAAAATTTGTAGGTGTGTTCATTATGGGTCACGAATAATGCCCGATGTTTTAGTTTACCGCTATAATCGTTACTAACGGCTGTAACGGCCTGTAAAGGTTTTTCTTCTTTATGAATATCTCAGAGAGTACTTGGCCGACCTTTATGAAAATTAGCAGGTATGTTCATTATGGGTCACGGATGATGCCTGAAGTTTTAGTTTGCCCCGTTATAGCTGTTACTAACGGTTGTAACGGCCTGTAACGGTTTTTCTTCTTTATGGAATATCTCAGAAAGTACTTGGCCAATTTATAAGCGGTTTGGATGATCTTGTGACAAATCGGATCCTCTGTCCATATGTAAGTGATGTAATGCTGAAAATGGATTAAAAAACCCGTTAAAAACCGTTATTCTGCCGTTATTTCTTATATATAGGTGGATTTTAATTAAATTTGGTATATAGAAAGGTTATCACACACAAATGGCACTTCTATATAGTGTTTCAAAATCTGACCGTTAAAAACCATTATTCTTGACATATTGTCCGATTTGGATGACATTTGATATGTACACAGGCTTTAGCCCAGTGAGGACTAAAATACCGGTTTCAAAAGTGTATATCGGTTTTATGACCGTTAAACCGTTATTTTGCCGTTATTTTTTTATATATTGGTGGGTTTTAATGAAATTTTGTGTATAGAAATGTTATCGCACACAAATGGCACTTCCATGTAGTGTTTCAAACTCTGACCGTTAAAAACCGTTATTCTTGACATATTGTCCGATTTGGATGAAATTTCGTATGTACACAGACGTTAGCCCAGTGAGGACTAAAATACCAGTTTCAAAAGTGTACATCGGTTAAATAACCGTTAAAACCGTTATTTTGCCTTTATTTATCTTATCTCACAAAGCACTTGGCCGATTTATAAGCGGTTTGGAAAACTGGGAGTACGTTTATATGCTTCGCATCTTGTTATAACATTAGTGTGTGTTATGAGGAAACACATGGCTTGCTATAAGGGTGGGGAACCCTAAAACCCCAAATGGTTGACACCTGTGAAAATGACTTTAGCCACTTCACAAACGCCGGGTAAATAATGGCCTGGGTCAATTTGTGCCCAGGGAAAAAGTCTAAGCCAGGGTGTATTCCGGCCTGTTACACCGGCATGTCAGCGTGTAGCATTGGGTGGATTGGTGGAAAGGGAAGGGAGGAGGCAGTGTGGTGACTCATGCCAATGCTGCCTTCATAGCAGCGCCGTCTAGTGGCAGCCGCAGCATTCCACACTGGAGGAGACCCGGCACGACAGGGGCCTCCTACACCCGCAACACACAGCGCTGCAAATCCTAGCACTCCTTTCCGATTTGCTGGTGTTGGGGTGACATAAGCTGAGTGGTCACAGACCACGGTTCTCCGTCTGAAAGGTGCAGGTTCAAGTCTTTCCCGATGTCCGGTGGGTTAGGGACAGACAGCGGGCTGTGTCTCTGAAAATAATCACTATGATCAGGCTGACTATGATCAGGCTGACTATGATCAGGCTGACTATGATCAGGCTGACGACGATCAGGCTGACTATGATCAGGCTGACTATGATCAGGCTGACGACGATCAGGCTGACTATGATCAGGCTGACTATGATCAGGCTGACTATAATTAGGCTGACTATAATTAGGCTGACTATGATCAGGCTGACTATAATCAGGCTGACTATAATCAGGCTGACAATAATCAGGCTGACTATGATCAGGCTGACTATAATTAGGCTGACTATGATCAGGCTGACTATGATCAGGCTGACTATAGTTAGGCTGACTATGATCAGGCTGATCATGATCAGGCTGACTCTGATCAGGCTGACTATAATTAGGTTGACTATGATCAGGCTGACTATAATTAGGCTGACTATGATCAGGCTGACTATGATCAGGCTCACTATAATTAGGCTGACTATGATCAGGCTGACTATGATCAGGCTGACTATGATCAGGCTGACTATGATCAGGCTCACTATGATCAGGCTCACTATGATCAGGCTGACTATAATCAGGCTGACTATGATCAGGCTGACTATGACCAGGCTGACTATGACCAGGCTGACTATGATCAGGCTGACTATGATCAGGCTGACTATGATCAGGCTGACTATGATCAGGCTGACTATAATTAGGCTGACTATGATCAGGCTGACTATGATCAGGCTGACTATAATTAGGCTGACTATGATCAGGCTGACTATGACCAGGCTGACTATGATCAGGCTGACTAAAATTAGGCTGACTATGATCGGGCTGACTATGATCAGGCTGACTATAATTAGGCTGACTATGACCAGGCTGACTATGATCAGGCTGACTATAATTAGGCTGACTATGATCAGGCTGACTATGATCAGGCTGACTATGATCAGGTTGACTATGATCAGGCTGACGGCCTGTCGGACCCCCAGTGGTGTGTATATCGCCAGCTCCGATAGAGCATATATACTACACATGCTATATCGCACAGGCTACAGCTTCTGTGACCCGTGATCGGCGTATTGTGCGCTACGTGGATTACAGAAAAAAATTCACGAATCATTGATGGAGGGGGAGGGACTGTGTGTGTGTGTGTGTGTGTGTGGTGTGTGTGTGTGTGTGTGTGTGTTGTGTGTGTGTGTGTGTGTGCGTGCGCGCATGATCACGCAGGTTTTTTTTGCGTGAGTGAATGGTGTGTGTGTGTGTGTGTGTGTGTGTGTGTGTGTGTGTGTGTGTGTGTGTGTGTGTGTGTGTGTGTGTGTGTGTGTGTGTGTGTGTGTGCGCGCACGCTTGCGTGCGTGTGTGCGTGCATGTATGTGTGTTGTGTGTGTTTATGAGAGAGAGAGAGAGAGAGAGAGAGAGAGAGAAGAGAGAGAGAGAAGAGAAGAGAGAGAGAGAGAGAGAGAGAGAGAGAGAGAGAGAGAAAAGAGAGAGAGAGAGAGAGAGAGAGAGAGAGACAGACAGACAGACAGACAGAGACAGAGACAGAGAAGCGGAGCTGGGAGTGGTTGGTGGTGGGTGTGGGTGTGGGGTGGGTGAGCGTAATGGTACCTGAAGAAATGAAGATGACAGATGGGGACATAAAGTTGGAGGCGAGGACAGAGAACAGCGCTGCATCACATGATATACATTAACAGACCCGGAAGAAAAGATGGCAACTGACGACCAGAAGTCTTTGAAGACCCGATAGAGACGAGGATGAAAAGAAAACATCAAGCAACGCCGACATTTAGAAACTTCGGTTTTTAAAACCCTCTCTTTGATGCCGCGGTTAGGGGTAGCCGTTGACATCAAGCTGACTGGAATCTTTGGCACAACAGCCGTTTCCTGTTAAAGTCTGTATGTTCCCCTGAGGGTAGGAAGGGTGTGTTAAAATCTGTGTGTTCCCAGACGGTAGGGAAAGGATGTGTTTAAGTCTGTGTGTGAAAAACATCAGAAGGAAGAAGAAGAAGAAGAAGAAGAAGAAGAAGAAGAAGAAGAAGAAGAAGAAAGAAGCAGAATGCCCCAGACGGGAATATTCAGCCTTCCAAACGGGAAACAAAGCAAACAGCGGAACATTCAGCCTTCCAAACGGGAAACAAAGCAAACAGCGGAACATTCAGCCTTTCAAACGGGAAACAGACAGAGCAAACAGCGGAACATTCAGTCTTCCAAACGGGAAACAAAGCAAACAGCGGAACATTCAGCCTTCCAAACGGGAAACAGACAGAGCAAACAGTGGAACATTCAGCCTTCAAACAGGAAACAAAGCAAACAGCGGAACATTCAGTCTTCCAAACGGGAAACAAAGCAAACAGCGGAACATTCAGCCTTCCAAACGGGAAACAGACAGAGCAAACAGCGGAACATTCAGCCTTCCAAACGGGAAACAAAGCAAACAGCGGAACATTCAGTCTTCCAAACGGGAAACAAAGCAAACAGCGGAACATCAGCCTTCCAAACGGGAAACAAAGCAAAGCGCTTGAGAAAGTGGTGAACGGGGAAGAAAAATTGTTGGTGGGAGACAAAAAAGTCTGAGTGAGCTGTACAGGTGCCGTGTTGTTTGTAAAGCGAAGAAGATTGCGTGTGACCAGACCCACGTTCTTGCAAGTCAGTATGACCTTCTTCAGTCAAGACGAAGATATCGATCAGTTAAATGCAGAAGTGTCAGATTTAAACAAAGTTTTATTCCCTGTCCATTGATTTTCTTAACAGAGGTGATGTTTAATTTGCTTTTTAGCTATGGATTATTGTTACATTTTGTTTTATAAAGATACATAATTTAAGCTCAGATTGAGCATACTGTTGCATTTAGATAACAAATAGTTGTGTTATTTTAGTTTAAAATCTCATCTTAGAATTTATTGTCAAATGCGTTGTAGGAATGCAATTTTATATAGTATTATTCTTATATTATTTAGTCACCTTGAAATCCAAATTCTTTTATATGAATGTATGCCATATGTGACAAAATGGGTGATGTGACAAAATCATTGTTTATTTGCTGTGAATGTGTGTGACCACAAACTAATTTCTCGAACTGAGATAATAAGTTTACTTGACTTGACTTGACTTGACTTGAAACAGCGGAACATTCAGTCTTCCAAACGGGAAACAGACAGAGCAAACAGCGGAACATTCAGTCTTCCAAACGGGAAACAAAGCAAACAGCGGAACATTCAGTCTTCCAAACAGGAAACAGACAGAGCAAACAGCGGAACATTCAGCCTTCCAAACGGGAAACAAAGCAAACAGCAGAACATTCAGCCTTCCAAACAGGACACAGACAGAGCAAACAGCGGAACATTCAGTCTTCCAACCGGGAAACAGACAGAGCAAACAGGGGAACATTCAGCCTTCCAAACGGAAACAGACAAAGCAAACAACGGAACATTCAGCCTTCCAAACGGGAAACAGACAAAGCAAACAACGGAACATTCAGCCTTCCAAACGGGAAACAGACAGAGCAAACAGCGGGGCAGGAGGTCGACTGCCGAGAGAGGCATCCGGTCACATCAAATGATAACCACTCGCCAGGCTACAGCGCCCTGTTTGCACAGCACAGCTGATTGCTCCGTGTGTGTGTGTGTGTGTGTGTGTGTATGTGTGTGTGTGTGTGTGTTTTGTGTGTGTGTGTGTGTGTGTGTGTGTGTGTGTGTGAGATAGAGAAGAGAGAGAGAGAAGAGAGAGAGAGAGAGAGAGAGAGAGAGAGAGAGAGAGAGAGAGAGAGAGAGAGAGAGAGAGAGAGGTTTACGTAATAAGACTAGACAGGGCCGTTGTGCTCAGCCGACTATGGTCTCTCGTTGTTCGCCTGTTTCCTGGGCTGTGCGCGTGTCATGCATTTCATCGTTACCCTCTACCCCTTTACCTCCTCCTCCTGACTGACTGAGTGAGTGAGTTGAAGTGAGTGCGCACACACACAAGCGCGTACGCGCGCGTGCGCACGTGTGTGTGTGTGTGGTGTGTGTGTGTGTGTGTGTGTGTGTGTGTGTGTGTGTGGTGTGTGTGTGTGTGTGTGTGTGTTTGTGCGCGCGCGCGTGTGTGTATGTGCGAACGCGCACGATCACGTGGTTTTTTTTGAGTGAGTGAATGTGTGTGTGTGTTGTGTGTGTGTGTGTGTGTGTGTGTGTGTGTGTGTGTGTGTGTGTGTGTGTGTGTGTGTGCGTGCGTGCGTGCGCGCTGGCGTGCGTGCGTGCGTGCATATGTGTGTGTTGTGTTTTGTTTATGAGAGAGAGAGAGAGAGAGAGAGAGAGAGAGAGAAAGAGAGAGAGAGAGAGAGTGAGAGACAGACAGACAGACAGACAGACAGAAAACAGAGAAGCGGAGCTGGGAGTGGTTGGTAGTGGGGGTGGGGTGGGGTGGGTGAGCGTAATGGTAACCTGAAGAAAATGAAGATGACAGATGGGGTCATAAAGTTGCAGGCGCGGACAGAGAACAGCGCTGCATCAGATGATATACATTAATAGACCCGGAAGAACAGATGGCAACTGGACGACCAGGAAGTCTTTGAAGACCCGACAGAGACGAGGATGAAAAGAAAACATCATGCAACGCCGACATTTAGAAACTTCGGTTCTTAAAACTCTCTCTTTGATGCCGCGGTTAGGGGTAGCCGTTGACATCAAGCTGACTGGGAAACTTTGGCACAACAGCCGTTCCTGTTAAAATCTGTATGTTCCCAGAGGGTAGGGAAGGATGTGTTAAAGTCTGCATGTTCCCAGACGGTAGAGAAGGATGTGTTGAAGTCTGTATGTTCCCAGAGGGTAGAAAAAGAGTTTTAAAGTTATTTCCAGACTGTGGGAAGGATGTGTTAAAGTCTGTATGTTCCTGACTGTGGGGAAAGGGGGTGTTTTTAAATCTGTATGTTCCCGACTGGGGAAGGGGGTGTTAAAGTTTTTTTCCCCCAATGTGGGGAAGGGTGTGTTAAAAGTCTGTATTTTCCCCCGTTTGTAGGGAAGGGTGTGTAAAGTCTGTATGTTCCCAGATGTGGGGGAAGGGGTGTTAAAGTCGTTGTTCCAGATGTGGGGAAGGGGGTGTGTTAAAGTCTGTATGTCCAGACTGTGGGGAAAGGGTGGGAAGGGGAAAGGAGGGGGTTAGTTACGGGGAAAAAAGAGAAGTAGGGTGGGAAATGAAGAACGGGTGGGACAGAGAAGCAGAAGAGGAAACAGGGGAAGGGAAGGGGGATTAAAACATGAAAGGGGGAAACGGGGACTTGAAGTTACAGGCCCCTAACATGAAGGGAAACGGGACTGAATTTTACAGGTATAACATGAGAGGAAACAGGGACATTGAATTAAGGACCAAAATGAAGAGGAAAACAGGGACATTGAAGTTACAGGAACCCTAAATGAAGAGGAAACAGGGACATTGAAGTTACGGGGCCAAACAAAAAGGGGAAAAGGGGACATTGAATTTACAGGACCTAACAGCGGGAAACCCCAGGAATTTGAAGTTACGGGGACCAAACTTACGAGGAAACAGGGACTTGAGTTAAGGGGGCCTAACAGGAGGAACGGGGCATTGAAGTTACGGGACCAACAAAAGAGGAAACAGGGACGGGAAGTACGGGATTCTAACATGAGAGGAAACAGGGACATTGAGTCACAGGATTATCATGACGAGGAAAACGGGGACAGGGAAGTCACGGCATAACTGCAAGGAGGGGTTTTCTGTTTTAACCGTTCGTCCCAGACGTTGGGGAATAAGGGAAAAGGGGAGGAGGGGAAAGGGGGCTAAGGGGGGGTTTCGTACCAGACGCTTGGGGAAAAAGGGGGAAAAAGGGGAGAGGGGAAAGGAGGCTAAGGGGAGGTTCGTCCCCAAGCTTGGGGAAAAGGGGGAAAAAGGGGGAGGGGGAAAGGGAGGCAAAGGGGAGGTTCGTCACCAGAGTTGGGGGAATAAGGGGAAAGGGGAGAGAGGGGAAGGAAGGGTAAGGGGAGGTAAAAGAAAAAGGCAATCAGGAAAAGGGGAGTAGTTGAAAGGAAGCAGAGATGGGGGTACGAGGAGGGATCCGGGAAAGATGAGGGGAAAACGAAAAGGGTAGGAGGAGAGAGGGGAGGGGGGGGGGGGGGGGGGGGGGGTGGGGGGGGAAAAGGACAAACACGAAAAGGGGTTTAGGGAGCCGGTGAAAAATTCACAAATGGGGCTGAAATACAGGAAAAATTAAATATTCTAAAGTTTTAAAGTGTTCAGAGAAAAAACATTTCTGTGATCATTTTTTTTTTTGAATGCTCAGTGTTCCCCCTCGCTCTATCGGGAGAAAGGGTTTTGGAGACGACAAAACTTTGATAATGCATACTGTTTACAGGGGTCTTACTTTGACATTTCCCCATGGTTTTTTCCCCAGTCACGGGTTTTAAAATTTTTAAAAGATAACAATTTGGTACCACTGGGGTTTTTCACTTTGTGAATATGCATTTTCAGATTGGTTTAAAAGTACTCTTTAGAGGAGGTGAGTGTGGAGGTGCTCTTTGTTGTTGTTTTTTTTTTTTTAAGGGTCTAAATTCATTAAGACGAAAAGGGAAAAAAAAAAAATGAACGAACTGAGGGGGGGGGGGAAAGGGGGGAAAGGGAAAGGGGGGAAAAAAAGGGGGGGGAAAAAAAAAAATTTGGGGGGGGGGGGGGGGGGGGGGGGGGGGGGGGGGGGGGGGGGGGGGGGGGGGGGTTGGGGGGGGGGGGGGGGGGGGTGGGGGGGGGGGGGGGGGGGGGGGGGGGGGGGGGGGGGGGGGGGGGGGGGGGGGGGTGGGGGGTGGGGGGGGGGGGGGTGGGGGGGGGGGGGGGGGGGGGGGGTGGGGGGGGGGGGGGTGGGGGGGTGGGGGGGGGGGGGGGGGGGGGGGGGGGGGGGGGGGGGGGGGGGGGGGGGGGGGGGGGGGGGGGGGGGGGGGGGGGGGGGGGGGGGGGGGGGGGGGGGGGGGGTTTTGGGGGGGGGGGGGGGGGGGGGGGGGGGGGGGGGGGGGGGGGGGGGGGGGGGGGGGGGGGGGGGGGGGGGGGGGGGGGGGGGGGGGGGGGGGGGGGGGGGGGGGGGTTTGGGGGGGGTGGGGGGGGGGGGGGTGGGGGGGGGGGGGGGGGGGGGGGGTGGGGGGGGGGGGTGGGGGGGGGGTGGGGGGGGGGGGGGGGGGGGGGGGGGGGGGGGGGGGGGGGGGGGGGGGGGGGGGGGGGGTTGGAGGGGGGGGGGGGGGGGGGGGGGTTTTGGGGGGGGGGGGGGGGGGGTTTTGTTTTTGGGGGGGGGGGGTGGGGGGGGGGGGGGGGGGGGGGGGGGGGGGGGGGGGGGGGGGGGGGGGGGGGGGGAGGGGGGGGGGGGGTTTTTTTTGGGGGGGGGGGGGGTTTTTGGGGGGGGGGGGGGGGGGGGGGGGGGGGGGGGTTGTTTTTCCCCCCCCACGGGTCCCACCCCCACCCCCAAACCCCCCCCCCCCCCCCCCCCAACCCCGACTCCCCCACCCCCCCCCCCCACCACCCCCTGCCCCCCCGGAAAACCCCCCACCCCACGGGGGAAGTTCCCCCCGGCCCAAACCGTCCCCGGGAAATTTACCCCCTCCCCCCAAACCCCCCCCCCCCGGGGGCCCCCCCCCCCCCGCCCCCGAACCGCTCGGGGAGGGGCCCTTCGGCGTGGGCGGGCCCGCCCTGGGCTCGGGGCGGGCAAACGGGGGGCGGGGGGTCTGCCCCCAAACGTAGCCCGCGTCCTTAAATCCCCCTTAAATTTTAGAAAAAATTTGGGGTTTCCCCGGTTTTGGTAAATTTTTGGTTTTGGTTTTTTAAAGGGTTTTGGTTATGTGAGATTTGGGGAACCCTCTCTCTGGTGTGGTCCCCCCCTGTGGTTGTGGTTGTTTAATGGTTGTGAGTTATTGTTGTGGTTTTTTGGTTGGGTTTTTTCCTTTTTTTGGGGGGAAAACCCCCATTATTGTGGGGGGCCCCCACAGGGGGCCCCCCCCAACGGATTAAACCTTCACGGAGGGCATTTTCGTTTTAAAAGGAAAGGAGTGAAAGAGGGAAAAGTTAGAAGGAGGGGAAACTCACCTAGAAAAACCCCCCCCCCAAATTTTTAAAGGTTTCACCCCGGCGGAATTGGGAAAATTTTTTCCCAAAAATACCCCAAAACCCCCCAAATTTTCTTATATCCTCATTCTTCGATCACTAAAAAAGACCAAATTCTGTGGCCCTTTATGTCGGGGCTGTTCGTTGGACGGGACGTCCGTGGTGCGCCCTCCGGAGGGAGAGCTCACTCACGCCGGCTCCGCGACTAAGCAATTATTGTCGTTAGTAGGGCGCTTAGTAGGTGGTGTCCTGCGTATGTTAGAACAGAACAGGCGCCACTGAACACCACCGAAGTGACTCGGCAGCAGTGCAGTGTCTCTCCGGTGGGTTGCCTCTTGACGACTTGACATTGACTGCTCCCTGTGGATTGCTGGTGCCGGGGTGCGGCGGGGCCAGCCGGGCTATGGCTGTGGACGGGGTATCGGAATGAGCGGCGTGGGTGCACTGCCTCTGAGGTAGCGCAGAGGTTGGGACAGCAAAAAAAAAAAAAAAAATGCTCACACTCTATGTAAAACACAGGTAAATCCTCACACTGCATATAAAACACAGGTAATTATTCACACTATATGTAAAACACAGGTAAATGCTCACACTCTATATAAAACACAGGTAAATGCTCACACTGTATATAAAACACAGGTAAATGCCCACACTCTATATAAAACACGGGTAAATGCTCACACTGCATGTAAAACACAGGTAAATGCTCACACTCAATATAAAACACAGGTAAATAATCATACTGGATATAAAACACAGGTAAATTCTCACACTGTGTATAAAACACAGGTGAATGTTCACATGTATACAAAACAAGGTAAATGCTCGCACTCTGTATAAAACACAGGTACGTGCTCACACTCTATATAAAACACAGGTAAATGATCACACTCTATATAAAACACAAGTAAATGCTCACACTCTATGTAAAGCACAGATAAATCCTCACACTCTATATAAAACACAGGTAAATGCTCACACTCTATATAAAACACAGGTAAATGGTCACACTGTATATAAACACAGGTAAATAATCACACTGTATATATACACAGGTAAATGCTCACACTGTATACAAAACACAGGTAAATGCTCATACTGTATGTAAAACACAGGTAAATGCTCACACTGTATGTAAAACACAGGTAAATAATCACACTGTATATAAAACACAGGTAAATGCTCACACTGTATACAAAAACACAGGTAAATGCTCACACTGTATATAAGACACAGGTAAATGCTCACACTCTATATAAAACACAGGTAATGCTCACACTCTGTAAAAAACACAGGTAAATGCTCACACCCTATGTTAAGCACACGTAAATGCTCACGCTGTATGCAAAACACAGGTAAATGCTCACACTGTATATAAACACAGGTAAATGCTCACACTGTATGTAAAACACAGGTAAATGCTCACACACTATGTAAACACAGGTAAATGCTCACACTCTATATAAAACACAGGTAAATGCTCACACTGTATATAAAACACAGGTAAATGCTCACACTCTATATAAAAACACAGGTAAATGCTCACACTGTGTATAAAACACAGGTAAATGCTCACACTGTACGTAAAACACAGGTAAATGCTTACACTGTATGTAAAACATAGGTAAATAATCACACTGTATATAAAACACAGGTAAATGCTCACACTGTATATAAACACAGGTAAAT
>CM031596.1:110696756-110701756 GCA_018398815.1 Conus ventricosus
CTCCCCCTCTGTCTGCCTCCTCCCCCTGTCTGCCTCCTGTGCCTCTGTCTGCCTCCTCCACCTCTGTCTGCCTCCTGTGCCTCTGTCTGCCTCCTGTGCCTCTGTCTGCCTCCAGTGCCTCTGTCTGCCTCCTCCACCTCTGTCTGCCTCCTCCACCTCTGTCTGCCTCCTGTGCCTACTGTCTGCCTCCTGTGCCTCTGTCTGCCTCCTCCACCTCTGTCTGCCTCCCCCACCTCTGTCTGCCTCCTGTGCCTCTGTCTGCCTCCTGTGCCTCTGTCTGCCTCCTCCACCTCTGTCTGCCTCCTCCACCTCTGTCTGCCTCCTCCATCTCTGTCTGCCTCCTGTGCCACTGTCTGCCTCATCCACCTCTGTCTGCCTCCTGTGCCTCTGTCTGCCTTCTCCCCTCTGTCTGCCTCCTGTGCCTCTGTCTGCCTCCTCCACCTCTGTCTGCCTCCTGTGCCTCTGTCTGCCTCCTTCACCTCTGTCTGCCTCCTGTGCCTCTGTCTGCCTCCTGTGCCTCTGTCTGCCTCCTCCCCTCTTTCTGCCTCCTCCCCTCTGTCTGCCTCCTGTGCCTCTGTCTGCCTCCTCCCCCTCTGTCTGCCTCCTCCCCCTCTGTCTGCCTCCTCCGCCTCTGTCTGCCTCCTCCACCTCTGTCTGCCTCCTGTGCCTCTGTCTGCCTCCTCCCCCTCTGTCTGCCTCCTGTGCCTCTGTCTGCCTCCTCCACCTCTGTCTGCCTCCTGTGCCTCTGTCTGCCTCCTTCACCTCTGTCTGTCTCCTGTGCCTCTGTCTGCCTCCTGTGCCTCTGTCTGCCTCCTCCCTCTTTCTGCCTCCTCCCCCTCTGTCTGCCTCCTGTGCCTCTGTCTGCCTCCTCCCCCTCTGTCTGCCTCCTCCCCTCTGTCTGCCTCCTCCGCCTCTGTCTGCCTCCTCCACCTCTGTCTGCCTCCTGTGCCTCTGTCTGCCTCCTCCCCCTCTGTCTGCCTCCTGTGCCTCTGTCTGCCTCCTCCACCTCTGTCTGCCTCCTGTGCCTCTGTCTGCCTCCTTCACCTCTGTCTGCCTCCTGTGCCTCTGTCTGCCTCCTGTGCCTCTGTGCCTCTGTCGGCCTCCTCCCCTCTGTCTGCCTCCTCCCCCTCTGTCTGCCTCCTGTGCCTCTGTCTGCCTCCTCCCCCTCTGTCTGCCTCCTCCCCCTCTGTCTGCCTCCTGTGCCTCTGTCTGCCTCCTTCACCTCTGTCTGCCTCCTCCCCCTCTGTCTGCCTCCTGTGCCTCTGTCTTCCTCCTCCCCCTCTGTCTGCCTCCTCCACCTCTGTCTGCCTCCTTCACCTCTGTCTGCCTCCTCCACCTCTGTCTGCCTCCTGTGCCTCTGTCTGCATCCTCCGTCTCTGTCTGCCTCATGTGCCTCTGTCTGCCTCCTTCCCCCTCTGTCTGCCTCCTCCCCCTCTGTCTGCCTCCTCCCCTCTGTCTGCCTCCTGTGCCTCTGTCTGCCTCCTCCACCTTTGTTTGCCTCCTGTGCCTCTGTCTGCCTCCTTCACCTCTGTCTGCCTCCTGTGCCTCTGTCTGCCTCCTGTGCCTCTGTCTGCCTCCTCCACCTCTGTCTGCCTCCTCCACCTCTGTCTGCCTCCTGTGCTCTGTCTGCCTCTCCCTCTGTCTGCCTCCTCCCCTCTGTCTGCCTCCTGTGCCTCTGTCTGCCTCCTCCACCTCTGTCTCCTCCTCCACCTCTGTCTGCCGCCTGTGCCTCTGTCTGCCTACTCCCCTCTGTCTGCCTCCTCCACCTCTGTCTGCCTCCTCCCCTCTGTCTGCCTCCTCCACCTCTGTCTGCCTCCTGTGCCTCTGTCTGCCTCCTCCACCTCTGTCTGCCTCCTGTGCCTCTATCTGCCTCCCCCACCTCTGTCTGCCTCCTGTGCCTCTGTCTGCCTCCTCCGCCTCTGTCTGCCTCCTGTGCCTCTGTCAGTGCTTGACTAGCTCCGTGCTGAACGTCACGGGGTTCTTCTTCCTCTTCTTTTTGTTATTCTTGTTCTTCTTGTTCTTGTTCTTGTTCTTGACCTTCTTCTTCTTCTTCTTCTTCTTCTTCTTCTTCTTCTTCTTCTTCTTCTTCTTCTTCTTCTAGTAGTAGTAGTAGTAGTAGTAGTAGTAGTAGTAGTAGTAGTAGTAGTAGTTGTTATAGATGTTGTTGTTGTTGTTGTTCTTCTTCTTCTTTTCTTTCTTCTTCTTGCAGTAGCAGTAGTTGTTGTTATTGATGTTGTTGTTGTTCTTGTGGTAGTAGTAGTAGTAGTAGTAGTAGTAGTAGTAGTAGTAGTAGTAGTAGTAATAGTAGTGTAGTTGTAGTTTTTCTTCTTCTTCTCCTCCTCCTCCTCCTCTCAGATTGTGATCATGTCAGCATGCCGTGCAGACGACGGGGGTGGGGCGATCTTGAGGTACGGTGTATTGGGGAGGCGTAGGGGAGGGGAGGGGAGGGGGTTGGCTTCGGAGACGGGTGGCGGTCTTTGGGGCACGTCATGTGGGGTGACTTGCCTTCTGTATATTTTCTTCTTTTTTTTTATTTGTGTCGGAGGAAAAACTGTTTTTCTCTTTGCTTGGACAGAAACATGGAGGGGATGGAGTGTGTGTGCGAGCGTGTGTCAGTTTTGAGGTCGGGGATGGGCTACAGGATATGGGAGCTTTGGCTCAGCTGGTTAAGGTGCAGTGCTGATCACGTTGGAGGTCGAGGGTTGGACCATAGGTCGCTTTCCCCAACAAGACCTGAGCAGCGATAAGGCTGACGTGTCGGTCCGGCCTTTGCCATGCTCGTCACAGAAGGACAATGGACTGGTTCAGTGTCTCTCCTCTTTTTCCCACAGTTGGCCTTTGTGGGAGTCCCGTTCGCTCCCAAAGGTCACGAACCATCTCTGACGGAGAGAATGGTTCAGCTGGCCTGCTACTCAGGTCACCACATAAACCCGCTTTTTGTCTCACATGGAGGGCGGTCTTCTACCTTCACGAAGGCTGCTACCTGACTGTGTGTGTGTGTGTGTGTGTGTGTGTGTGTGTGTGTGTGTGTGTGTGTGTGTGTGTGTAGTAGTAGTAGTAGTAGTAGTAGTAGTACTTTAATTTAACGTCTCTTCACCCTCGAGTGACATTAGACAAAAAAAAAAAAGAATAAATAAATAAATTAAAAAAAAAAAAAAAGGTAAATATATGCATGTGAGAGAATCTTTTAAGTGTTGAGTGTTTTTGAGTAAATTAACATCAATGCCATACTTAAGTTTTGAATTCTACAAACACAACTGATCTCAACATTACCAGCAACTATCAAAGAAAAATACCAACAGAACTAGAATGCAAAGTTTCTGAAAACAACTTAAGAAGATCAAGGTCATTAACTATTTTCTGTAATGTTATCGGATCTCGAAGGTTGAACACAGTGCCTCCATTTTTGAGCATTTGAGCTTTGATGGCAGGACAGTGCAGAAGCAGATGATTCGTAGAAATTTGACTCCCACAAACACAATAATATCTTTACAAAATTTTGTTTTTGAGAGCATTTAGACGAATCTTAAACATCAAAGACGTAATTGATCTGGATTTGATTTGACTTAAACTCTTAATTATTATATCCGAATGCAGTGTGTCACAAGCTTTTACACAATTATGTGAATATTGTATATCTAAGGTCTTCAACTTGTCAACAAAATTATCCTTTGCTAACTTGTCAAAGTATTTATAATATTCATGTAGATCTAGCTTAATATTGAGTTTAATTGTCCTGCAGCACTGCGTGCTGCACTCTTGGCTGCTTGATCTACCCGTTCATTAAAGACAATTCCACAGTGAGATGGAATCCAATAAAAAGTAACACTGATATCTTTGCTTGCTAAGTGATGTATTAAGTGCTTGATTTCCTGTGTCATTTCAACCCGTGCCTTGGTAGTTTGACCTTTGATGGCATATAATACTGATATGAATCCACACAAAATAGTATTTTGCATGCATTTAAAGGTAACTCTTGAATGTGATGTAACGCCCTTAAAATGGCTATTAGTTCAGCAGTGAAAATGGAATAATGTCTGCCAATATTATAACGTTTTAATGTTTTCAAGGAAGGAATAAAAAATGCTGATCCTGCACTGCCATTTTCCATTACAGAGCCGTCTGTGTAAATCTTGATATAATCAGTATACTTGTTTTCAATGCTTATGTTTACTAAATTTTTCAAGATATTTGGAGATTGATTTTTGTTTAAATTTGTATCATCAATATCAAAAGCAGGTTTTAATATGCTCCCAGGGTGCTACTGGTGAAACAGGTGGCTTAGTGGCTATTTCTTTGTGTTTTAATTCTTTAGAATTGATTATATCGGAGGCATAGGAATTGATTGATTGTAAAGAGTGTATTGCTTTAGCTCTTTTAGCAAAATCTTTCGCGGAATCTAATCTAATTTCTTCCTTACAAAATGTATCAAAAGCAAAAGATTTTACTATAAATTTAGCGCAAGAATTTTTCCTATTGTCATCTAGAGGAAGAACACCCGCTTCGTTATAGGATCCTAGATTGGAAGCATGTATTGGTACCCCAAGTGCCAGTTTAACAGCTTTGCAGTCTATGCTTTGAAGTTTGGATAATAGGTGCTTGGGGGCATTAAAGAAAACTTCTTGGGCATACATTAAACGAGATCGAACAAGTGAGTTTTGCAAGACATAAAAGTGCTTTAGTATCCTGACCCAACGTTGTTTACTTATAATTTTGAGAAAATTTAATGCTTTTCGTGCTTTATCAAGTATATGATTTATATGTTGATTCCAGGTAAGTTTTGATGACAGATAAACACCTAAAAACTTAACACTTTGCACAAACGTAAGGGCAATTCCATTAATGCTGAATATTGGCATTTTTCTGGGTTATAACCTGAGTTAAAAAGGACCATGTTTGTTTTTTCTAAAGATAATGATAAACCATTTTCTTTCATAAAATTAGTGATTTTATCTAATTCCTTTTGGTAAACTTTTTTTGTATAGTTTAATGCTCTAGTG
>CM031596.1:110706756-110730651 GCA_018398815.1 Conus ventricosus
CGTGATGTCAGTGTGGCTTTGTGTGATGTGATGCTAAGACTTGACACTGATTCATGTGGCTCTGTGTTGATGTTGATGCTAAGAGCGTGACACGTGATGTCATTGTAGCTTTGTGTTGATGTTGATGCTAAGAGCGTGACACGTGATCTTAGTGTGGCTTTGTGTTGATGTTGATGTTGATGCTAAGAGCGTGACACGTGATCTTAGTGTGGCTTTGTGTTGATGTTGATGTTGATGCTAAGAGCGTGACACGTGATGTCAGTGTGGCTTTGGTGTTGATGTTGATGTTGATGCTAAGAGCGTGACACGTGATCTTAGTGTGGCTTTGTGTTGATGTTGATGTGTGATGCTAAGAGCGTGGACACGTGATGCTTGCTGTCCTCCACAGATGAAACAGGATGCTACTCAGGTAAACAACCTCCTGACATATGGTGACCTGCTGTTCACCTCCCCCCCTTTCACCCCCACCCTCCCTCCCACCCCTACCTGTGTCCCCCGCCCTCCACTCACAACTCACCCATCCCTGTTCTTCCTCCTCTCCTTCCCGTCTTCTTGTCAACGTCCCCGTCCCTCCTTCCCTCCCTCCACCTGCTCCCTCCCCCTCCTCTCCCTCCTTCTCCTCCTCCCTCCCGTCCCTCCTTCCCTCTCTCTCTCCCTCCCGCCTCCCTCCTCTCCCTTCCTCCTCTCCCTCTCCTCCGTCCTCTCCTCCCTCCCTCTCTCCCTCCCGTCCCCCTGCCTCTCTCCTCCCTCCTCCCTCCCCCTCCTCTTCCCTCCCTCTCCCTCCCTCTCCCCCCTCTCTCCTTCCCGTCCCTGCCTTCCCTCCCTCTCTCCCATCCCTCTCTCCCTCCCTCCTCCTTCCGTCCCTCCTTCCCTCTCTCCCTCCCGTCTCTCCTCCCGTCCCTCCTTCCCTCCCTCTCTTCCGTCCTCGTCCTCCTTCCCTCCGTCTCTCCCTCCCGTTTTCCTCACCTCCTCTCTCTCTCCCCATTCCCCTGCTTCCACATGCAAAGCGACGAATTAAAAAAAAAAATGCATTGGGAAGGAGGATGGGGAAGGAGGTATGGGGAATGAGGGTATGGGGAAGGGGGTATGGAGAATGGGGGTATGGGGAATGGGGTTGGATTGCGGGAGGGGAGGTAATTAAAAGGAAATCAGTGAGGATTTTTTTTGCACCTGCTTCTTGATACGAGGGGGGGGGAGAGAGAGAGAGAGAGAGAGAGAGAGAGAGAGAGAGAGAGAGAGAGAGAGAGAGAGAGAGAGAGAGAGAGAGAGAGAGAGTTTCAGCTACTTCGCAAACTGGTCTAGTTTGTAGTACTTTGAAGACTTGCATTTATCCAGGTTGAGCTTTTACAGTGACTGACGACACTTAAGGCTTCCATTCCTCTTTTACAGTGACTGACGTCACTTAAGACTTCCATTCCTCTTTTACAGTGACTGACGTCACTTAAGACTTCCATTCCTCTTTTACAGTGACTGACGTCACTTAAGGCTTCCATTCCTCTTTTACAATGACTGACGTCCCTTAAGGCTTCCATTCCTCTTTTACAGTGACTGACGTCACTTAGGGCTTCCATTCCTCTTTTACAGTGACTGACGTCACTTAAGGCTTCCATTCCTCTTTTACAGTGACTGGCGACACTTGAGGCTTTCATACCTCTTTTGCAGTGAATGACGACCCTTAAGACTTCCATTCCTCTTTTACAGTGACTGACGTCACTTAAGACTTCCATTCCTCTTTTACAGTGACTGACGACACTTAAGACTTCCATTCCTCTTTTACAGTGACTGACGACACTTGAGGCTTCCTTTCCTCTAACCCGACGACGAGAGCAGTGAACGAGGGAAATATAGCGACACAAAAGACGCACGCTAGGAATTGAACGTAAACAAAGGTTGCGTACAAAATATAATTTAGGTGAAACGGGCCAAGAAATGTCCATGGTCAAACACTTTTTTTATGCCGCATAAAAGCAGTTGTCGGAGTCATATTATGACAGACTTCCAAACACAAATAAGTTCTGTTTTGACCAAAGAATAAAATGTCTTTGTCAAGGTTCGCCAGATCTGTGACTAAATGTGGTGAACTTCCACAGCCAGGCCGTGTGTTCTTCCGAGTCGATCCAGGGGACAGAACTGTACCGTACTAAGACGTAGCAAATGGTTCTGTGCAAAAGGGAGAGTTAATGGGGTCCAATATGCTGCCAGTGAAGATTTTGAAATATATCATCTACAATTTTTTTCCTTTGTTTCCTTTAATGCATATTTTCATACTTTGTCACTTTTTAGAACAAAGACCGGTGAATGAATCAACTTAGCAGGAAAAAAAAAAACCCGCCAGCAATGAAAGATAAATGAAAATGGTTGCCGAAGGGGTGGGACAGAGTTATAGAGGATGACTGAAAAGGGGAATCACTGTACAGAACTTCCATAGAGTCGGGATACAATGCATGACCCCTCCATCCCCGGCATCCACACGGCTAGGGGGGGGGGGGGGGGGGGGGGGGGGGGGGGGGGGAGAGCAGTAACATTAGGCCACTAGCATTCAGTAGTTAACCAAACAGACCATAGTTAAGAAAGCAAGTTAGTGAGTGACACATTTCCCTGATCGAATGAATCTTTAACCTGCATCGTCATTCCACAGCTCTCCTCCCTCCCTCCCCTCCCCTCTCCCAATCCATCCCACCCCTTCCCCATCATCCATACCCAGCCTCCGTTTTGATGAGCACAGATGAACTCTGTCGTCTGACCTTGACCCTTGACCCTGATATCGACCCTTTTGACTTCCCTGTCTCCGCCAGTCGTTTCGCTCACCAACACACCCACGTTTTCACCATGGATGCATTCTTGACCTTTCCCATCACGAGTGCACTCCATCCTTTTGATTTTTCTTATTTTATATGCTAATTAAAACATGCATTCATTTAGTCTCTTATTTATCAATTTATCATTTTTTCTTATTCATTTATGTCCTTTCAAATTTGCCCCATTCGTCCTTTATCTGCAGAAACTTGAAACCTCGGCGAACTGTCTAACGCTGTAATACATTGTTCTTTGTTTCTCTTTGAAGTTATCTGCAGAAACTTGAAACCTCGGCGAACTGTCTAACGCTGTAATGCATTGTTCTTTGTTTCTCTTTGAAGTTATCTGTAGAAACTTGAAACCTCGGCGAACTGTCTAACGCTGTAATGCATTGTTCTTTGTTTTCTCTTTGAAGTTATCTGCAGAAACTTGAAACCTCGGCGAACTGTCTAATGCTCTAAGACATTGTTCTTTGTTTCTTTTAGAAGAGACAGTTCCATTCGTTTGCCTTTTCCAATCCTCTGACACACTGTTTTCCAGTTGACCCACTCCTTACGCTTTCCTCTGACACATTGTTTTCTGTTGTCCCATTCGTTACCCTTTCCTCTGACATATTGTTACCCAGTTGTCCCATTCGTTACCCTTTCTTTTTCCTCTGACACACTGTTTTCCAGTTGTCCCATTCGTTACCCCTTTCTTTTTCTCTGACACATTGTTTTCCAGCTGTCCCATTCGTTACCCTTTCCTCTGACGCATTTTTTTCCAGTTGTCCCATTCGTTACCCTTTCTTTTTCCTCTGACACATTGTTTACAGCTGTCCCATTCGTTACCCTTTCCTCTGACACATTGTTTTCCAGTTGTCCCATTTCGTTACCCTTTCCTCTGACACATTGTTTCCAGTTGTCCCATTCATTACCCTGTTCTTTTTCCTCTGACACATCGTTTCCAGTTGTCCCATTCGTTACCCTTTCCTCTGAGACATTGTTTCCCAGTTGTCCCATTCATTACCTTTCTTTTCCTCTGACACATTGTTTCCAGTTGTCCATTCGTTACCCTTTCCTCTGACACATTGTTTTCCCAGTTGTCCCATTCATTACCCTTTCTTTTTCCTCTGACACATTGTTTTCCCAGTTGTACCATTCGTTATCTTTTTCCATTCTCTGACACACTGTTTTCCAATTGTCCCATTCGTTACCCTTTCCTGCTCCTCTGACACATTGTATCTAATTGTTCTATTCATTAGCCTTTTCCATTCCTTGACACATTGTTTTCCAGTTGTCCCGTTCACCGTTTTTCAGTTTTCCCGTTGTTACCGTTTCCTTTTGCTGAGACATATTGTTCTGAAGCTGTCGTTTGCCTTCTTTTACTTTACAAGCTTTGTTTGGTTGGTTGGTTTCCATGCGGGATTAAGATATCTCTCAATGTGTTCAAAACGTTGTTTGTTATTTTTGTACCTTATGTTTTAAAATACATTCAATTCGTTCCAGGCTTTCTTCCGATGTGTCTCGACTTGAGAACTCATAATGTGAACAGATCTCTGTGCATTTACATGGCCATTAATATGACTTGATTCACACTGTGGGTATTTGAATATACGTCAGTGCCCTTTCACATTTATTTGACTGATTCACACTGTGGGTATTTGAATATACGTCAGTGCCCTTTCACATTTATATGACTGATTCACACTGTGGGTATTTGAACATACGTCACTGCCCTTTCACAATGTCATGAAAACCTTAGATTCACGAATTGGGTGTTTGGACTGATTTCAGTGCCTTTTTTCCCTTTTTTTTAATTTTTTTTTTTTAATTTTACAATATTGTCAGTTTGATAGATTCATGAAAATATCGCAGTGCTGCTTCATGTTGCCATTGATTTGATGGATTCCTGACTTGATGGATTCCTGACTTGATGGATTCCTGACTTGATGGATTCCTGACTTGATGGATTCATGACTTGATGGATTCATGATGCAGGCATCAGAAAATTTGACGGTGCCTCTGTACATTGTCTTCACCATTGTCGATCACATTTTAAATAATCTCTTTTATTGTGTACCAGGGCAGATATATATTGACCTTTTAAAGGTTTAAATGACATTTGCTGTCCTTCACACATGTCTGCACACAAGAGTTTACGCTGACAGGCTCATTTTGTTGTTGCTGCAGTTGCAATCGTATGGTAATAATCGTGTATGTCTAATGATAGTTGACTTCACTGTCTGCATGAGTAAGATCTTTCTGTACAATTAAGTATGCATTGAAGAATGTCATATCCGTTTTTTACACTATTTTTGTATTTGCATGGGAATCTATTCTGCAGAAGGTAAGTGCATTTCAGAGTATTTAATGGATGTAAACTAATCATTTCAGAGTATTTAATGGATGTATACTAATCATTCACATCCCGTAACCAGGGGAAAGAAACAAGAACAAATGAACTGGATAGATTGTTCCTGCCTCACCACAATCTTCTTTTGTTCGATATTCATTGAATGTCGATCTAACATCTCATTATATGAATTAACATACCGAATGTACCTGAATCTTATATCTCCTTGTCCATCACAATGGCGAACATTTCTTTCTTTTCTTTCTTGATTTCTTTCTTCTTTTTAAAAAAAATAAAGAATGCTGGCCTCATTTTATTTCTTTAAAACCTAACATTATGCAACCAGGACTTTCGGTACCCCTTGCTCTGGAACTTGTCATGGACATGAATCATAAATGTCGTGCTTAATCTTCCCGTGTTACGTTAACTGTACAGTACGGTTGGAAGTAGAAACAAATCTAATTTCTGTGGAATCCTGTATTCGGTTCAATTAGACACTGTGAATACATTTTCTTTCTATTTTTTCGCCCGTGGGTAACTAACCTTGCACATGTCATATTTCCAAATTTGTCCCACCTGGTCACACCTACCAAACACCCAAGACATTTGGTTTCTGTTCTTCGTTCTTCATTTTAAGTTTATCTCTCTATAATCTACCAAACACCCGAGGCATTTGGTTTCTGTTCTTCGTTCTCCATTTTAAGTTTATCTCTCTGGAATCTACCAAACACCCGAGAAATTTCTGTTATTCGTTTTTCAATTTAAGTTCCTCTCTCTATAGTCTACCAAACACCCGAGACATTTGGTTTCTGTTCTTCGTTCTTCATTTTAAGTTTATCTCTCTATAAACGTTACCCTGCATTTCTGTCGTATTTTTTCTACTGACTGGGCGTTTTTGTCAACAAATTATCATAGCTGTCAAGACAAGCTCGGTTTTAAGCTACGTGAAACAGGATCATACACGATCTTTATTTACGAAAGGATACAAGCAGGTTTGAATTGTTGGCTATGATTTTTAAGCTTACCACATCCACGGGAAACATTTTATGTATCATTACATTTAATTATTTGTTAGTACATAATTATGTTCAGCAGTTTCCATTATTAATTTTCCATTATAGTATAATGTGACTAAAAGCTGTTTGTAACCTGGTTTTGTTTACAAGAAGGCTTTATCATATGATATGCTGTAGGTCGTGATAGTGGAGTTTACCTGAGGCAGTGTCGGGATGATATTCTGAGGTCGTTTGTCAGGATAACAGACATGAAATTACTTATCGGATAACGCAACTGAGGCCGTTAGCTGGATATCACTGTGACATCGTAGTGTAATTGCCACGCCATTGTTGGGATGATATCCCTGTGAACATCTGTCAGTGTAATATGCCACAGGCCATTTGTTGGATGATATCCCTGTGAACATCTGTCAGTGTAATGTGCCACAGGCCATTTGTTGAGATGATATCCTGTGAACATCTGTCAGTGTAATGTGCCACAGGCCATTTGTTGGATGATATCCCTGTGAACATCTGTCAGTGTAATGTGCCACAGGCATTTGTTGGGATAATATCCCTGTGGTCATCTGTCAGTGTATGTGCCACAGGCCATTTGTTGGGATAATATCCCTGAGCTTATTTGTCAAAATATAATCTCTGAGGTCTCTTGTCGAAAAATGTCTCAGATGTCATTTGTTGGGATATCTCTGAAGTTATTCTTTTGGACTATATTCCAAAGATTATTTGTTGAAGTGGAATTCCAGCTATTATTTCCCAGGATAACATTCCATTGTTTTTGTTGGAGAATATTTCGAGAGGTCAGTTAGATCCAGAGGTTATTTGTCGAACTAATATCCCTAGGGTACAGTTTAAGGAAAGGATAAGTCCTACCCCTCCACCCCCACCCACCGAGGTTATCTTTAAGGTTAAGACCCAGTGCGTCATTGATTGAGATGAGATACCTGAGGTATTTTGTCATAACTGACATCACTGTTCTTATTTGTCGAGAGAACATCCTTAATTTACTTGTCAGAATAAGATCCTCGTGATCATTTCTCAAACTAGTGCACCACATGCAGTTAATCGGGATAAGGTCTCTAAGGTTGTTCCTTGGGTTAGTTTCCTAAGTTCTAAGGTCTCTAAGGTTGTTCCTTGGGTTAGTTTCCTAAGTTCATTTTGTTTTCAGAGACGACACTGCAGACATTTGTCGGTATTTTGTTTAGTCAGTTGTCAGGATAATATTCTTGAGGTCATTCGTTAGCATACGATCTTCGAGGTCGTCTGTTGGCATAACGTTTTGTGCGTCATTTGTTCCCAAGGCAGTTTATTGGGTAATATTCTTGACGTCATTCCGCAGGTCTGTCTTGAGGACAATATCCTAAAAGTCAATTTTCGGGAGAATTTCCTAAGGTCATTTGTCAGAATAATATCCCTTGTCATGATATTGTCATTAAAATCGTTTGTCGACTTAATATATTTGAGATATCAGTGTTACATAAAACTGTGTTACATAAAACAGTGTATAACATTAAAAACAGTGTTGACATAAAACAGGATAACATCGTTCAGGTCGTTTAAGGCAAACATATGTCTGTGATTTTTTGTTTTGTTTTTAGAATTGCATCTTTAAAGCATATATCCCATTGAGGTTATCCGTCAAGACAGGGTAATACCCATTGAGGTTATCCGTCAAGACAGGGTGATACCCATTGAGGTTATCCGTCAAGACAGGGTAATACCCATTGAGGTTATCCGTCAAGACAATGCCTCTGGTGTTGTGTCTCTTCCATTTCTGACGTCATTCTCTTTAACGACAGTCATTAACAAGAACACGCTCCCCCACGAACGCACGAAGACAAACTATTTGCTAGTTACCTGTCTGTCTGTCTGACTGTCTGTCTGCCTATGTATCAATCTATCTGTCTGTCTGTTTATCTATTTACCTGTCTGTCTATCGATCTATGTATCGATCTATCTATCTATGCATAGATGGGTTGGACAGAGCCTCTATAACTAAGGGAGAAAGGAGAGAATGATATGATACTATTGACCGGGTGTTTATGGGTTACGTAATGTAGCTGTACATTTGTAAACATTGACTGTGTATCTTTTCTGGTTTGGTTAGTTTAACTGCGGTCGGTCTGCCTACTCCCCACTCTCCCTCTCTGTCTGTCTGTCTGTCTGTCGCTCAAAATAAGTTATGATCTCTCTTAATATTATGTCATTACCATGTCTATACATATACACACATGCACGCAAAGGCATGCTGAGTGGGTTCATTTTCAACCTGAGTGTAGAGATCATTATTGCAGAGTATTTATGTGGGTGCTGTTAAGGTAAGTTTGCTTTGGTGCGACCTAAGATACTTTGTCAATTACAGCATCAAAGCTGTATGCCTTGAGTAGCCGTCTGGAAAACGACTGTCATCTTCAATCATATCAATACCGTGCACTTCGGTCTTGGAGTGTGAGGACCCCAATGTTTTTGTAGATCGCACGGCGATCGGGCGTGCGTGTTTGTGGTGCGTGCGCATGCGCGCTTGCTCAAATACGTGTGTGTGTGTGTGTGTGTGTGTGTGTGTGTGTGTGTGTGTGTGTGTGTGTGTGTGTGTGTGTGTGGTGTGTGTGTTGTTTCTGTAGTTTATGTATCTCTCTTGTAATTTATCCCATTAAAAACTAAATCAGCGACGATAGTGCTAGGAGAAACTACAAACGTCTGTTTGTCTGTCTTTTTGGCTGTCTGTCTGTCTGCATGTCTCTTTCTCTCGCTCTCGTGTTTACTTTGTAATAGTCCCTTTTCGAGTCATAGGTTTGTCCATACATTACTTCGTCCCAATTGCAAAGAACATAAACGTTTCATTTCAATGACCTGTGTATATTTTACTTGGGGAAAAAAATAGAAGAGATAGACAGAGGTCATGTCTTGTGTGGATTCCATCTTGAACGATTACGGGTTTTTTGTCCGCAGAATCTCTGACAATCGTACAAATACATTCCACCCTTTACTCCGTCTCCGACCACACAGTATTCAGAGATCAATCACAATTTGACACCATGTCAACTTGAAGGAATTTTTTTTTTCCAGACTTCAAAACAGTTTATCTAGAACATGGACTCTTCGTTTCGTCTGATGTTGTGGTTGTAGTAGCTATTGATTTTGTTGTCATTGTTGTTGTTGTTGTTTCTATGTTGTAATAAAATTAGTGAGAGCCTTTGCTTTTGTTGTTGTGCTCTTCTTCTCCTTTTCCTTCTTGTTCATCTTGTTGTTGTTGTTGTTGTTGTTGTTGTTGTTGTTGTTGTTGTTATTGTTGTTGATGTTATTGTTGTTGTTGTTGTTGTTCTCTTCTTCTTCTTCTTTTAATTTTGTTTTGATATATTGCTGTGGCACAATTTTTTTTGTTTTTGTTTCATGTATTTTGATCTCCTCCGAAAAATGTTTTTCTAGTCGTAGTTTTATTACTAATAGGATTTCTGTTCTTATTGTTCTTGTTAGTTCATGCTTTTTGTGATTATGGTAGTTTTGTTTTAGCTGTTGTCCTTGCCACTGCTTTTGTCGTCGTCTTTCGTCGTTGTCGTCGTCGTCGTTGTTGTTGTTATTGTAGTCCCTCCTTCCGCAAAAGACAGACACTAAGCACCAATCATCACTTCCATCATACACAAACCCTATCCCACCGAACACGACCACGAAGAACCCCAGGTGGCAGTCAGTTCTTCACCTTCTGTGCTCTTCAGGCTCCGGCCGGAAGCCCTCGGCCATCAAGGAGACGTCGTCCATGGTGGTGGAGACGGTGGAGAAGAAGGCGGGGGCGGGCGGCAAGATCCGCCGCTTCCGTGGAGACGCCTCCAAGGTGGTGGCCAAGGGTCAGGGGCTGAAGAAAGCCTTCACCAACCGCCTGCAGAACTTCCAGCTGGACGTCAAGGACGCTGGTCAGTCAGCTGGTGCTTTGTGCTGCTGCTCTCTGTCTCTGTCTGTCTGTCGTCTGTCTGTCTTTTGTCTGTCTGTCTGTCTGTCTGTCTCTGTCTGTCTCTGTCTGTCTCTGTCTCTCATTCTCTGTCTCTCATTCTCTGTCTGTCTGTCTTGCCTGTCTCTGCTGTCTATCTCTGTCTCTCATTCTCTGTCTCTCATTCTCTGTCTCTCTTTGTCTCTCTCTGAATCTCTCTCTCACTCTCTCTGTCTCTCTGCCTCTCTGTCTGTCTGTCTGTCTTTCTCTTTTTTTTTCTCTCTCTCTCTTCTCTCTCACTCTTTCTCTTTCTCTTTCTCTCTCTTTCTCTTCTCTGTCTGTCTGTCTGTCTGTCTTCTCTCTCTGTCTCTCTGTGTGTGTCCCTCTCTGTGAGGAGTAGGGAGAATGGAAGTGGATGCGGGGAGGGGGTGAGGGGTGAGGGAGAACGTAGAGGGAAATGGAGAACCAACATATGAGGTCGATGTCTTTTGCTCCCAGTCGCAAGAAAGTCAGTACAATTGAACAAATCACGTGAACCGAGATGTCTAATACTGCATACAGTTAGAAGAAACAGAAATGAACAGAACTAAAAAAAGAAAAGAAAGAAAGAAAGAAAACTGTACAGTAAATTGCATCTAAGCCTCACATCATGTTCAAAATTGCTACGGTACACAACCAGCAGGACTCGATAAGACGTCAAAGCACTAAATTTTTGCATGATGTGTGTGTGTGTGTGTGTGTGTGTGTGTGTGTGCGTGCATATGCATGTGTGTCTGAACGTGAGCGCTGGTCTCGTTGTGACGTCACACAGGCGAGGCTTTGCTGACCGTGGGCATGATCTCACCGAGCGGTCACCCGAGGCTGAGCTGAGCGTGAAGAAAACGACCAACACGTCCTACGCCGTGTCCTACAAAGTGGTGGAGATCGGAGACCACGTGCTGCACGTGAAGTGGGGCGATGACGACATCCCGGCTCTCCCTTCGTGCTCAGCACGTGAGCTGCGCGCGCACGCGCCCCCTTCCTTCGTCGCCCGTCATGTCCAGCGTCCCGAGCCACGTGGTGTAAAGATCTGCTCATCGATTGGTTGATTTGACATATTTATATATATATTATGCAACAGCGTGTGGTTCCCCCCCCGCCACCAACCCCCTGTGGTGCTGAGATCGCCTTCCCCCTCCTCCACTCCCCTTCCCCACCTCATTCCAGCTGTTCACCACCCTGTAGCTTCCCCCCGCAGTGGCTTAGGAAGTCAGTGGTAGAGGCACGGAGCTCCGTGACGTAGAGGTCTCTTTCTGCCCGCCCCGCTATGTACCGTTGTGTACTTTCTTTTCGGATTATCGATTTTGTAGTTTTCACACATGAATAACTAGTGTACCCAATTTGAAAAAAAATCAGCACCCACCCCAGATCCACCCAGATGAACCCCAAACAAACGAACAGACAAACAAACAAGCAAACAAACAGAAACGAAAACAAACAAGCAAACAAACAGAAACAAGAAACAAACAAACAAACAAACAGAAACGAAAACAAACAAGCAAACAAACAAACAGAAACGAAAACAAACAAGCAAACAAACAGAAACGAAAACAACAAAGCAAACAAACAGAAACAAAAAAAAACAAACAAACAGAAACGGAAAACACAAAGCAAACAAACAGAAACAAACAAACAAGCAAACAAACAGAAACAAACAAACAAACAAGCAAACAAACAGAAACGAAAAAGCAACAGAGCAAAACCTATGGCTTTGCATTTTTGTTTGTTTGTTTTTGGTTTGAAAAGCGTAATGTCTGGATTTTCAAGTATGGAATGAAGAATGAACTGAAAGTGTTTCATGTTGATGTGGGTTTTTCCTGTCTACACTCATTTCATTCAGCTTCGTGTACACAGTGTTCTATCAATCATGGTGTGGTGGAAACTGTGCATTTACTTTGTGTCGGTCTGCCTGGTAAACAGCAAAGCTCACAGGGCGTGTTTCCTTTGTTTACAAATGCCGGCCTACGAAACAAGGAAAAGGAAAATATTTTGGAATCATTTACTTTTTTTCTCTGTCTCAGAAATGATAAAATTATGTTCTTGTCTGATCATTTCCTGTTCTTTCATCTCTCGGCCTCATCATCATTTTCTCGGGTATGGCTGATGGGTGAAAATATGGAGTTCCATATACGCAGTGCCTTGGTGATGTCGCTTATCAATGGGATTTCCTGTTTTCTCTTGACTTCTTCCACTGCTGCTGTTACCCCTTTTTCTATGACTTACTGCCATGTCTGCTACTGCTACTTCTACTACTGCTGTTTCTCCAACTGCTACTTCTATTACTGCTGTGTCTCCTACGGCTACCTCTCCTACTGCAGCTGGACGTACATTGGTTCTTCCTTTGTCCGCATAAATCTCTTGTGTTTTCATAAATCTCTTGTGTTTTCATAAATCTCTTGTGTTTTCATAAATCTCTTGTGTTTTCATAAATCTTTTTTTGTTTTTCATAAATCTCGTGTGTTTTCATAAATCTCTTGTGTTTTCATAAATCTCGTGTGTTTTCATAAATCTCTTGTGTTTTCATAAATTTTTTTTGTTTTTCATAAATCTCGTGTGTTTTCATAAATCTCTTGTGTTTTCATAAATCTCTTGTGTTTTCATAAATCTCTTGTGTTTTCATAAATCACTTGTGTTTTAATAAATCTCTTGTGTTTTCATAAATCTTTTTTTGTTTTTCATAAATCTCGTGTGTTTTCATAAAAATCTCTTGTATTTCATAAATCTCTTGTGTTTTCATAAATCTTTTTTTTTGTTTTTCATAAATCTCTTTGTTTCTCATAAATCTCTTGTGTTTTTATAAATCTCTTGTGTTTTCGCCATTTCTCCTTTCCCGTCCAGCTTAGGGTTGAACGTTAACCCTCCCCACCCCCACCCTCACCCCCAAAAAGAAAAGATAAAAAAGAAGGAGCCAATTCTCCCCTCCCCCCACCCACCTGTTCCATGGTTGGTGACAGCCGAGACGAACTTCCAGCGGTTTGAAGTGACATGATGTGGTTCCTCCTCCAGTCGGAGGGCGTCCGCTCAAAGGTTTCCCACCGTCTATGTCTGAGCAAACCCTTGCACGTTGTCGAACAAAAATACACACGTATACAGCAGGGCTGCCTACCGTCCCGGAGTATCCGTATTTGTCCCCCGAAATAATGAAATCATGCAGCCTGTCCTTGGAATCCACTTTTTTATTCAATGTCCCGCGAAAAAAAAATTCGGGATAAAAAAACAACAAAAAAACAAAGTCGAGTTCGTCAGCTGATCACTGACTGACCGACTTCGGTCGTGGCCATCCTGACCAAAATCCGTCGGAAAGACCCGAACATTGCGAACTGACCAGTGCGCATGCGCATACACCGTCTTCCCGAGTTTTGAAAGCGAGAAAAATGGACGCGAAACGGAAAGCGTAAAAATGCCGACGGCGATCTCGACTATGGGGCTTCTCTCAAGAAGAAGAAATGTCGGCAGACATTCCTGTCAAAATATACGGAAACCTGGCCGTTCATCAAGCGTGGCAAGATCGAGACTTACGCGTCTTGTGAAATTTGTGCGTGTGAGTTCTCCATCGGATCTGGAGGTAGGGATGAAATAACCCGTCATGTCGCCACTGAAAAGCACAAGAAGAACACAAAAATCCGTGAGAGCGAGAAATCTTGTAACATTAGCGGATTCTTTCAGCGCGCTCAGACGTCAACCAGTCAGGAAACTTTTGATGTAAAAAGAGCTGAAACGATGAGGTTGCCCTTGCAGTGAACTGAATTTCCCGATGGCTGCACTGGAAAAAGAAAAAAAGGGGCGTTAAATGATTTTTTCCGACTCGGACATCGCAAGAAGTTTTAGTGCGTAGAAGCAAAGTACATTGTAAAGTTGTACATAGTGAAAAATTTTGGGGGCCCGGTAGCTCAGTTGGTAGGCCCCGGACTCGTGTTTGGGGTTGGGGGTTTCAAATTTTCGGTATGGGGGATTTTTCCTCGAGAAAAATTGGTTCTGACTCCATTCCATATAGTCGTTCGGATGGGACTATAAAACCCAGGTTGGCTGTGTCAATGCCTAAGATCATCGGGACTTAAAGATCCAGCTCATGTCCCAAAAACGGGTGAGCCCCGGTAAAGAAAATACCCAAAGCATGCAATGTGTCCCCAATGTCTTGGAAACGTGGGCCGGGGAGGTTAACATCCCTCTTTAAAAAAAAAGTTCTTTTAAAGTTGATGTTGTTGTGATATGGCTACCCGCATGGTCCCGGAAAAACGTCAGTGTCCCTGGTTTTGAAAAAAAAATGTCCCGGAAGAGGCGGAAGGGGGAGGGACCCTGTACGTTTTCCCGTTGAGTTTCACTTTTGATTTTTGATGTGACTTTATTTTTTCGGTGGGTTTTAAAAGAACGAAAAATTTGTTTTTTAAAAGGGGAACTTTTTTTTTTAGGTTTTTTTTAAATCTGAAGTTCAACCTATGGCATGGTTGGATGGGATGGGAAAAAGGATTCCCCAATAATAACAGGAAATTAAAAAATCAAAAGGGTGATCTAGAAAGAGCAACTTCAAAAACCTTTGTGCCACAAAACGAGCAACACAGCAAAAAGGAAGGGAAGCAAAACCACGCGGGGGGAATCACCATAGATGCTCTAAAAATGGAATGACTCCCAGAAGGTCACAATACAGGGAACAGATGCTGGGTGCGTGTTCCAGAAGCTATGAGGTCAAGGTTATGAAAACAATGCAGGTTCTGTTGATGGGAATCAGATGGGAATCCCGGAACGGACGGCGATTTTGAAGTCCTGCTGTTGGCAGACCCTGGTAACCAGCTGTTCTCAGGTGGTGAATGTCGAGAGAGAGTTCCTGCCCATTTTCAGCATTGGACTCTTTCTATTTCTTCGGGTCGAATCGAGTTCGACTTTTCTCCAGGGAAAAAAAATCATCTTTGGGTTTATGGTTCTCCATTAATCATTTGTTTCAAATTTGCATCAGCAGCGTCCATCCTTTTTGAGCAGTTGAGCGGGTTTTGACTCTGCGGACCAACTCGCTGGATCAGCATTAACGTGAACTAACATGTTATGCAGAATGGCTGGTAACGTGTCGTAGCTTGCTAACCGAACTAGATGAATGAATTCACACATCACACCTTTTTTGTTTTCTAAAGGGACCGTTTTGTCATGACATCGACGAACAGTTCTGAACAATCAAGGACATCCATATACTTGTACTCACAGGACTGCAGAGCGTCTCAGGACCGCTAACTCTCCGCTGCTTGCTCACAGCAGGACTGTGAACGACCACCACAACAATAGTCATAACAGTGAAGGTACAGGTTAGCCCCAACCAGCCCGGGCCCCCGGCACAGCGGACTTCCCTTCAGTGGGAAAGGTCAGCGCATTGGTTTGATACGGACACAGCCAGGCTCAGCATGGATTTCTACATTGGTTTTAATACGGACACAGCCAGGCTCAGCATTGTGTCTACATTTCTGCACCAGAGAAGCTGTCTCACTGCAATTCCCCCCAGCTCTGCACTGGGGTCAGAACACTGAGTGTTACGTGTCTGCACCAGGCTGAAGCTGTCTCACGCAATTCCCCACAGCTCTGTATAAGTAAGAGGAGACCTGCGCACTCCAGGCGTTCACACACACAGTCTGTTTTGTCCCACAAACGGTTACGAATGACTGGAAACGGGCTACATGCCTGGCAGGGAAAGGCTGAAAATGCTAAGGTTGCCTGGAGGGACTGCAATCTCTGCGGTCCTCCCTTTTAAACCGCTCCACCGTCACACGTTCAGTTCCCAAAGTCTTGTGGCCTGCTGCGTTCTGGGGCCTCATGGTGGCGACGTGGTGTAGCATTGGGATAAACCTGAACGCAGCTAGGCTTCCCATCAAAGTAAACTGCGTCAGGGGAGGGAACTCGATTTGCCCACTGCGTTATCCCGCTGTGCGAGGGTCTGCCTGGCAATTTCCCCCCCCCCCCCCCCCCCCCCCCCCCCCCCCCCTCCCGCCTCCTTCCCTTTGTTTTTGTCTGTCTGTCGTTTTTAACCCCTTCCTTTGTTTTCTTTTCCTCCTCTTTCTGTACGGGCATGTTCTTGAAGGAGCCCCGGACTATTTTTTAAAATGTTTTAATAAATATCTTGGTGTGCATTGACCTGCATGGAACCCACGGGGTGTTTGAATAAATGTTATTTACACCATATTCCCATGATGCTGTTTTTTTTTACTCTGTGTGTGTGTGTGTGTGTGTGTGTGTGCGTGCGTGCGTGCGTGCGTGGTGCGTGCGTGCGTGTGTGTATGTGTGTGTGTGTGTTGTGTGTGTGTGTGTGTGTGTGTGTGTGACTCTGTGTGTGGTTGTGTGTGTGTGTGTGTGTGTGTGTGTGTGTGTGTGTTGTGTGTGTGGTGTGTGTCGTTCGCGTGCGTTTTGTATCTATCTATCTACCTATCTCTCTATCTGTCTGTCTTTTCTATCTATGTATCTGTCTTATGTCTATCTCCTATATATGTATCTGTCTCTCTCTCTCTTTCCTCTCTCTCTCTCTCTCTCTGTAATTTCATACATACATACATATATATATATATATATATATTATATATATATATATATATTTTTATATTATATATATACCAGTTTAAAATAGTAAAATGGAAAAATTAAAACCGACAAATTTGTCGGTTTTTAATTCTTCCATTTTACTATTTTAACTGGATGTCGCTCCCTACATGGTCGAGCACTTTTAAAGTTCTGAGTGGCTTTTTAAATCTGATTATATATATATATTTATACTGTGCTGTGTGTGTGTGTGTGTGTGTGTGTGTGTGGTGTGTGTGTGTGTTTTAACGTTTATGAAAAAACAGGCGATGCAGGGAATGCCAAACAGAGAATGTAAATATCTTCGTTCAAGCTCACCCATCTTATTTTGCCGAAAACCCCCCCTTTTTACAAACAAATCAGTCCTTCTCATGTCACTTTAGCCAAAATTAACCCTGTTTTACAACCCAAAATTAACATGCAAAACCTGTTAATTTTGGCTAAAAGTGACATGAGAAGGACGTGATTTGTTTGTGAAAAAGGGGGGTTTTCGTGCAAAATAAGATGGGTGAGCTTGAACGAAGATATTTACATTCTCTCAAACCCACGCAGGCACGCGCACAGACAGACGATACACTCGTATGACTCACGCTTCCCCCACACACACACACAAAACACACAACACCACACACAAACACACCCCCACACCACACACACAACACACACACAAAACACACACAACACACACACACACACACACCACATCTGGCTGTCTGTCTCTGTCTGTCTGTCCTGTCTGTCTGTCTCTGTTCTGTTCTGTCTGTCTTGTCTCTCATTCTTGTCTTCATCTCTGTCTGTCTGTCTCTGCCTGTCTCTGCCTGTTATCTCTGTCTCTCTTCTCTGTCTCTATTCTCTGTCTCTCTTTGTCTCTTCTTGAATCTCTCTTCACTCTCTCGGTCTCTCTGCTCTCTGTCTGTCTGTAGTTGTCTTTTTCTTTTTTTTCTCTCTTCTTTTCTCTCTCTCTCCTTTCTCTTTCTCTGTCTCTCTCTTTCTTCTTCTCTGTCTGTCGTTGTCTGTCTGTCCTAATCTCTCTGTCTCTCTGTGTGTGTCCCTCTTGTGAGGAGTAGGGGAGGAAAGATTGGAATGTGGATGCGGGGGAGGGGGTGCGGGGTTGAGGGAGAAACGTAGAGGGGAAATGGAGAAACAAAGAACTATGAATGATGGTCGATGTAGTTTGCTCAGTCGCAAGATACGATCAGTACAATTGAAGCAAATAACGTGAAAACGAACGATGTCTATTAGATATGCATACAGTTAGAAGAAAACAGAAATGAACCAGAATTAAAAAATGAAAGAAAGAAAGAAAGAAAACTGTACAGTTAAATTGCATCTAAGCCTCACCATCATGTTCAAAATTGCTTCGGTACACAACCAGCGGACTCGATATGACGTCAAAGCACTAAATTTTTTGCATGATGTGTGTGTGTGTGTGTGTGGTGTGTGTGTGTGTGTGCGAGCTTATGCATGTGTGTCTGATCGTGAGCGGCTTTGGGTCTCGTTGTGACGTCACACAGGCGAGGCTTTGCTGACCGGGGCATGATTCCCGGAGCGGGCACCCGAGGCTGAGCTGTGCGTGAAGAAGACGGACCAACACGTCCTACGCCCGTGTCCTAAAAGTGGTGGAGATCGGAGACAGGGCTGACGTAAGTGGGGCGTTGGAAGACATCCCAGGCTCTCCTTCGTGCTCGCAACGTGAGGTGATGCGCGCGCACGGCCAGCTTCCTTCGTCGCCTTGTCATGTCCAGCGTCCCGAGCCATCGTAGGTGTAAAAAGATTGCTCAGCGATTGGTTGATTTGGACTAATTATATATATATATTATGCAACGCGTGTGGTTCCCCCGCCGCAACCCCCCTGTGGTGCTGAGATCGCCTTACCCCTCCTCCAATCCCCTTCCACACCTCATTCCAGCTGTTCCCCACCTGTAGCTCCCCCCCCCCACCCCCGCAGTGGACTTAGGAAGTCAAATGGTAGAGGGGCACGGGTCTCCGTGACGTAGAGGTTCTTTTTGCCCGCCCCGCTATGTACCGTGTGTACTTTTCTTTTCGAGATTATCGTTTTGTAGTTTTTCACACATGAATAACTAGTGTACCAATTGAAAAATTCAGCACCCTCCCAGATCAACCCAGATGAACCTCAAAACAAACGAACAGACAAAACAACGAAAACAAACAAACAAACAAGCAAACAAACAGAAACGAAAACAAAAAGCAAAAACAACCGAAACGAAAAAGCAACAGAAGCAAAACCTATGGCTTTGCTTTTTTGTTTGTTTGTGTTTTGGGTTTGAAAAAAGCGTAATGTTGAGATTTTTAAGTAATGGAATGAAGAATGAATGAAAGTGTTTCTCATGTTGATGTGGGTTTTCCTGTTACACTCATTTCTTTCAGCTTCGTGTCACAGGGTTTATCAATCATGGTGTGTGGAAATATGATTTGCATTACTTTGTGTCGGTCATGCCTGGTAAACAGCAAAGCTCACAGGGCGTGGTTTCCTTGTTTACAAATGCGGCCTACGAAACAAGGAAAAGGAAAAATATTTTTGTTGACAATCATTTACTTTTTTTCTCTGTCTAGAAATGATAAAATTATGTTCTTGTCTGATCATTTTCCTGTTCTTTCATCTCTCGGCCTCATCATCATTTTCTCGGTATGGTTGATGGGGTGAAAATATGGAGTTCATATACGCATGTGCCTTGGTGATGTCCTTATCAATGGGAATTTCCTGTTTTTTCTCTTGACTTCTTCCACTGCTGCTGTTACCCCTGTTTGTCTAAGACTTACTGCCATGTCTGTACTGCTATTCTACTACTGCTGTTTCTCCTACATGTACTTTATGTTACTGCTGTGTCACCTACGGCTACCTCTCCTACTGCGGCTAGACGTACAGTGTCTTCCTTTGTCCGCCCATAAAATCTATTGTGTGTTCCATAAATCTCTGTGTTTTCCTAAATCTCTTGAGTTTTCCTAAATCTCTTGTGTTTCATAAATCTTTTTTTGTTTTTATAAATTCGTGTGTTTCATAAATCTCTTGTGTTTTCATAAATTCGTGTTGTTTTCATAAATCTCTTGTGTTTCATAATTCTTTTTTTGTTTTTCCTAAAATCTTCGTGTGTTTCATAAATCTTTGTGTTTTCATAAATCTTTTTGTTTTCATAAATCTCTTGTGTTTTCTAAATCACTTGTGTTTTAATAAATCTCTTGTGTTTCATAAATCTTTTTGTGTTTTTCATAAATCTCGTGTGTTTTCATAAAAATCTCTTGTATTTCATAATCTCTTGTGTTGTAGAAATCTTTTTTTTTGTTTTTCATAAATCTCTTTGTTTCTCATAAAAATCTCTTGTGTTTTTATATTCTCTCTTGGGTTTTCGCCATTTCTCCATTCCGTCCAGCTTATGTGGTTGACGTTAACCCTCCCCACCCCACCCTCACCCCAAAAAGAAAAGATAAAAAAGGAAAGGAGCCAATGTCTCCTCCCCCCACCCCACCTGTTCCCATGCGTTGGTGACAGCGAGACGAACTTTCCGCGGTTTGAAGTGACATGATGTGTTCCCTCTCCAGTCGGAGGGGGTCCAGTCTCAAAGGGTTCCCCACGTTCTATGTGGAGCAAAACACATGCACGTTGTTCGAACAAAAATACACCGTATACCGTTTTTTCTGTTGAGTTTCACCTTTTGATTTTTGATGCTGACTTTATTTTTCTGGTAGGGTTTTAAAAGCATACGAACATATGTTTTATTAAAAGAGGAAACTTTTTATTCTTTAGGTTTTTTCTTTGAATCTGAAGTTCAACCTATGGCACCTGGTTGGATGGGTAGGAACAAGAAGATTGCCCATGTACAATAACAGAGCAATTAGAAATCCTAAGCAGTGATCTAGGAAAACGAGCACTTCAACAACATATGAACCTCAAAACAAGAGCAACACAGCGGAAACAAGGATCTGGAAGCGAACACTAGCAAGGGGAATCACCCTTAAGATTGCTGCATAAAAAATGGAATATGACTCCCTGAAGGTCACAATACAGGGAAAGATGCTGGGTGCGTGTTTCCAGAAGTTTTGAGGTCAGAGGTTATGAAACAATGCCGTCTGTCTGATTGGAACCAGGACTGGGAATTCCGGAAACGGACGGCGACTTTTGAAGTCATGCTGTTGGAACAGACCCTGGTAACCAGCGTTCTCCAGGTGGTGATGTCGGAGGAGAGAGTTCCGCCCCAGTTTCAGCATTGGACTCTTTTATTTCTTCAGGTCTCGATCGAGTTCGACGGTTTCTCCAGGGGAAAAAAAATATCTTTGGGTTTTAGGTTCTCCAAATCATTTGTTTCAAATTTGCATCAGCAGCGTCCATCCTTTTTGAAGCAGTTGAGCGGGTTAGACTCTGCTGACAATACTCGCTGGATCAGCATTAGACGTGAACTAAATGTTATGCAGAAAATGGTGGTACGTGTCGTTAGCTTCTAAACCAGAACTAGTTGAATGAATTACACATCACACATTTTTTGTTTTCTGATGGAACCGATTTTGTCCTGGACAGCGACGAACAGTTCTGAACATCTTGGGAATCCCATATAGATGTACTCCCACGACTGCAGAGCGTCTAAGGACCCGCTAAACTCTCCGCTGCTTGCCAGCAGGACTGTGAACGACCCACCACAAACAATAGTCAAAAGTGAAGGTGCAGGTTAGCCGAACCAGACCTGGCCCAGGCAAGCGGACTTCATTCAGTGGGAAAGGTCAGCGCATTGGTTGATACGGGACACAGCAGGGACTTCAGCTTTGGAGTGCTACATTGGTTTAAACGGACACAGCCAGGCTCAGCTTGGCAGGGTGTGCTACATTGGTTTAATACGGGACACAAGCCAGGCTCAGCATTGTGTGCTTTTTTTGTGATTACCATTTCGGCACCAGACATGAAAGCTGTCTCAATGCAATTCCCGGACTGCTCTGAACTGTGAGTAGAGGAGACTGGCATTCAGGCGGTACACATCACACAGTATGCTGGGTTCCTCCACACAACAGAGTTACAGAATGATTGGAAGTACTGGTCTACATGCCTGGGCAGAGGAGAGCAGCGGGGCTGAGAAATGCCAAAGGTTGCTGGTGAGTGAGGATGCAATCACGTTAGATAGGTTTTAGGGTAGCTATCTGCTGCCATGTCTTCCTCCATTAAAACCGATCCACGTTCACAGTACAGGTTCCCACTGTCATTATAGATGGTGGCTGCGTTCTGGGGCCCCTTTCCTCCTGCTGGGGGGCAGACAGACGTGGGTGGTGTTGCTGTGTGATAAGAACTGAACCAGCTAGCTTCTCCATAATGTGAACTGCAGTCAGGGAGGGGAACCGATTTGCTCCTGCGGCCGTCGTTATTATCCCGCTGTGCGGAGGTCTTGCCTGATGGCAAGACCCCCCCCCCCCCCTCCCGCCTCCTTCCCCGTCTTTTTTTGTTTTGTCGGTCTGTACTCTTTTAACCCCTTCTTTGTTTCTTTTCCTCCTCTTTCTGTACGGGCATGATCTTGAAGGAGCCACGGACTATTTAAAAAAAAAGTTTTTAATAAATTTTGGTGTGCATTGACCTGCATGGAACCCACGGGGTGTTTGAAATTAAATGTTTATTAACACCTATTCCAATGATTGACTGGCCTTTTTACTCTGTGTGTGTGTGTGTGTGTGTTGTGTAGTGTGTGTGTGTGTGTGTGCGTGCCGTGCGTGCGTGCGTGCGTGCGTGCGTGCGTGCGTGCGGTGCGTGCGTGCGTGCGTGCGAGCGCGCGTGTGTGTGTGAGTGTGTGTGTGTGTGTGTATGTGTGTGTGTGGTGTGTGACGCTGTGTGTGTGTGTGGTGTGTGTGTGTGAGTGTGTGTGTGTGTGTGTTGCTGAGTGTTGTGTGTGTGTGCGTGCGTTCGCGTGGTGTGTATCTATCTATCTACCTATCTCTCTATCTGCCCTTGTCTAATCTATCTGGTATCTGTCCCCTATCATGCTCCCTTATCTCTATATATGTATCTTCTCTTGTCTGTCTCTCTCCTCTCTCTCTCTTCTCTGTATATATATATATATATATATATACTATATATATTAATATATATTATATGTATACCTAGATGTGTGTGTGTGTGTGTGTGTGTGTGTGTGTGTGTGTGTGTGTGTGTGAACGTTTATGAAAAAACCATGTGCGATGCAAGGGCAATGCCAAACCCAGCAGGCACGCGCACAGCCCACACAGCTAGACTGTATGACTCACGCTTCCTCCCACACCCAAACATCACACACACACACACAACACAACACACACACAACACACACACTACACACCACGCACACACACACACACACACACAACACACACAAACCACACCCAAACAAACAACACAACACAAACCAAATGCCCCGACAGACAGACACGATACGCACACACCAAACACACACACACACACACAAACACACACCACACACACAAACACACACCCCACACACACACACACCACACACACACACACAAACAACACACAACAAAATGCCCAGACAGGGACAGACACGAACACACTCACAACACACACACACACACACACACAACACCACACACACACACACACACACACACCCACAGCACGCACGCACGCACGCACGCACGCACGCCAGCAGCCGCACGCACGCAAGACGCACGCACGCACGCTCGCACACCACAACCACACACCCACACTCCACACACACACACAACCACAAGAGTGTCCGTAGTTCAGCACTGACGGAGGAAAAAGGAAAGGGATAACATAAAAGCTCTGGTTTTCAACCGAGCGGACCAAGGCGCGGTTGCGAGAAAACGGTATAATCCGAGAATCGTCCAGAAATTAAAACATCTAAACACAAGGAAATCACACTGATTGATGACTCGCGACTTTGGTCGGCCAAGACGTGGAACATGACCTGGTGTTTTTTTTAGGGTTTGGAAAAACTCTTGGGACTGCTTGGGGATAGTTTGGTGCAAGTTGGCCGTGACGGCCTGAATTGAAGGACTTCTGTTGGCCTCAGGGGCTGTGATGGAATCAGTCCTTGGGGACCCAGTGTGAGAGTCGTGAATCACTGTTTCGATGGTGATGATTCTTATTTTTCTTTTGAGAATAATTGTTCTCATACAATGTAACGAAAAAGCGTGGATGTTGTTTGTCCGTTAGTATGATTATTGCACTGACATTCGTGATTTAATGTAATGTGCAATCTAATTATGTTAGTCTTTGATTATTGCAGGCAA
>CM031596.1:110730751-110778251 GCA_018398815.1 Conus ventricosus
CCTAAAAGGGGGGGGAAATCAAAAAACAAAAACTCCTTTTGGTAAAAGAAAAAAAAAAAAAACTTTGGTGCTGACTTTTTTGGTAAACCGGGCGGGGGGTTTAAAATAAAAACCCCCTCCCCCCCGGAAAGTAAAAATTCCAGAAAAGGGTTGGGTGTTGCAATCCTGAAAAAATTTTGTTTTTAAAAAAACCAAAAGTTCCCTTTTAATGCAAAAGAAAAAAAAAGGGGAAAACGCAATTTCGGGTGGGAAAAATGATTGCCTTTAAAAAAAGTCTGTGGCAAATTTTGGGTTTGAATGGGAAAATAAAATAAACCCAAAAAATACTTTTTTTCCCCCCCCCAAGGGGAAATTAATTTAAGGGAAATCAAAAATTTAAAGCCCAAAACCAAGAAACTTGGGGGTTTCCGGGAGGGGGGGGGAAAAGGGGAATTTAAAAAAACCCCTTGCTTTTAAGTTTTAAGAAGAAAAAATGGAAGGTTTTCCCTACCTGTTTTTTGTTGATTTTAAAAAAAACCAACAAAGGTATTTTAAGGGGGAAGGGGAAAAAAAAAATCCTTTAAAAGACCCCAAAAAACCCAAGGGGAATTTTCCCCCTTGGGAAAATAAAAAAATAAAAAAGGATATCCTAAGAAATTGGGGGTTCTTGGAAACCCCCAAAAAATTAAATTTTAAAAAAACTAATTATCCCAAAGGTTTTAAGAAGAAAAAACCGCCCCGATTAAAGGCAGGTTTGGTTTTGGCAATCCGAAAAAAATTTTGGGAATTTTAAAAAAACCTTGGTTCCCTTAAATGCAAAAAAATTAAAAAAAGAGCAAAAAAGAACATTTCTTTAAAAAATTAAAAAAAAAATTTCCTTCAGCCAAAATTTAAGGGGTTAAGGGGAAATGAATGGGGAAAATAAAAAATTAATTTCCAAAATAAGCCTTTCAAACCTTTTTTCCCAATTAAGAGACTTTTCCAAGGGGAGGCGAAATTTTTTAAATAAAAACCCGGGTTCATTTTCCAAAATTTTTGGAAATTGGGGGGTTTCCATACGCAAATTTGGGGTATTAAAACCCTCGCCTTTTTAGGGGGTAAGGGGAAAATTTAAAATAAAGGGTTTTTAAAAATACCTAAGTTATTTTGGGGGAGTTTTCCCCCAAAAAACCCAAACCAAATTAACCCCTTTTATAAAATTTTTTTTTTTCCTTCTTAAAAGGGGGAATTTGGTTGGTTTTTTTGAAAAATAAAACCCCAAAAATTAGGTTTGCAAACCAAAATTTTTTGGGGTTGATTTTTTAAAAAACCAAAAAGGGGCCCCAAAAAATTTTTACCATTTTCGGGCCCCTTGGAAAGGGAGGAACCCCCAAACAAACAAAATAGGGTTATTTTACCCAATTTTTGGGTTGTTTTTTTTTGGGGGTTTTTTTTTTTTTTTTGGGGGTTTTTTTTGTTTTTTTTTTTTTTTTTTTTTTAAATTTTTTTTTTTTTAAATTTTTTTGGTTTTTAATTTTAATAATTTATTAAATTTTTTAAATTTAATTTCTCTTTTTTTCCCCCTTCCCCCTCCCCCCTTTTTTCTTCCCCCCCCCCCCTTCCCCCCCCCCCCTTTCCCCCCCCTCCCCCCCCCCCCCCCCCCCCCCCCCCCCCCCCCCCCCCCCCCCCCCCCCCCCCCCCCCCCCCCCCCCCCCCCCCCCCCCCGCACATACACACCCCCTTTACCCCTCTTCGGATTTTTTTCCTTCCAGGGGTTAGGGGGGGAGAAGTTTGATTTTTTGGACCAACAACAAAAAAAGAAAAAAAAAAAAAAAAAATAAAAAAAAGCGCCCAAAAGGGATAAAGGGAAAAAGGGGTTTTTCAACAAAAACAGGCCCGATTCAAAAACCATGTTCATTGAAATGTCCCCCAAAGGGACCCCCCCAAAGGGAGGATATATCTAAGGGGGAAAAACATCTCTGTTTCAGCAAAAAAAGAAAACCCTTGGTCTTGGCATTGCATTAGCATGGTATTTTAAATATTTAATACTTGGCCTTTAACAAGATTTTAATTGAGTCCAAAATCTGTTTCTTACCTTTTTTTACAGCCAAAAATGATCAAGGGGTTTCTGACAGAGTCAAAAAATTTTACATTGTTACAACTGGAGGTAAAAAATTTGGGGTTAAGGTAAACCCCAAAATTTTTAAAAAATATCGCAACCCCAAAAACGGGTTTTAAAAAGTCTGAGTTTCGTTTGACGGGAAATTAATTTTTGGGTTAAACGACAATTATTACAGTCAAACAAAAAATTTTTCCCTGGTGGGCGAAAAACGATTTTAATACCCTAAATTTGGCCCAAAATTTTCATTTTTTTGTCATGAAATTTAAATACTTTGGTTTGAAGATTTTTAAACCCCAATTGAGATCTTCAAAAACACTTTTCCCAAATTACACTGTTTAAAAGAACAAACGTCTGACCCCCAAAGTATAGGATTGGACACTCTTTCCTCCTTCTTTGATAGTTTTCCCAAATTTTTTGTGTCTCCCTAAAACGGTTCTTAGAATCAAACTTTTTCCCAAAACCTTTAGTTGATTTTGGGCATTTTAGCTTTTTATAATATTTTTGAAAACCAGAAAATTAGTTCTATTGAGATTTGGGTCCGGGCCCCTTTAAAACTCTCAAAAAATTTAAGAAATCATTTTTAATGTACATCGAATAATTGATGGATAAATAAAATTTTTTTCGTTAAACCATTTTTTAAACAAATACAAAAAGTCTGTCCCTCAAAAAAAGGCTGTTAAATGAATACATTCAGCCAAAAATTCGGCGGGTTTTGAGGGAAACTTTTCCCGGGTTAAAGACGTTTTGAAAATGTCTCGGGACACCCTTTTTCCAAAAAAAAGAGTTTTTAAAAACATTTCAGAAAAAGAAATACATTTTTCCCCCCCCATTTTTGAGCTTTAAAAAACTTGGGGGAAAAAAAACCCAAAAACAAAATCTGTGGATTTCCTTCAAAATTTAAACCCTTTTTAAAGGGGCCGGGAAATTAGCTTCAGAGAGGTAATTATGCTTTTAAAAAATCAACCCTTTTTCACCCCCCATAACAAAAGGTTTTACGAGGGGAACTTTTCTTTATTTTAGCAGGTTTTTTGTTCCATAAAAAAAGAAAATTAGAGACCCCGTAATTTTTTAAAAAAATTTCCCTGGGGGATCGGTTAAATTTTTTTAAAAAGGGGAAGTAATTTTTTCCCTTGACTATTTTTTTAAAATTATTGTTACCCAACCTAGTGGAAAAAGATCCCTCTTATTCCATTTACCCAAAATTTCTGATATTGTGTAATTTTCCATGAAAGTTTTTTTTTCGGTCTTTTCTTTTCGGGGCCCAAAGAAAAAACGGGAATACCCAAGTTTTCTAAAAACCCCCGGTTTTCCAGCAAAATTTTTTCATCACGGGGTTTCCCCTTAAATTGCGTGATTTTGTTTCATATTTCCGCCCCAAAACATGTTTGTTTTTTTTCATTTTTGTTTTTTAACCGGACATCTGGGAAAAGAATTTTAAAAATTTTTTTTAAAATGGTTTCTTTAAAAGTTTTTTTTCCGGACCCATAAAGGGACTTAAATTAGTTTTCGTCGGGCGAATTTGCGACACAGGCCCTTTCCTGCCTTCCTACCTTAATCCCTTTTTAAATGTAATGTTTTTGTCTAATAAAAGTGACAAAACCCTCTGTTTAAAAATTTAAGATACGGGTAAGGTGAGCAGGGGTCCCCCTGCCGCATTTCCAAAGATTACGGGAAAACCAAATTTGAAAAATTTGGCCCTTTTCCCGACCACAGGAAATTATACTATTAAAAAAAGGGGAAAAACCCAAACTTTATCATACCCGGGCCCAAAAATTTGAAAAACTTTAGGGGCTTTTTTTTAAAAAAAGGACCGGGAGATACTACCCCAAAACGCCTTTAAAAATTCTTTACTGAGAAGCAAACCCGGAATCCCTTTCCTTCTTCAGTTTTACTGTAGTACGTCAAAGTTTTTTCCCAAAATATTTTCACCAATGTAACCCCCGCTAAAGAAACCCTTTTGATCATCATGGATTATTTTTGGCAAAATATATTTTTTCGGTTAGTATTGAGGCCGAGGCAAATTTTTTTTTCGCCCTTTTTCAAAGGGAAATTGGCCCCCAAATTTTTTAAAAATTGTTTGGTTTTTTCCCTCCTTGGGTATACAAAAAATCACCCCTTGCCCTTTTTGTAACTACATTTCTTTGGGTTTTCCAAAAACCCCCGTTTTAAAAAAACTGACCCAAAAAAATAACCCCATATCTGCAAAAAAAAATTTTTTAAAAAAATTTTACCCTTAAAGGGGCCCAAAAAACCCAGGGGCTCTTTTTATTATTCATAAAACTTTTTAAAGCCAAAGGCCCATTTATTTGATTTAATGGTCCTTTCCCGCCTGATTTTTTTCTTCTTGTGTTAGTTTTTTTTGGGATCCTTTATAATTTGATCAAGATTTTACATTTCCCTTTCTTTCCTTAATGGAAAAAAAGAAAATGTCATAGAAGCATTTTAAATTCTTTTAAAGGAAAAATCTGCTTGATCAAAATAATCTTGCCCCCGGGACAATTTAAAAAAAAATCATTTAGCGGTCTTCAAAATTTCCCACTTTCCCCAAAATAAAAAAAGTATCGGACTTGGTTTTTTTCCCCCTCTAGTCCATTTAAATCTAATTTTGTTAAATTTTGGCCCTTTAGTTTTTTTTTCTCGCAAATTCTTTTTATTCTAATTTCAAACTTTTTAAAATACTAAAATTTTCTTCTTTAAAACTTGAACCAAATCCCGAAAATTTTAGTTTCGAGTTCCGTTTCCCGTGCTTTAGTCAGCTTTTTTTTATAACATGATTTGGGAAAATTTTTTTCTCACTTTCTTTTTAAAAAGCAACCAAATTTTTTTAAAAATAATTTATCGGTATTGTAAACCGAAGCATAACATTTTGGCAAATTTTTAAAAATCCTCAGGCTTATATTTCCCGGGAGCGCATATTCTTTTTTTAAAACCTTTTAATATTATTTTTTTTTACTTCATCTACAATTTTCCTTTTTTTAAAAAAAGAGTTAATTTAATTTCCAAAAAATTTCCTGTTTTCCTTTTTGTTTTTCAATTCTAAAACATACATCCCAAAAATAAATGGTCAGAGCGGTAGCAAAATCCAAATTTTAGAACCACTCATTTTAGACAGTAAGGGGTTCGAAATTTAAAAAAAAATCCAAACCCAAATTTGCTTTACAGTAAAAGGAAATTTTGGGGCCATTAAAAATTTTTTCACATTTTGGGTGAAAAGTTTGAAAAAAATCAATCAAATCATGAGCTGCCATTAATCCTTTATGGGTTTCCCCATTTTTGGGCTATTTGGTTTGTTAGAATAATTTCTTTCAAAACAAGTTTTTCCCCTCTAGAACCCCCTTCCCAAACCCCTCCCAAAAATTTAAATTTCATTACCCCAACTGTTCTAAAGTTTGGGATCAAAGTTTAAAAAAAACTGGGGTTTTCCCCAGCGGGTTGGGGGCCCCTATTTTTTGGTAGGGTTATACATTTTTTAGAAATTACAAACTAACCCGAAGATAGTCCTGCCGGATCTCGAAGCACATTTTTGTTTCTTTATGTTCAAAAATTATTATTAAATAAATTGCCCCCTCCAAATTTTTTTTTTTTCAGCCCCCCCCAACCAACTGAAAAACCCCGTTTTACCCCAAAAAAAATTTTTTTGCTTAGATGGAAGATGATTTTCTGTAAAAAAATAGATGTTTTTGTTCTGGGTTTTTTAGGAATTTTAAACACATCCTTTTCCTTTTTTTAAAACATTTTTGTCCGTTAAAAGTTTAGAGAAAATACTTTTTTAAACCCCTTGACTTTTGCTTAAACCCGTATTCCATCTTATTTTCATCGGGATCTCACCACAGGTACAAAGCCCATAGTTTTGTATCCCCCCGTTTTTTTCAAATTTTTTTCCCCCCCTTAAACCCTTGTATTTTATTTGTACATATGACCCCACAAAAAACAAACAAACCCCGGGTCTTTCAAAAAGGAACCCCAAACAATTCCGATTAAAAGAAGACCCCCTGTAAACCCCCATAAAGTATACAAGAACCAAAAGAATACATCAAAAAGACAAAAAAAACAAACCCAAAAGCTTTTTCAAAGAAGTTCCTCTATCTCTCCGCAAAACCCCGGCCCCAAACTTCAAATTTTATCTTTTTTTACCTCTTTTTCTCTTTCTTTCCCCAATTTTTTTTGAACATTGCTCTTTGGGGCAAGGTTTAACTGCAAACATAATTTTTGGAACAGGCCCAAAATTTTCCCAAAAAACGAGGGGGCCGAGCACGATTCTAGCCCCACCAACCAACATTTTTCATGAAACCATCGAGTGTGTGTGTGTGTGTGTGTGTGTGTTTTGTGTGGGTGTGGGGGGGGTGGGGGGGTGTGTGTGTTTGTGTGTGTTGTGTTTGGGGTTTTTGTGTGTGCATGCGTGGTTTCAAGGGTGCGTGTTGGGGATTTCAGCGATGCCCCTCGTGTGGGGTGCGCGCGCGCACATGTGTTTTGTGTGTGTGTGTGTTTTTGTGTGTGTGTGTGTGTGTGTGTGTGTGTGTGTGTGCGTTTTGTGCCGCGCGCGAAAGCGTTTTGGTGTGCCGGGGTATGTTGTGTATGCGTTCGTGTGTAGCGCGCGCTGGTTGGTGTGTGTGTGTGGTTGTGTGTTGTTTTGTGTGTGTTTTTTTTGTTGGGGAAAGGTTTTGAGGGGTGTGTGTGTGTGTGTGTGTGGGGTGGGGTTTTGTGTGTGTGTGACTGTGGGCCCTGCATTTTTGAAAAATTTTGTGCGTGGGTTTCATGTCTTTTAGTCATGCATGGTGGCCGAGGGGGGGAAAGGGAGAGGTTCCCCCAGGGCCCAAAAATCACCGGGCCAACATCATCATTTATCAAAAAGCATCATCGACAAAAAAAAAAAAAAAACCCGACCATAGAAAAAAAAGGGTTAGTAAAGGGAAAAAAGAAAAGATTATCCAAAAAAAGTTTAAAGGGTAAGAATTTTTAAAAGCAATGCGATGCCCTGTGTCTGTGCGTGTGTCTGCGTAAGTCTGTGCAAAGGGGTGGGGTTTGTGTGTTTGTTGTTTTTGTGTGAGTGTGTAAGTGGGCGGTGTTTGGGCGTGAGAAGGGGGGAACACGGGGAAAAAAATTTCGAACTGACCCGTCATCCTCATTAAACCCCGCCACAATCACCGTCATCCTCATCATTGTCATTTAAAAAAAAAAAAACAAAAACAAAAACCGTGGGGAAAAGAATAAAAATGGGGTAAAAATGGAAAATGAATTCAACCATAAAGAAGAACAGTAAATTTAAAAGTGGGTGTTTCTTTTTATCCCCCAATCTCCCCCCCCCCCCCCCCCCCCCACCCACCCCCCCCCCCCCCCCCCCCCCCCCCCCCCCCCCCACCCCCCGCAAAGGGGAATCCGAATTTTGAAAAACAACAACGCAACAAAAACCTTTTGGGTTAACAAGAACAGCAAAATGAAAATAGAAAAGAAAAACCTTTTGGGGTGTGTGTGTGTGTGGTGTGTGTGGGGGGCGGGGAGCGTGGGGTCCCCCCCCCCCCCCGGGGTGCGTGTTTTGTGTGTGTGGTGTGCGTGCGTGGGGCGGGTGTGTGACTTGCTGTGGGCGTTTTGTGGTGAAAAGTATGTAAAGTGTTGTGTTTGGGGGGGTGTGTGTGTGGTGTGTTGTGTGGTGTGTGTGTGGTGTGTGTGTGTGTGTGGTGTGAGTGGTTTTGGGGGTGTGTGGAGTTTAAAAATTTTTGGGGGAAAAATTTGAGTTGTTTTTTTGAGTTTTCAAAAAAAAAAAACCAAAAGGTGCTCTTTTATTATTTTCTTTTCTTCTTTGATGGGCACCTTTGGTTTTGGGTTTTTGAAAAACAACAAACATACTACGGTAATTTCACACCAACCTTTCTTTGGTTGTATTCTTTTTAAAAATTTAAAAGGCAGAGGAGTCAAATTTAAAAACCACCCTTTCCCCCGGCACTTAGGGGGAAACACCAAGTATCGAAAAATCCGGGATTGACCAGGAGTTAAATGTTTTTTTGGTTTCCCTCCCTATTTAGGATGGGGCCCCCCTTGGAGAAAATAAGCTTGGGTGAAGGCTCATTTTAAAAAGCATTTAATTTTTTTTTCCCCCTTTACCCACTTAAGAACATTCTGTTAAATTAGGCAGAATCCCCTTTCCCCGCAGAAAAAATGCCCCAAACCCCCCCCCTTTCCCTTCAATTTTAAAGACATAAGGGGCAAGCTTGTTTATAATTCAATATTTCTTGCATTTATTGCAACACCAAGCTGCTCTGTAAGTTGCTGGAACGGTGCGGTACTTATCCTTGGAATTTATTAGTTTGTTGTATTTTAGTCCCTTGCGGATTCATTCCAAGAACTTGCCCTCAGCACTTGTGTCTTAGAGGATATCTTTTTATATTTTTACTTTTCACAAGAAAGTGTAGCTTGTTTTGCTCTTTATGATTTTCTTTGCTTCTTAGATGGCACCTTGGTTGGTTTTTTGAAAACTCAACAACATACTACGTATTGCACACCAACCATTTCTGGGATTGTATTCTTCTTAAAACTGAAAGGCAGAGGAGTCAAATTACCACTTTCCGCGGTCACTGAGGAGAAACCACCAAGTTTCGAAATATCGGTATATGACCAGGATTATATGTTAGTGAGTTTCCCTCCCTATTGGAGGATGTCTCCCCCTTGGAGAATATAAGCTTGCTGAAGGCTCATTTTGAGAAGCATTTATTTTATTTTCCCCATTCACCCACTTAAGCACATACTGTATATATATTAATATAATATATATATATATATATATATATATATATATATATATATATATATATATATGACACTATGCAGACAACTGACACACACGATGTGACGCTATGCAGACAACTGACATAAAATATAAGACACTATGCAGACAACTGACACACAATATGTGACGCTATGCAGACAACTGACATAAAATATAAGACACTATTCAGACAACTGACACACAACTAAACCGAAAGACCAGGAAACCCAGAAACAGTTCCAATATTATCACCACCACCCCTTTCACGGAAACTTACAAGCACGCATATACACAGTCCAACACGTAAATACACACACACACACACACACACACCACACACACCTCACAAAGAAACAAAACATTAAACTTGGGGGCCAACAACAGAAAGAGGATTGACAGAGCTGCGTCAAATTCTTCTCAAATGATAGGTTTTCGGGTGAGACTGAAGAGAGAGAAAAACTCGGAATGAAAGGTAAAGTGGTGCAGGCTGTTGAGGCTTGATGGGTAACAGGTCTCTCACCACACGTCTTAGTTCTGAAGAGGGAATTGTCAGGAGTCCTGATAGGTAACAGGTCTCTCACCACACGTCTTAGTTCTGAAGAGGGAATTGTCAGGAGTCCTGATAGGTAACAGGTCTCTCACCACACGTCTTAGTTCTGAAGAGGGAGTTGTCAGGAGTCTTGATAGGTAACAGGTCTCTCACCACACGTCTTAGTTCTGAAGAGGGAATTGTCAGGGGTCTTGATAGGTAACAGGTCTCTCACCACACGTCTTAGTTCTGAAGAGGGAGTTGTCAGGAGTTTGGTGTCTGAGGAAGAACGGGATTCGCGAAAAGGTGTTGTCATGTTCCGACAGACAATCGGCTGCTGTTTCAAATTCGACAGAAGCATGTATGCATGCTTGAAAGGGAAAGGAAATCATTGAGTTGTTAACAATCACCCTAGGGTAAGTCTCGATAATCAAGATAGCTAGAATTATCTCCCTGTAACTCCGCGAGGCAGCTCATGCATCTCAAGGTGTATGATGGGAATGTAAACAAGGCCAGAGTCATGATATGGTTCTCTGCTCTTTTAATTCTGTCCGTGTATTCCCTTTCACATGCATCTAAACAACATGCCCAACGAATATTGCTGTTTTCTAAACACTGAGCGATCACCTTTCGAAGAGTCAAATGGTAGCAGGTGAGCGCAACATGACAGAGTTTTCCATTACCAGCAGAATGGCAACATAGCAACATGACCTAACTGTCTGACTTGTATTCGGCTTTGTTACAAAGTTGTTTGAGACGACTGTGCGTTGTTTAGGATGACGCAAGTGCAGTATCAGAGGAACCTTAGTGGACTTTTAAAGTTACAAAAATGAAAGGCTTTTCCAAGCACTCAAACAAATGAGACACAGTTTGCTGCTTACAGAAATCAGCGCCTTACTTTCTCACTCAGTTGGCTTCGTCGATGGTCAGTACAAGTATGTTACAGTCTGTCCTGTAGTAATTAATTATTTGAATATTCCACAGTGTAGGAGCTTTGTTAGGAACTATCCCAGGACAAGAACCAATCACTGTTCAAGGACCATTTACAACAAATCAATTGTCCAAACACAATTGTTTCCTCTTGTCTTAAAGCTTACTGAAACATCCACACCCTCACAGAGACAGTTCACAGATACAAAGCAGACAGGTAGACAGAATGATAGGTAGACAGAGAGAAAGACAGACTGAGAGGACAGACAGATGGGAATGGAGACAGGAACCGGACGGCGACGGACACACGCAGACAGTCAAGGCACGACACACAGACACAAGACACACACACACACACACCACCCACACACACAACACTACACCACAAAAACACACACCACACACGAATGGTTATTACAGAAACGTCGACGAAACGCGCTCGGCTTTCACACACACACCAACACCCACACTCACACACACCACACACACAACACACACACACACACAACCCACAACACAACACACACACAGGGTCTTATTATACAAACGTCTACGAGTTCCAAGTATTTTTAATAGACTGTGCTGATATTGTACTTGGGCTATTTAAAGAGGGATCTTTACTGATAAATTGAAATTTGTGCAAAATGTCAATATCTGCATTTTGTTGTGAAAAAGAAGGAAGGGGGGAGGGAGAGTCACCAGTTTCTAATCGTTTCATGCTTTTAACCAACCGCTACAATTTGTCGGCGCTCCTTCATCATATCGTAAATTCAGTCTAATGTGAACCAGAAGAAGTGTCACTGTGTCAGTCTTACCCCCTTTTGTCTACTTTGAATGGGAGAATCTTAATCATTGTTCTTAGAATTCTATAATTCGGCGGGGAGTTATCGCTGCGAAAAAACCCTAACGCCAATCACAATGATGCAAGAGCGGCATCTTCACAGCATGAAGAAGAACTCCTCCTCGTTTCATCCTTCCTCTAACGTGGTGGTAAAAAGAAATCGCCAGAAAAACGATCTAGCCATTTGGAAAAAAATAAACCACTTTTAACAAAATTTTAAACGAACTTTCTTACTGCTAGTAAGCTTATCTTGGATAAAGAACACTCACCACCACACCACCACAAACACAAACACACACTCACACCACACACACACACACACACACACCACACACACACCACCACACAACACACACACAACACACACACACACAAAAGTATCTGAGGAGAGAGACATATCTTGAAACAAGCTTGTAGATTGTATTTTAGCACTTCATTTTAATAATATTTAACAAATGTTGTCAAAGGGGTTGGCTTTTTCAGATTTTTTAGGACGTTTTTATACTGTTTATATGATAATTGCTCCTCACGTTGAGCACTGTGACCTGACAAAATCTAAAATGGAGAAAAAATCAACTTTAGGCAATCTACTAAAATAATACCGTTTTCAACCACAAACCTCACTAAAAATGATAGAAACAAACGAGAATTTGTACGCAAAACATGAGATGGGAAGGCGTTTCTTCTTCCTAAACCCCAAATACAAAAAATGAAAGACAAAAGCACTTATGGGCTTCAAATCATGGCGATCACCTCCGTCTATAGATGAAATGAAACTTTTGATGACAAATGAAGGGCATGATAGCCAACATATTAATTCAGAATCCAAATAACAACTTCAAAATCACTAGCATGGATAATAAAACATATTCAAAATGATAAAAGATATTCGTTATTAATAAGCTGTAAAATAGCATTTTTTTACAAATGGATTAAACGAATATCCCACTCCTGAACAAAACACATTCCAGAAAATTAAAGAAAGCTGATAAAACCACATACAAACAAACATCAGCAAAAAAGAAAAAGAGCTTGCACACTGCATTGGAGTTATGCGACAGGGTAGAGGAACAGCAACAAAGAGCCTCCATAACGCTTAAAGACCATCAAACCCAAACTACCTAAATACATACCCAACATTTAGACTATAAACCCATCCAAATCGGAACTGGGCCAAATAAGCAAGAGAATTTTTGGAAAAAGGCTATAGAAGATGTAAAATCATACACCGAATACAAACTTTAGAAAAACAGCTATAGAAGTCATCCAATGGTGTAAGGAAATCATAAACAGAGAAATACGGTGTTTATCACATTCGACATAGTAGATTTCTACCATCCATTAGATGAAGTCTACTCACCAAAGCTTTGGAAATTGCCAACAAAACACAAATATATCAGAGTCAGAAATGGAGATTATTTTCCACACCAAGAAAACTCTACTCCACAGCAGAAATGAAAACTGGATCAAAAGATCGAAGCCAAAAAAAACTTCCACATTGTGTAACCATGGGATCGTTTGATGGTGCCGAATCATGTGAACTAGTCGGATTTTCTTGCTATCCAACTTCAAACAACTTGGAAAAAGGTCGGTTTGTACAGAGATGTCGCCTTGCTGGCATTTTAACATTAATCCAAAAACTATGAAACAAGAAAAAAGAATTATGTAAAATCTTTCAAAAACACAATTAAAAAGCACAATAGAATGCAAATAATAATAAAAAAAAGTTAGTGAATTTACCTAGACATAACTTTAGACCTCAATGGGACAATGTGTACAAACCATACAAAACCCAATGACATACCAATCGATGTAAAGTCAAAAGCAACACCCCATCCTATACTAGAAACAATACCCAATGGTATAAACAAGAGATATCAAACCTATCATGCCAATGAAAATGCATTCAATAATGCTGCATCAGAATACCTTGAAGCTTACAAAAAAGTGGTTACAATTACAAACTACAATATAGCCCAGACAATAAACACGAACAGAAATAAGAAAGCAGAAAAAGGAAGATCATATGGTAAAACCCCACCATATGATGGACAAGTAAAAACAAATGTAGGAAAGATTCTTTAAAAATCTTGGCAACATCATTTCCAAAAGAACACAAACTGGTCCAAAATATTCAACAAAAACACCATTAAACTATCATACTCATGTATGCCCAACCTCAAAACAAATGACTCATCTAACAAATGAAAACCCAACACAAAAGAGAAGGGTGCTGAAAGGACATCTTGCAACTGCACAAAAAAGAACAGTGCCCCCTAAGCAACAAATGTCTTCACAGCAATATTGTATACCAAGCTACGGTAACATCAGAAAATGAAAAAGAAACATACAAGGGATTACGGGAAAACACTTAAAAACCAGATACGCAAACCATAAACAGTCATTCAAAATGAAAAATACAAAAATCAAACAGAACTGAGTAAATACATTTGGAAACTCAAAGATAAAAAAAATAGATACAGCATATCATGGAATAAATAAAAAGAGCAACACCATACAACAATATTTCCAAAAAATGCACCTATGCTCCACAGAAAAATGGTTAATATTATGCAAACCATACTTAGCAACTCTGAACAAAAAAGTAGTAATAGTGAATAATTGCAGGCACAAGTGGAAATCTTTGCTAGCACATTCCACCTGAACAGGCCCTAACAACACCCCCCCCCCCCCACACACACACACACACACACACACACAGCCCACGTGCAGCAAACGAAACCCGCACACACAGAGACAAGATCAGGTCCCGCACGCCATAAAAGACCGTTGGCGTGCCACAAAAAAGTCCCCTGAGGAGAGAGACTTTATTTTGAAACAAGCTTGTAGATGAATTTTAGCACTTCATTTTAAATATATTTTTAACAATGTTGCTCCCCAAGGGGTTGAGCTTTTTCAGATTTTTTAAGGAGTTTTTATACGTTTATATAAAATATATATAATATATATATATATAAATTTATAATATATATATTATATATATATTATATATATATAAATTATAAACAAAGCTTGCTCTTATGTCTTAGATTTAAGAATTGGGGTGATAAGCATTCATATCTGAGTGGCAGTTAATACGCCTAACTAAAAGTACGTGCTCAAATGGGTGGATGGGGAAAAATAAAAATAAATGCTTCTCAAAATGAGCCTTCAGCAAGCTTATAATCTCCAATGGGAGAAAATCACTACCCCATAACTCCTGGTCATTTTACCCATATTTCGAAACCTGTTTGTTTCTCCTCAGTTGACCGCGGAAAGTGGTAATTTGATCCTCTGCCTTTTCGGCTTAAGAAGAATGCTTCCCAGAAAAGGCTGGTGTGCAATACCGTAGTATGTTTGTTGAGGTTTCCCAAAAAAACAACAAAGGTGCCACTAAGAAGCAAAAGAAAATCATGAAAGAGCAAAACAAGCCACATTTTCTTGTGAAAAAATAAAAAAATATAAAAAAGATATCCTCTAAAGACACAAGTGCTGAGGGCCAGTTCTTGGAATGAATCCGCAAGGGACTAAATTACAAAAAACTAATAAATTCCAAGGATAAGTACCGAGCACCATTCCAGCAACTTACAGAGCAGCTTGGTGTTGCAATGACTGCAAGAAATATTGAATTATAAACAAAGCTTGCTCTTATGTCTTAGATTGAAGAAATAGGGGGGAGATAAGCATTCATATCTGCAGTGGCAGTTAATACTGCCTAACTAACAGTACGTGCTCAAGTGGGTGGATGGGGAAAAATAAAATAAATGCTTCTCAAAATGAGCCTTCAGCAAGCTTATAATCTTCAATAGGGAGAAAACTCACTACCACATAACTGCTGGTCATATACCAATATTTCGAAACCTGTTTGTTTCTCCTCAGTGACCGTGAAAGTGGTAATTTGACTCCTCTGCCCCTTTTCGGCTTTAAGAAGATTTCTATCCCAGAAAAGGCTGGTGTGCAATACCGTAGTATGTTGAGGTTTCCAAAAAAACAACCAAAGGTGCCACCTAAGAAGCAAAAGAAAATCATGAAAGAGCAAAACAAGCCACATTTTCTTATGAAAAGTAAGAAAATATAAAAAGATATCCTCTAAAGACACAAGTGCTGAGGGCCAGTTCTTGGAATGAATCCGCAAGGGACTAAATTACAAAAAAACTAATAAATTCCAAGGATAAGTACCGAGCACCATTCCAGCAACTTACAGAGCAGCTTGGTGTTGCAATGACTGCAAGAACTATTGAATTATAAACAAAGCTTGCTCTTATGTCTTAGATTGAAGAAATAGGGGGGAGATAAGCATTCATATCTGCAGTGGCAGTTAATACTGCCTAACTAACAGTACGTGCTCAAGTGGGGGATGGGGAAAAATAAATAAATGCTTCTCAAAATGAGCCTTCAGCAAGCTTATAATCTCCAATAGGGAGAAACTCACTAACACATAACTGTGGTCATATACCGATATTTCGAACCTGTTTGTTTCTCCTCAGTGACCGCGGAAAGTGGTAATTTGACTCCTCTGCCTTTCGGCTTTAAGAAGAATGCTATCCCAGAAAAGGCTGGTGTGCAATACCGTAGTATGTTTGTTGAGGTTTCCAAAAAACCAACCAAAGGTGCCACCTAAGAAGCAAAAGAAAATCATGAAAGAGCAAAACATTCAAATCTAAGACATAAGAGCAAGCTTTGTTTATAATTCAATAGTTCTTGCAGTCATTGCAACACCAAGCTGCTCTGTAAGTTGCTGGAATGGTGCTCGGTACTTATCCTTGGAATTTATTAGTTTTTATATATATATATATATATATATATATATATATATATATATATATATATATATATATATATATATATATACCACTTTAAAATAGGATTTTAAAATGGAGAAATTAAAAACCAACAAGCTTGTTTCAAGCTAAAACGCTCTCCTCAGGATATACAATTTGGGCACGCCACAGGTGTCACATATTGTGGTATGTGGGCGTGTGAGCTCTGCGCGTGTGGCACGTGGCCTGCAGGTTTTTTCTTTTTTGGGGCGCGTTCAGGGGGGACGTGTTACGGAATGGTGCATTGACAAAGATTTCCATTTATGCCTGCAATTGTTTATCCTTTCTACTTTAGAGTTCAGGGATGCTAGGTTGAGTTTACATAATATCAGCCACTTTTCTGTAGTACATAAGTTGCATTTTTAGAAATGTTGTTGTATGGTGTTGCTCTTTTTATAATTTTCCATGATAGTTGTAATTTATTTACCTAAGAGGTCGAAACGCGTCGTGTTTTGTCTTGTGACTCGTTTGTCCACGTTTCTCTTAGCGGTTCGCTAACATTTATTTGAGATTTGTTTAGATTTCGCCTGCAGTCGTCTCACTTTGCAACTAAATAACTTCGATAACATCACACAAAGCCATCATGCCACTTACCCACATGAAAGGTCTTCTTTTTGTTTTCAAAACCAGGTTATGCCTCTTTGGTGTTCGGTTACTTTCAACTGAATGACATAAGGCATTGTGGTGTTTTGATTACTAACTTAAAATAAAGTCGAATAAAAGCATCAAAGTGTAAAAATAAAGGCGAAAGCCAATGTTCACAACCATTTCTTTTTATATGATAGCTTTGGTCTCGTAATCCAATATTTCATTGTGTTTTTTTTCGAGCAGGTTTTTTTTTATAAATGGATTCTAGAAATGGGTCCTTTCCCCGGTTTTGAAGACCCCAAAAAACCGGGACCCCCGGGAGGGAACGTTTTTTGATGAGGTTTTTCCCGGGTTGCTGAAGGAAAAAAAAGCTGAAAAAGGGTTTGACTTTTAATTAACAGTGTTGTTTCTTTAAAACCAAGAAAGTCAAAATTGGCCCGTTAAAAAAGAAATGTACAAATCTGTTTGGGGGCAAAGCAAAGCACAGAAAAAATGAGAACAAAAAAAAATTTCCCAGTTTTAAAAATGGAATATGCGGACATTTAATCAAAGAAAACGTGAGCAGCATTTCCTTTTTTCTCTCCCCTTTCTCCCCCCCCCCCCCCCCCTTTGTAAAATTTCAGTGGGAATGGTGGGTTTGTGGATCAGAGTTTATTTTTTATAGCCCTCAAGCATGGCAGCCAAAAGCATGGGGCCCAAAATGCTCACAAAAAAGGGAAAGCATGCTTTAGTTAATCCAACCCCCACACACACACACACACACACACACACACACCCACACACACAACAAAACACACGCACTTTGCCCACACAAACCCACACAAAACACACACACAAAACACACACAACACCCACACACACAAAACACACACACACACAACAACCATGAGCTTTCGAGATAAATCATCTTTTATGACACGATTCCATGATTTTACGGTGTTTTTCTTGTGGGGGGTTATTTTCCCGCAAATGTCATTACTCAGTCGGCGGTGATTGATTAATGTGCTTTTTGTTTACTGTTGTCGTTTTGGGCTTTGCGTGTGTGTTTTGGTGTGGTGTGTGTGTGTGTGTGTGTGTGTGTGTGTTGCGGGTGCGTGTGGTGCGTCCCGTGCGTGCGTGCGTGCGGTGGTGGGGTGTGTGTGTTGTGTGTGTGGGGTTTTGTGTGTTTTGTGTGTTTTGTGTGTGTGTGTGTGTTGTGTGGTGTGTGTGTGTGTGTGTGTGTGTTTTGTGTGGGTGAGTCCCGTGCGGCATACAGGGGTTTTGTGTGTGGGTTGTTTTGTGTGTGTGTGTGTGCGTGCGTGCGTGCGTGCGTGCGTGCGTGTGTGTGTGTGTGTGTGTGGTGTGTGGGGGTAGGGTGTGTGTGTGTGTGTGTGTGTGTGTGTGGGGTTTGTGTGTGTGTGTGTGTGTGTGTGTGTGTGTGTGCGGGGCGCGCGCGCGCGTGTGGTGTGTGTGTGTTCTTTTTTTTTAGTAAAGTAAAAAACCCCCATCAGAGAACGGTCTAGTTTTTCATTTCTGCCATGATGAAAGGGGGTAGCTATGTTTTGCAGTGAGAAAATTTTAAAAAACCATTCAATGAAAGGGGTTTCCCAAGTCACTTGTTGATGACGGGAAATAATAATGAGTAATCCCAAAAGAGGGGAACCCAGTTGCCCCACTTTTTGGGTCCATTTTTACTGGCTCTCTGTGTGCCTAATTGTGATGCTTTGTGAAATTTCAGTCGGCCGACGTTTTGTCTAAAAAGTTTGTGATGAATGATAATGAAAATGCCTGCACGGGCCCGTTTTGCTTTTATGGGGCATGAGTTTGGGTGTTTTTGGAGGTTAATGTTTGTTAAAACTCCTACCACTTACACTCAAAAGCTTGTGTTTCAAACTTCCCACTGGCACACATCACAAAGTTTGGGGTTCAAACTCCTCCACTGGCAAGTCACAAAGTTTGTTTTCAAATCCTACAGGGGAATGTCTATTTTACGGGTTCAAGCTCCCCCAATCTTTTTTGACAAAAACCCCCTTTTACATACAAATACGCCCATTCATGTCATTTTTTGGCCCAAAAATTAACACCTGTTTCTAAACAAAATTAACACACAAAAATTTTAAAAAATTTGACGTAATCGCAATTTAAAAGGGGGGGGTTTCCGTGCGAATAGGATGGGGGGATCGTGAACCCGCATATAGTAAAATTTCTCCCCAAGGACAAAAAAAATTAAAGTTTAGAAAAAAAAAGTTTAGCAAAAGTTTTTTTTGAAAAACTCACTTTGTTTGGCGGGCCCAACTTGCAGCTTTTCAGAAAAAAGGATCTTTTAGGGGCAGGCTTTTTTGACGAGAGAGTCTCTCTTAAATAGTACACGGGGGGGGTTGTTTTCATATTCTTTCAAACTTCATTTAATCTACGCTCCATATAGGTTTTTGGGGCTCTAATTCTCCCCTCCCCTTCTCCCTCTCCAGGAGTTAAAAAGATCTTACTTTTGGGGCCCAAACGGCAAGGTTTTTCAGCCCATTTGCACATCTTCGTAAGCTAAAAAAAATTTAATTTAAATTGCGTTTCGGGTTTTTTAAGGGCCCTGTTGCTTTAAATTTTCCCTTTTTCAGGGGCAAAGACTGTGGCAATTCCAAACCCCAATTCGGGTTTTTTGGTTCTCTGTATTTTGTAGTGTCCAAAAATTTTTCTCTGGGGAAAATTGTTTAAGGTAAAAGGCTTTCCCAGCTAGATTCTTATTAAAGTTTTCCCTGGGCTTGTAAAATTCGATGGGTTGCCGGGGATCCCTTTTTAAGGGAACATAAATTTTTTAAAAAAACAGCGGGTTTTAAACAGACCCTTTTAAAAATTTTTTTTTCCATCACAATTAAATTTAACCCTTTAGGATACTTTAAGGGGCCCTGCATGTATATTTGTTGTAAACCCAAAAACCCAAAAGCGTTTGGGCTTTTATCCTTTTTAAAGGGTTTCACCCGTCTTTGTATCTTAAAGGGCCATTTCAAAAACTGTCAGGGGGCAAACTTAAATTTTTTTCTTTTTAAATTTTGTCAGGGTGGAAGATACCCCAAGTCATTTGGTGGTGTCATTTGGAACTAAATTAAAACAAATCGAGGCCTTATTATTCTTTTTGGGGCAGGCAGTTATATTTGCCAAATTGCCTTTTTTAAAAACCCAGTTTTTTCGTTTTGATTCAAAACACTTTAGCAGTTTTTACTCAGATTTCAATAGCAGTTTTTCCCCTTTCCAATCCCCTTTAGGGGGAAAAATTTTTATTTTGTAATCGTATTGTCCTTTATTTTAAATGCATTTTTTTTACACAAAAAAAAGTGAGCAACAAGATAGACTGGGGGAATGCCAAGGCAATAAAAGTATCTCTGCAGTCTTCTGTTCCTCAGATTTTTAATAAAAGTCGGGACAGTTTGGGGGTTTGGCGATTTGTTAGAAACTTTTTTCCGGGCACTAAGTAATATAATTCATTGCGTCATCAAGGGCTGAAAAATGTGTCCCTTGCATTTTTCCCCCTGTTTTTAAAAAATTTTTTTTTAAATTTAAATTCAAAGGACCCAATTTGTCTTTTTTTGAAAGGGCGTCTTTTTGCCTTAGCTAAATTTCTTTTGCTTTTTTTAGGGACGTTCTCTTCTTCAGGGCCGAAATTTATAAACATAAATTGCTTCCAGAAAAGGGCCCAAAGGAAAAAAAACCAAAGCTCCCTACCTCATAATACCCCCGCATCTTTTATAAATAAATTTTTTTCTAGATTAATTTTTTTTTTGAAAAACATTTTTGGGATAAACCCTTTTGAAACCAAAAGGGTCTTTTGACGCAACCCCTGCGGGTAATTTCAAACTAAAAACCTTAACAAGTCTCAATGTTCAAAACCCCTTCCCTAGGTGGGCCCGGTTTCCTTTTAAAATTTTTTTTTGCAAAACACACTATACCCTATACTAAGGCCCCCCTAATCACAGAAAGAGTGGTAAATGTTTTGTAATTTTTTTTTCATTTTATCTTTTTTTTAAAATAAAAAAAAAAATTTAAAAATTAATCATAATACGAAAGAGTCTATGTGTTTTTAAAAGTTAATCTTTTGTTTTTAAAAGCTAAAAATAAAGTTGCAACTGGGTTTTGGCGAATTTCTTTTTCCCTGTTGGGTGGTTTTACCCCTAACAAACATTTTGAAAAGGGTTTGAAAAAACTAAAACCCCAACGATAGGACTGCAAAATTAAAAGCGTTTTTAAATCAGGGTTTTTTAAAAATATTTTTATTATTTTTTATTGCTTTAAAAAAATGGATTGTGGGCGAATATTTTAAAGTGGGAGGTAAGCAGACTTACTCCGTAGACCTCTGCAAAAAAAGAAGGGTTAATTTCTCTCTGGTTTCGTTTTTGGGGAAAAACTAAACGTATTTAGGGGGTTGAAAAAGTATTGAAAAGATTCAACCAATGCCCAAAAATCGACATTGAAAATTTCTACGTAGGGACGAAAAACAGTTTAGGGTCAAAAATGGTTAGATCGGTGGGTCAGGGCAATTTATTAGGTTTTTATTTCTAAGTTGTAAGTAAGGTGGCGCCCCCGGGGGTTTATTTTGAAAATTTAAAAAATGATTTTTCACAAAATCCCGGTTTTTTTAAACCAAATTTCCCAGAAACTCTTGATGTGACATGTATTAAAGATTTGGGGGCTTTTGGTTTTGCCCCTTCATCATGGGAATTTTAAATTTCTTTTAATCATATTAATTTTTTATCATATTTAAAATTTAAAACGCAAAAAAAAAAAAAAATGAGCGATCAGGAGAAGAAAACGGGCCCCAGGCCCAAACCGCAAAAAAACCACAGAACCCCCCACAGGAGCAAGTAAATGTGCCGCAAGTGAGCAATTTTTACAAAAACTAAAAAACCCGGGGTTTTTGGGCTGGGCGTAAAATGGCTGAATGGAAAAAACTGAGGAAAATTTTAAAAACCCAAACCCCAAAACAAAAAATTTTTAGATAGTAATACAACTTTGCCCCTCCAACAACAAAACAATCCAATACAATCAAAAAAAAAAGGGGTATCATTATTTTATTGGGGCGTGCTGCAGTTGGTTTTTGGTTTTTTTTGCTTTAAATTTTCTGACACCTACCCAACAACCCAAAACCACAAGCCCCACAGTAAAAAAAGAAGGCCGCTTCTGCAAAAAAGGCAAACCCCCGTTGGGAGGGCCCCTTTCTTTAATTGTTTTTAAGAACTAGATAAGTACCAAATTAAGAACTAGTAAGTACAAGTTAAGTTAGTTATAAAGTACTTTTTTAAAATTTTTAAAAGCAAGTAAATTACCCAAATTTAAATGCAAAAAAAAAAAATAAGTTTTTTTTAAAATTGGGGTTTGGTCTTTAAATAAGTACTTGTTAGGTTCTTAAGTAAATATAGTTAGGTTCTTAAGTAAGTATAGTTAGGTTTTTAAGTTAAGTCCCAAACCAAGTCTGTAAAATTAATCTTTTAAAGTTCTCCCAAAGCCCCAAAAGCATAGGGGGAACTAAAGGGTTGGACGTTTAAATTCTTTGTTTTTTGTTAGAGGGCTAGTGATTTCTTGGTTTAAAAGCGTTTTTGTTTACTTGATGGGAGGGAGAGCGCCGGTTAACATTTGTTTTGAAGGGAAAAAAATTTGTTTTAAAGCGTGCTTGCTTGTAGTTATGTGAGATATATTTTTTTTGGGCAATTTTTTTTCTTATACCTTTAGCCTTCTTTATTGCAGAAAGTCTGGTGGCCCAAAGTGTTTCATCTTCGACCCCCAAAAAAAAAATATTCTTTTATTTAAATGTTCCAAAAAGTTCATTTCCCTTTATCTTCCCCAAACACTTTCTTGTTTACGGGTTTAAAGTAAAAAACTGTCTTTGGATAGTCGCTTTTGGGCGTTTCCCCATAATCCCTTTTGCTACTTTGTTTTTTTTTTTAAAGGGGGCTTTGTAAAGTCTTCTGTGGGAAGTCTAGAAAATTTAAAAAGGGGCGTGTTGTGTAAGTACTCTTTTTTTCTGGGTACAGTGGTTTTTTAAAAAAGTCGTACAGAAAAATTTTAACTTAATTAAATTTGACAACCCTAATTCGGTAAAGGGCCCATAAACACCGGTTGTCAAAAATTTTTAAAATCCTTTTTCTTTCATTTAAAGCCCAACCCCGGGTGCGTTTAAAACTTCTAAAGTTTTATAGTTAGGTTTAGGGGCAAATTAAATTTTTGGTTTTCTTTTGGGAACTAATTTAAAATCTTTAAAGTTGTGGGGGATTTTCCCTCGTCTTACCAAAAAAAGCTGTTGTTCATCAGTTTTTAAAGGGAAATCTTTTTCTGAAAATATCAGTGGCTTGGGGTTTTAAGTTTAGTATTCTTCTTTAAAGTAGGGGTTTATTAAAAAGGGCTTTGATCACATAAATTTTCTGGAACAGCTGTAGGGTTTTTGTCCGTTTTCTTAGGTAAAACTGTAGGAGTCTGTAATGACCAAATATTTGTTTTTTTCCAAGATTGGGAACAAGTTTAGGAGGTTTGTGGGACTAAACTTTAATCTTTTCTTGGGTAGGGGGGGGAATGTTGTGGGATCGTTTTAATTCTTTGGGTTTTTTAAGTCTACTTCCCAAAATTTGTAAGGCCCGGGTTATCGGGCGTAAACCTTTTGAAAAAATGTTAGCACCAAATTTTTAACATCATGAAAACCCCTTTTTTCATTTTTAAAATTTCTCAGTGGAAACGGCTGAGCAAAGCCCATCCCTACAGATGTTGCGTCTAAGTAATTGTTGTTAGACGGTTTTTTTGTGGGGTCATAATCTTAATTTTGGGTTTTTGGCTTTCAGTAAGGATGTGGGCCATGCTAATCCCCCCCTTGGGCCGTCTTCAATCATCTGGAGTGTGGGTAGATCAGTATTAAGTCAATCTGAATTTTTTGAGACTTTTTTGAAGGCCGTTCCCCAAAAAAAGGGGCCCGGGGCAGAGAAAGTAATGTGATGAGTTAAGCTGTAAAAGTTTAGATGTGTTCTGTAATTCTGAAAAACAAATTTCAATTTAAAAAAAACGTCAGCCCAAAAAATAGGGTATGATAGTCGCCCATTTTTTGACAGTGTAATTCGCCAGGCTTTCTGGGCCCTTTTTCATATCAGGATCAGTTAAGTCTTTGTTGACTAGAAAAGGGAAAACGCCTTTAAGGGGGAAATGAGTCTTCATCAAACCTTTCCCACGAGTTTATGTATTCAAAAAGGATAAACGCCTTTACGCCTAAAGGGGGGGTTTAAAGTATTGTTTAGTGATTGGGAAGTCTTTTTAAACGATCCCCCCTTAAATTATTTAAAATGGCCATCAGAGTTGGGCGAGTCATAAAAGGGGTAAAAAAGTCAAGGTAAAAAACATGTTTCTTTTCTGAAGACTGTGAATGCAGGTAACCCCTTATAATTTAGAAGTCACTGCTTGCATGAAGGGAAAAGGAATCGTAGCCCCGCAAAATTTTGAAAGGAAAAAGGCCCGTTTTTTATGTTTAGGGCAACCTTAAGCTGAAAATTAAAAATTGCTGTGTGGGCCCCCTTTAATTTTCCCGTTAAAGTGTCGGGTCTCTTACTTCGTTGGGCCCAATAATTCTTTATTAAAATCCCGCAGTGTGTAGAGAGTTTTATAGCGTTCTTGGTTTTTAGGTTTTATAACAATGTCTGAAAGATTTAGTTGGTTGGAAAAATGGTTGCGAAGTTGTTTTATCGATCTAAAAATCTACTAGCTGCGTTGGAGCCCCGTAATCTCAGGTGTCGTGTGTTTGGGCCCTCTGACCCAAAAAAACCATAAAAGCATAAAAACAGATTGAAAGGTGGGTTTTAAAAAGGTTGTTTTTTGTTCTTGCTGTTGTGGGCCATAGTACTGCGGTAATAGGGATTCAAAGTCGGCATAAACCACGTACGAACTCATCTGCATTTGTGTATATTTTTAAAACTAACTTTAGAGCCAGGCTTAGGTGTAAGGAGTTTGGTTTCACAGTCTACAATACTTTTACAACGAGTTTTATGTTCGGCAGCTGCTTCTATAGTAGGGATTCTGACTAGACATCTTCTACAAAGCTCCTGTTTAGATTTATGCTTTGATGTATATTCTAACAGTCTGCTTATTGTTCTGATTAATACATAATGACTCTTTAGCCCGTCTGTAAACAGTATCAAGTCTACATGATTCTTAAGCGGTTCGCCTAAAGTAGGAGCGTTGGGAGAAACCCTTATAGGCACTATATCAGCTTCTACAGACCATGTGTATACGTTTACAGTGATTGGTTTGTTTTGCTCTTCAAACTGAGATATATTTTCTATACTCACTGGAAAGGTTATGTTATCAAAGTTCAACTCTTGCTTATATTGTTCATAATTGGAAACTCTGTTTGCATGATTTTTAACAGGATGTAAATGCGCTAAAACACACCACATAAAACATCTGTTGTCAGAATTATGTATGTTTAAGACTGCTCGTTTTAACTCTAACTCATTTGGAGAGGAAGGTAAGAATTGCCAACTATAGGATAGAACTTTGTTTGTCTCAATTTGATTTCAAGAACTGTTCCTTCAGACCACCCAGAACCCCTTAACTTAGCCTCCTCACTTGCATGGTTTAAACTGTGTAAGCATGTAATCGGCCCAGTCAGAGTTAAAGTCGTGATAGCTGATTACTTCTTTCTGTTTAGTTGAAACCCAGACTGACATGTTAGTATCATCAGGCGTTATACTCGTATAATCAATCAGAACGGTTAACAGCACTTTTACTGGTGGATCACGTTGAAGAGACTCTGGGATTTTAGAGATAGCATGTGCCACGCTTTCATGAACATTTGTGGGGTTAATAATGTCCATGTCTACTTCGCTAAACATATTGCTTAATTGTTTGTCACTACTGAATATTTCTTCCATCGTATATAGTTTTCCATCCTCGAATTTACTTGTGGTCGTCATTTTTAAAGCCACAATATTTACGTAGATTAAAAAAATAAATCTAAATAAAAGTAAGTAAAATGCGCTTTTTATTCTTCACCCAAGCGTTGCAACACTTCAAGCCACGTTAACCTTACAATAACGCCTGCTAATATTTTAGCTTTTTCTGAATCACTACAGTCAATGTTCATCGCTTTGGTTGCTTCCTTAAATAGTTCGCTATGATCTTTTATTATATTGTTTACATCATTCTCAAACCAAAATTCACTAAAATCGATGTTTTAATGCTTTCATTGTTTCGTCAAATAGTTCATTACACTTCTTTAAATCAGATTCGTTGAGTTTGGCAGCCATTTGTTTTAATATAAAATAAATAAAAAATTAATTGTAAATTCAGCTCTTATTCATAGTCTTTTCTAATCGCAAAACATAATCTTCATTAAAGCGAATAGCTACTCCTTCAGGGGTAGTAGAAACAGTCAGATTAACATCTTCAGGAGCTATATTATCAACTAATATGACAAACAACTTTACAACTGGTTGGGGCCAATTATCTGGTATTTTACTGATAGCTTCCAATACATCTTCGCGCATATCTATGCGATTAAAAAGATCAGTAATTAATTCTTCAAACCTGTTCTTTAAACTGATCTTTATCTGCTTCTCTCTTCCCAATCCAACTCGTAAAGCATATTAATAAGCTCTGTAGCTAATTCGGCCTTCATTTTTTAAACCAGATTAAAATCATAAATTAAAAAAAATTAATCAGTTTCTCTTGTTTTTAGGCAAGAATTAAAAGATGTTATATGTGCGTGCATGGGGGTGGGGTGGGGCGGTTGCAGGGGCGTGTGTGTGGGGTGGGGGGTGGGGCGTGTGTGTGTGGTGGGTGTTGTGTGCGTGCGTGGGATGGGGGTGGGGCGTGTGTGTGGGTTGGGGTGGGGGCGTGCATGCGTGGAGTTGTGGTGGGGTTGGGGTGGGTGTGTGGGGGTGTGCATGCGTGGAGTTGTGGTGGGGTTGGGGTGGGTGTGTGGGGGTGTGCAGGAGTTACCTCCCTTCAGTATTTTTCGGCCCTGTTAAGGGCCTTTCTGGGTCATTTGTCCGCGCGGACAAATGGCATAGTTCTGGTGTATTTTTAGCCTTTAGGTCGAAGTCTGCTGTCGCTGGCAGTCACGCGACAGCGCCGCTCCATAAAGCTCTGGATCAATACCCAGCGCTGTCTCTCGGTCTCCGTGTGTCTGGCCTCATCGGCTAGCCTTTAGTCAGCTTGCCAGAACTCACAAAAACCAACGTCGCTTTGCATATATTTTTTAAAATGAGCCTTCTTTTCTCATACAAGCTGTGGATAGAAATTCCAAGCTTGTGAAACTTTGGATAGTGGTAAAAACAAAATGATAATTCCATCAGTTTTCTACACAGCGTGGGTTCCATCAGAATTTCAGTTTTCAAATAATTATCCCAGGACGCTTTTGGGTTAGATTTTTTAAAAACAGCTTTTGTTCTTTCAAGCCAATGGCCTAAAAGCAAAGATTGTTGAAGTGTTTTACGATTTTCAGATTTGATCTCATAACCAGCCTTCAGCAAAACAGGCGTAATTTCAGTCATGCTTTTCAACTTCATAAAAGAGCCTTCATCAATCGGCTCATAATCAAGTTTCTCTACAAAACAATTTACGTAGAAAATCATCTAGTTCACTTACTGTCATTTCACGGTTGGTTTCTTCGTTTCCAAAAGATCTAGACTTTCTTTTGGCCGGGTCGGTTTCGAGCAAGGCTCGCCACGTTCCAATTTTTCAAGATATGAAATCATTTCCTGATAATACTTTTTGTGTTTCAATATTATTTCTTTTTGCTCATTCGAATAAAGCAAATGCTCAGTTTGACTTTCTTGAGAATTAGCATCCATTGTGGTTTCTTGCGAAGAAGGACCGGCCTCCAAACTCGAATCAGTCATTGTTCAGAGAGAGATAAAACGCACACGTCTAAACGCCTTGGCTGCCCACTGCATAAATGACAGCACGGGTCGGTCCCCACAGAATGATGTCATACCTCCTGTTGATTGGCTGAGCTCCACACGTGACATCTGAGCTTGTTGCCTAATTATTAAAAATGCACTAGCAGCCTGCACGTTCGGCTGCACACAATACAAGCTTGTTGGAGGTCTCAAAGGCCAATATTGATTGGGGCAGTCTGGCAGCAAGACCATCAAGCCATATACCTGTTAGTTAATTCTATGTGTCTGGAGAGAGAATGTAAATATGCGGGTTCATGATCACCCATCTTATTTTGCACGGAAACCCCCGTTTCAATGTACTAATAACGTCAATTTTTAGAGGTTTTGAGGTGTTAATTTTTTTTGTAAAACAGGTGTTAAATTTGGTCAAAACTGATATGTGATGGACGTGATTTGTATGTGAAAAAGGGGGTTTTCGGGCAGAATAAGATGGGTGGTCGTGAACCCGCATATTTACATTCTCTTGGTCTCTTACTGTCACGTCTTTACTGTTAGGTGTTAGCTCTAAGCCGCAAATCCAACAGTGTTTAGATGAGTCATATCGTTCTTGGTCTTCAGGAGTCATAACAATGTCTGAAAGATTTAGTTGGTTGGATAACTGATTGCGAAGTTGTTTCATCTGCTCTAAAAATCTACTAGCTGCATTGGGTCCTCTGTAAATTTCTGGGCGTGTGTGTGCCCCATCTGACTTAACAACAATAAACACATAAGAACAGATCTGATGGTAGGTTAATAAGGTTGTTTTTTGTTCTTGCTGTTGGGGGCCGCAGTACTGTGGTAAGAGCGATTCAAAGTCAGCATAAACCACGTATGGGTTCATTTGCATTTTGTGTAAATTTTTAAAACTAACTTTAGACCCCGGTTTAGGTGTGAGGAGTTCAGTTTCACAGTCTACAAAACTTTTACAATGTTTCTTATGACTGGCAGCTGCTTCTATAGTTGGGATTCTGAGCAGACACCTTCTACAAAGCCCTTGTTTAGATTTATCCTTTGATGTAAAAGCCATAAGTCTGCTTATTGTTCTGATTAATACATAATGACTCTTTGTACTATCTTTAAACAGTATCAAGTCTACATGCTTGTCAAGTGATTCGCCAAAAGTAGGAGCTTTGGGAGAAACACTTAGAGGTACTAGATTAGCTTCTACAGACCATGTGTATACGTTTACGGTGATTGGGTTGTTTTGCTCTTCAAACTGAGATATACTGTTTATACTTACTGGAAAGGTTATGTTATCAAAGTTCAGCTCTTGCTTATATTGTTCATAATTGGAAACTCTTTCTGCGTTCTTTTTAACAGGATGTAAATGTGATAAAACACACCACATAAAAACATGTTGTCAGAATTTTTTATGTTTAAGACTGCTCGTTTTAAAACTAACTCTCTTGGAAGAGGAAAGTAAGAATTGCCAACAATAGGATAAAACTTTGTCTTAATCTGATTTAATGACTGTTCCTTCAGACCAACCAGAACCCCTTAACATCGCCTCCTCACTTGCATGGCTAAACTGTGTAAGCATGCAGTCGGCCCAGTCAGAGTTAAAGTCGTGATAGCTGATTACTTCTTTCTGTTTAGTTGAAACCCAGACTTCCATGTTATCGCCATCAGGCGTTATATAATCAATCAGAACGGCCAACAGCACTTTTACTGGCGGCTCCATCTGAAGAAACTCTGGGATTTTAGAGATAGCATGTGCTACGCTTTCATGAACGTTCGAGGGGTTAATGATGTCCATGTCTACTTCACTAAACATATTGCTTAATTGTTTGTCACTACCAAATATTTCTTCCAACGTATATAGTTTTCTATCCTCGAATTTACTTGTGAGGCTCATTTTTTTAACTCAAATATTTACGTAAATTAAAAAATAAATGTATATAAAAGTAAGTAAAAACGCGCTTTTTATTCCTTCACCCAAGCGTTGCACACTTCAAGCCGTTAACCTTACAATAACACCCTGCAAAATTTTAGTTTTTTTCTGAATAAACCCATCAATGTTCATCACTTTAAATTGCTTCGTTTTTTTTGTTCATATAATCTTGTTTTATTTTGTTTACAATTCTCAAAACCAGATTCACTAAAATCAATTTTTTAACGGCTTTCATTGTCTCTTTCAAAAGTTCTTTTAAATTTTTTCATTAAATAAATTTGATTTTTCCTTTAAATCAGTTTTACTGGGGTTGGGGTTCTTTTTTAAACCCCAAAAAATAAAAATTTTTTTTTTTTTGAATCGGCAAAAAAATTCATTTTTTGTTAACTTCTTCGTAAAACAAAATTTTAATAAAAGTTTATTGTCACAAACACACCACACACACAAAAAACCAAAACACAAAAAACAACCCAAAAACAAACACAAAACCAAACACACCCAAAAACCACCCAAAACCCAAAAACCCCAAAACACACAAACACCAAAACACACAAAAAACCAAAACCCATGTTTCAGCAGGAAAAAAAATCAAAAAAAACTTACCTGACGGCTTTACAGAAAATTATTGATTGTAACACAAAACGCTTTCCCCTTCATGGGCCTTTTGTTTGGGAAGAATCAGAACTCATTGTCAAATTTTTTAAAACGAAGATATTTTTTTGGGAGTAATTTGTTCTAATGCCCCTCTGTTGCTCTTACTTCTTTTGTAAAAACCGCGAAATTCTCTTCTTTGCTTCCGACTTTTTTTTTTTAATCTTCGAAGTTCATTTTTCTTTCTGGAAAGGCGGAATTTTTGAGGGGGTTGAAATACTCAAAATTGCCAACAACGTTTTTTCAAAAAAAACGAAACAACGTTCCCGTTTGTTGTTTGGTTTGGTTTTCAGTTGAGGTTGGTTTGTTGAGGGCTGGCTTTTTGATGGCTGGTTTGGGAGGAGCCCCATCCATGTCTGGGAAATTCTAGCAAATTTCGATTTCATTACCCCAAATTTTAAAATTTTGAAATTGAGCACTCACAAATGTTTTTTTCGATTTCATCATGTTAATGTTTTCCCACAAAGGTTAGCACATGCGCACTGAAAAAATTTGTCTGTTCTTCCTTTTAAAACTAATTTTCAGAAACTTTTCTTTTTTCCGGCAAAAAATAACTTTGAGAAAAGTTTTTAAACGGGAAAAAAGCGTGAAAAATTTTTTTCAGTGCGCGGGCCCCGGGCCCAGCGAATAGCAGACGACAGCTCGGGGCCTCCGATAAAATTATCCCCTAGGTTACCTGTGTAGGCCGGTGGCAAGTGAATCTTGGGGGGGGGTTTGCAATCAATATTAGAGGGCCCGGTGAGAATTTGCAGGCACCCATTCCCCCCTTGCGGGTTTTAAATTTGTGTTAGGGTGACTAAGTCTGAAAACCATTTTTTTAAACTTTTTTTTTTGGGGCCCAAAATTTTGGGGTTTAAAACCGATTGGGGTTTTGGGTTTTTTAATGTTTTTTTAATTGCATCATTGTCTACCTGTCGTGGGGGAAAAGTCTTTCTCCACTCTTTTGAATTTCCCAATTTTTTGTGTCTGTAATCCTCCCTAAAGCCAAAAGCTTCTGAAATTCTTTGTCTTTTAATTTTTTTCTTTCTGTAATGATTTCTTATTTTAAAATAAAAATTTAAAAAAATTTTTTGGCTGATGCTAGGGAACAAGGGCAGTGTTTTTTGTAATTTAAGTTAATTTTTTTTTAAAAAACCCTTTTTTACAATCATAGAACAGCCCCAAAACCCAAAAACCCGGGCCCCCCTAATCTAAAAAAGGCTGGCCCCCCAAACCCCCAGTAGCTAAAAAAATAAAAAAAAAAAAACACCTAGACCCAGCATTTTCCGCAAAGCACCCCAAATGACCCCAGTAATTACAAAAAAAAGAGTTTTTTAAAGCTTTGGGCATTTTTCCCTTTCTAGTAATCTATTTTATCCAAGTCGCTTTCTTTTTCCTTTTTTGAAGTTCAGTTTTTTTTTAATTAAACTTTTTGGAACCCCCTTTTTTAAAAAAATTTAATTTTAAAAAATTTTGAACTTTTTAACCCTTTTCGGTTTACCCTTCATCAAAAGAGAAAAACCCGCAAAAAAATTTTAACATATTAATGAAAAAAAATTCAAGTATTTTAAAGTTTGCGGGAAATTTTGGAAAAAACTTTGTCAGAGAAAAAAAAAGGGTTTTTTATTTCACCCCCCGTTTTTTGTTTTGGAAATAACGAGCCAAAAGGGGGCCCACCCAATTTTCCCAAAACGAAAATTTTGAAACTCCCTGTGTAACACTTGTTTTTGGAAAAAACAAAATTTAAAGACTCCCCCGGAGAAATTTAATGAAACAAAAAAAAATAAAATTTGCAGTGTTAGGCTTTGGGGGGTTTTGGGGGAAAAAATTTAGGGTTACGGGTTGTCACCCCCAAATTCAGCAAAGGGGCTTTTTTCCCTGCCCAGCACATTTTCATTTTTTTTTTTTTGTTTCTTTTAACAATCTGTTTTTTTTCTGTTGTGTTCCGGGAAAAACTGGTAAAAAAAGGGGGGTTTTCGTGCAGAAAAAGTTTGGGTGAGTTTAAAAACCCGAAAAAAAGACATTTCCCCTTTTACCACTGGAAAACCATCACAGAGAATGTAAATATGTGGGTTCAAGCCCAAACCCATCTTTTTTTGCACGAAAACCCCCTTTTTCACATCCCAAAACACGCCCCATTCATGTCGTTTTTGCCCCAAAATTTAAACCCCTTTTTTTAAAAAAAAAATTAACCCCCCCCAAAAACCCTAAAAATTGACGAAATCTTTTTTTTTAAAAATGGGGGTTTTCCGTGAAAATGGGAATTTGGTAACGTAAACCCGAATTTACATTTTCCGGGGACAAAAAAATTTAAATTTTTTACAACCTCTTTATTTCCCCAACACCAAAATAAATTAGAACAAACAACGGCTTCCATTTTGGTTAGTTATTTTTACCCCCAAATAAATTTTAAAGACCCCTAAATTTTAATTCCCTTTAATGACTGTTTCCATCAAACTTATATAACTGATATCACAAAACCCTCCCGAAATTTGACGGCAGTGCTCGTAAAACCCTTATGGCTGACCAAAAAACAAAAAAGGTATTTTTTTTTAAAAAAAAAAAAATTTGGGAAAATTTAAATTTTACAACTTTGGGGTTTCACGAAAAAATCGCGGGTTTACTGCCTACATACTCAAAAAGGGACCGCTTTTTAATTACAAAAGTTTTTTAATATGATATGTTTCCCCAAAAACAAAAAAGGGCCAAAAAATTTTCGAGCAAGGTTCTTGGAAAAATACTCCCCTTTTTTTTTTTGGAAGTTCGGGAAAAAATTCAAGAAAATTATAGGGATTTGCCTCTTTAAATTTTTTTAACTTTAAAACCCAAAAATCCCTGAATACTTCTTTTAAAAAAAACAAAACCCGTAGTAACCATAGGTTTTTTTAATGTTTTTAATAGTTTGGGCCTTGTTCGTCCTTAAATCTCCCCCATTTTTTCCCCTTGGGCTCTTTAAGTTTAGGGTTAACCCCAAATTTAAAAACCCAAAATTTCCCCTAAGGGCAATTTAAAACCCCTGCGCCAATTAGAATTGGGAAAGTTAAAAACCCAAAACTTTTTGGTTTTGTTGGGTTATAGAGTTGTAATCTTTTTTTTTTTAACTTTTTTTAAAACTTTTAAAAAAAAGGGAAAACCTTTTAAAATTATAACAAAGTCCCAATTATTTGAAGGAGCGTTTTTAACCCCAAATCTTTGGATTTCATTTTAAAAAACCCATTGCATTTTTACGAATCATATGGTTTCAAGTCAGACTTGTAAAACCCCCTAACCCAAATTTTTTAAATCCCCCAATAAATAAAGGTTGAGTCCCATTTAAGGGAAAAATCATCCGCCCCATGACGTTTTACCAGAAAAAAGTTAAATTTTGCCGTTTAAATGCGCCAACCCCTGGGTGTGGGTTTTTATATGCAAACCATTTAAACCACCCCAATTTTTTTTGTAAGGTCATTTTATAAATTTTTTTTTTATTACCGTACAGACGAAAACTAAAATAAAAAAAAAGGCCCCCCCCCAGCGACCCAAAGCGTTTAATCCCTTTAAAAACCCCAAAGGGGCATTAATGCATATGAAAAAATTTTAAAAGGAAAGAAAAATTTAAAAAACCCAAATGACTTTAGACAAAAATTAGACCCCCAAAAGGTTAGGGACTTTTTATTTGTGGGGGCCCAAAAAAAAATTTAATTATGACTACTGGGCCGGTCAACCCTTTTTAACCAGACAAGAAGTTCGTTGGAATCCAAAAGAAAAAAAAACATCCTAATGCTTTTGGGGAAAATTTACCCTTTGATGAAAGTAAAAAAAACCTAACTTTCCCGGGGTTTCAAAGGGTCAATGCACCATAAGGGCAAACTTTGGTGTCTATTAGGGGCACAAGAAAGCAAAATCTAGTTTTGGGATCAATAACAGGCTTTGACGCCAGAAAAAAAATTTTACCAATTTTTGAAGGGTGCTATTAACTCTGCTGTTGGGTTTGCCCGCCCGCATTTCAAAGGTATCAAGAAGTTCTCACACATGCTAGGGCCCAAAAGGTTTACTTTTTTGTGGCCCTGGTTTTTAAAGCTAACCCCCAGACCTTTGACTACAATTGGATGTTACAGAATTATAACAAAAGAAATCCCCAAAAAACTGGAGACACCCAAAATTAGGGGACAAACAAGGTTTAAAAAACCCAAAGGGCCCCATCCCTCCATTAAAGAAAGTACCCGCCCCGAAAAAGCGATCCATTAAAAGCGCCCCCACCAGAAAAAGCCCAGAAAGCACGCCACCCCGTTTACACCCCCACGAAAGTCATACTAGAGAAAAAACCCGCCCTTGTTGTATTTTTAACTTTTACGGATTGCCATTCTTTATTTCACTAAAAAATTTAAACCAAACAGCAAAACAAATCCTAACGTCCCCCAGATGGTCCCGAAATAAACCCGCAACTTTGCCCTTTGTAGGGCAAAACCCCAATAAAAACACTGCCTATTTTTGGGCCCGGGAGAGCATCAAGGGGTTTAAACAGCTAACTTTTTTTTAAAAAATTTGCTAATGTGTAATTGTTTTTAATCCCAAAATTTTACCCGGCGGGGGGTTGGAGGCGTTACTGGGCCCGTTGGCACACCACCTTTTAAACATAAACGAGTGTAAGTTTGCAAGCCCCAAACCCCCCGCTGTTAATATGCTTAAAATATTTTTTAAAACCCCTGTTTTAGAATAGGGGCCTTTTTCTTTAAACTAGCTTTGTGTTTTTCTTAAAAATAAATTTTTTTTAAATTTCTCCCTTTTTCTGCTTTTTTGTGATGCTTGCTGAAATTTTGTTTGTGGTAGCACTTCTAACCTGGTTTTCTTAGCAACCCTTTTTTTTTTGATTTTCCCCCGTTTTCCTTTTTTTTTCTTTTCGTCTATTTTGTTAAACGCTTAAATTGGGCCCAATTTTTTTTTTTTTCTTCTATCTCCTATCCAGCCCACCAAGGGTTTTCTAAAATTTTTTTCTAGTTCACCCCCCCATTGTCCGAAAAGGGGCCTTAAGCCCCGGAATTTTAAGATAGGCAATGGAGAATTCCCCTCCCCCCCCCCAATTTTTTTTTTTTTTAAAATTTTGTCTCCCATTTTTTAAATCGTCTCAATTTCTCTATTAGTTCTTTGCTTTTTATTATTCATCTGTTTTTTAGTTGCATCATCTCTTCTTGGGTTAAATTTGAAAAAGGTTTTTTTGTATTTTAGGGTGGGGTTTGGGAAATCTTGCCTCAATTTTTGTAAAAAACAAAAGGCTTTTGGGTCCAAGCTCTAAAAGGTTTTTTTGTTCTTCCCTTTCAAAGGGAGTTTTCGCCTAATTGGCCCTTTTTTTTTTTTTAAAAATTTTTTGGGGTTTTTCGTTGAAAATTTGCTTTTTTTGGGGGTCTCCTGCACCAAATTTTATATACAAATGCCCCCTCATCTTTCCCCAAAATGTTTGGGTCAAGCACGCCCGGGAGCTCTCCCAAAGCTTTTATAAATTGGGTTGAAAATCTTTTTTCGCAATAGGGTTTTTGACGTTGGGCTAGGGAGTAAAAAAACCACTCCTTCAATTTTTTTCAATTTAGGGCCTAGGTTTTTCCCTCTTTTCTTCTTCACCAACAGGAATTTAATTGGGAAAAAATCTTCAAACCCCTATTTTTTAATTTTTTTTAAATTTTTTTTGTTTTATAAAAAAAGAACTCATACGGTTGTGACCCCCGATCCATACAGAAAAGGGGAAGGAACCCCATGGCGTAAAAGGGTTTTAAAGGGAACCCCGTTAAATTTGTGTAAATACTCCATCAACAGTTCACCTGGGCAAACCCTTCCCAAAAGTTAAGTTCCCTGATCTTGGGTTGACGATGTTATAATGCCAAAGGGGGCCCGCTAAATATCATTCAAAAAAAGATTTTAATCGACGTTCCCAATTTCAAGGTTTTGCTAATTTGGGGGGGGCCCCAAAAGGGAAACATTTTGCCCAAAAACTGGGGGTAAGAAGTCCCTTTTTAATTTTTCAGGGAGACATTTTTGGGCCCCCTATTTTGATCTAAGGTTTCCTAAAAAAAAAAGAAAAAAAAAAGTTTATCAGGAAAACAAAGTTCCCCCAAAAGGTTTTCAAGCACAGGCTAAAGCGGAGGAAGGAAAGGGCGATTTTTAAAGATGAGGGGAGTTGCAGAAGCATTTGGCAACGTTTTTGCATCCCCCTAGATTTTTAACTGTTTTTTGACGCATATGCCATTTACCAAAGGGGCAAAATAAAAACAAAACCCTTTTTATGAACTGCATTTAATCCTAGGAATTTTTGTTGTTCTGTTTTGAAAAACCCGAGCTAAATACACAGCCCCGTGACTTTTTCTTTAGTTTTTATGTTGTTCAAACCCCGAAATGGCCAAAACAATCTTAACCCAGTATAAAAAATAAAAAATTTTTTATTATGAAAAGTTTTTACACTCCACTACAGAAAAAAGAAACAACGAAACACTTTTGGGGGAAATTTCATCTAAACAGTCTCTGAAGCTTTAAAAGGGAAATTTTTGTTTTTTTATGAAGAAACCCCCTCCTTTTCCTTTGAGAATCGAAGCGTTTTTTAAACCAAAAAAATTTAGAAAGGGTTTATGTGCAAAAAATGGCAAGTCTGATATTTTATTCGGGGGGCAGACTTTTACCTCACCCAAAACATTGAAAAAAGGGAAAGGGTGAAAATTTTTTTTTTTTTTTCGCTGGAGGGGGCAAAGAGATCCTACAGGGGTTTTATGTTATTTTTTAAAAAAGATGTAAGACTCGAAGATAAAATTTTAAAAAATAAATATGGGGGTTTTTGGCTGGATTTTAGATCTACATTTGACAACAGAAATTTTTTGGGGGGTGGAGAAAGGGTAGGGGGAAGATGGTTTTAAAAAAAAATATTCACAAGGGAAAGGGGACGGGAAAGCCCCCAAAAAAATGCATTTTTTTGGTTTTGATGCTCGTTTTAAAAATTTAAGGGAAAAAAGGCTAAAAAAAAGTGGCCCTTTTTAAAATGCGGAAAAATTTTTTTAAAAAAAAAAAAAAATGGATAAATTTGAAGGTTTTTTGCCAAAAGATCCGCACTTTTCTCTTATCGCGGGGTTTAAATGGGTGTGGGAAAAAAGTCTTCATACTTGTTTTTTTACAAACAATATTTAAAAGGGTTTTTTTACAGCACAAATTTTTTTTTTAATTTTTGCACCCAAAAAAAAAAAAGCAAACAAGTCTTACAAAGAAAGGACGTTTATTTGGGCAGACCAATTTAAAATATTTTTTGTTGATCCTTTGGGGACCAAAATGAGCGACGGGTTTTGAACATTACTATAGAATTTTTAGGGAAATGAAAAAAATGTTTAATTTTTGATGACTGTTCAGCTGAACGAGACCTTGTTTTTTAAAAAAAAAGTTGTCAAAGCTAGCCTTTAGAGGACCCACGCCTTAGGTTTTTGTTTGGCCTTAACTCAAAAAAACAAAGCTGGGCTTAAAAAAACTTTTGATCGAAGTTTTAAAAAAGGTTGGGAAATTTTTTTAATAAGGACAAAAAAATAGTTTTGAAAAATGTTTAAATTAAAATTATATAAAAAGGGGGCAAAATGAGCTAAAAAAATAAAAGGCAGTTTTGAAAAATTAACATGTAAGCTATGCCCCTTTCGGACTGAAACCCCCCCGTTTAAAAACGTTTTTTTATTGTAGATTGTTTATTTTTGATTGCTTTTAAAAATTTGTTTATTATTAAATTTTTTTATTAAAAAGAATGGGCCGGGCCAGAATCAAAAGCGCAGCTAGCCCCTAAATGCAATGCAGTAATAAAACCTAGCAGACAAACGGTGTTTTAATTTTGGGGGCCCGGAAAAATTTTTTGGGTTTGAATAAACTATGATGGGGTTTAAAAAACGAACCAGAAAATTGAAGGGCAAAAAACGGGCGGGGAATATCCCACCCCAGAAGAGTTTAAAAAAATTTTTGGGGAAACGATTTTTGGGGAAAAGAATTTCAAACTTCGTAAAAGAGAGAATGTTGGGCGTTGCTTCCTGAAATTGTTGGAATTTAAAGTTTGCTCGAAGCCCCAATTTTATAATTGATAAAAAAAACAATTTTTGGGAAAAGGGCCTTTTAAAGCGGACCCATTCTTGTCAGCCTAGTTCCAGGAAAAAACAGAAAAACAGATTTTAAAAAAATAAGGGGGGTTCTGAATATATGTTTTTTCAGAAAAAAAAGTCCTTTAGTAAGGGGGGGTTGGGCAACCCTCGGTTTTTTAATTTTCCCCAACGCTAAAGTCCCAAATACCCAATTTTCAAAAACGATTTTTTCCCTTTTTTTTTTCTCCGAGGGGGGCGAACCTTTTTTGCCAAAAAAAACGGGGTTTAAAACAGAGGTAACAAATAAAGGGTGAAAAAAAATTTGGGTGGCCCTCCCTTAAAACCCGTTTTTGCAATTAAATAAAAACGGAGACGAAAAAACCTCCCTTTTAAACATTGCAAGGTTAATGGATGGTTAATCAAAAATAAAACTTTCAGTTCTCGACTTTTTTTTCATTAAGTATGTTTTAAATTTTTTTGCGTTTTAAATCTGTTAATGAAGTGGGCCCGAAAAATTAATAGGAAAAAAAGTACAAATTAAAAATTTTAAAAAAAAATCTTATTTAAAAAAAAGGGGGTTCAAACGTTTTTGGTTAGAGCAAAAACTTAAAAATTTTAAATGGAAATTTTGAAAGCGTTGGAAAAAGTATTTGAGTTACTAGAAAGAAAAAATGTAAAGCTTTTAAAAAATCTTTTTATGGGAAAAAATGGTTTATCAGCTTTTAGCTAGCCCTAAGTTTCTGGGGCAGGGGTTTCTGTTTTTGCTTCTGGGGTTTGGGGCGCCAGCCCCTTTAGTTTTGGGAGTCTCGGTTGGGTTTTGGCGCCATGTCTAAGATTGTAGTGCTGTTTTTTAAAAAAAAACTCCCAAATTTTCAAAAGCACAGGCCCGTTGCCCTAGCATCAAGCAAAACTTGTTATTTTAAATTTAAAAATAAGCAAAAAACATTACAAAGGGTATTTTTTTAAAAGACAAAAATTTTTTGGGTTTGGATGATGGCGGGGATTTTAGAGAAAAAAAATTGTTCTAAAGGGGTGGGGAAAAGACTTTTTTTACAACCCTTTTGGGCACTTTTGCCAAAAAAAAAGAACATTGAAAAACAAACACTTGATCAGTTAAACCCAAATTTTGGGTTTTTTTTTTAAAAAAATTTTTTAAAAAAAAAATTTTTTTTTAGCAAAAATTTTTTTCCTTTTTTTTTTTTGTTAATAAATGGTTTGGCGGGTAAAAACCCTTTCGCTCTTTACGAAAAAAACGATCTTTTAGGGGGAGGGTTTTTAGAAGAGAGATCTCCTCCCCAAATAATTTTAGGGAGGGGGGGGGCATGACTCTTTTAACTTCAATAAATCTACGCTTTCCAATTGGGGGGCTGTAGCTCTAAATTTTAAAAATCACCTTCGCCTTTTCCAGGGGATACAATTTTCTTACTTTTAGGCCCAAAAGGGAAGAGTTTTTTTATTACCTTGCGCATCTTTATAAAAGCTAATTTTTTTTTTTAATTTTTATTTTCGTTTTCTGGGTTTTAAACCCTTTTCTTTAAATTCTTCATTTTTCATGGGACGTAAGGGCTGCTGGCAATCCCTAACCCATTTTTGTGTTGCGTGCTTGTACTTCCCAGTGTCCCCTAATTTCTCTGTGATATTGAATAGTAAACGGCGTCAGCTAATTCTTAAATTAAAATTTTCTACTAGGGGTTTTGATCGATGGTTGCCCCGGGGTCCCCCCTTCCCTTTAAATGAACATGATGTTTTAAAAACAGCTGGTTTTTTCAGAACCTTTTAAAATCTTTTCCCTCATAACTTTAATCATCCCAAGGGTACTTAATGGGCCTCGATGGGATATTTGTTGTAAAGCCCCAGGGCCCCAGAAATTGACTTTTTTCCGAAAAGGTTCAGCGTCTTTTTGTCTTGAAGCCCTGTCAACAACTTTCAGAGCAAAAACTTAAATTTTTTCCTTTTAACTTTGTCAGTGGAAGATACAGCAAGTCCAACTGGGGGGTGTCATTAGGGGCGAGTTAAAAAAAAGGCCTTATTATTTTTTTTGGGGCGGTAGATTTATTTGCCCAAAATTTCCCGTTTTTAAAAACCCGTTTTTTTCATCTGAAACAGACACGCTACAGCTTTACTCAGTTTTTTTAATAGCATTCTTTCCTTCCAATTCCCTTTAGGAGAATAATTTAAAAATTTTTTACTTCTTTTTGTACTTCCCTAAAGTCCATATTTTTTTAAAGCATTTAAATTTTTAAAAAGAAAGGGGCGACAAAATAGATGAAGTCATGCCAACGCAAAAAAACTATCTTGCAAATTTTTTGTTCCTCAGATGGTTCATAAAAAATCCCGGAAAAAGTTTGGCTTTCCCCCCCCCCCCTTAAAAATTCTTTCCCGTCATAATAATACTATTCATTCGTCATCACGCTGTAAAAGTGTGCTCTGCATGCCCTGTTTTCTTAACTTTTTTTTTAAAAAAGTCTAAGTGGGGAATTCGCCCCTTTTTTCATAACGTCTCTTTCCCTTTAAATAAACTTCATTGCCCTTTTTATGAAAGTTACTCTCCCTTCATCGGACCCGGGGAATTTACTAAACAAAATAATTTCTTTCCCGAGAAGGCCCAAACGTTTTAAAAATAGTCCTTTCCCCCCTAAAAAACCAATCCAGAAACTTTTTTTTATTATTTTCTTAAGAATTAATCTTTCCCATGCATTAAATTTTTCTGGGGTAATCCCCCGTGAAAAAGAAAATCTTTTGAGGCAATTTTTTTCAGTAAATTTCAAAATAAAACCTTAAAAACGTCCTCAAATTTTTAACCTTCCCAGGTCGGGTGGGCCCCATTTTAAACCTGTTTTTTGCAACCCCACCCATAACCCAAAACTAAAAACCGCCCCTCACAGCCCTTTTAAACCCCATTGATAAAAAATTTTTTTAATCATCTTTTTATTACTTTAAAAAAAAAATTAAAAAAATCATAAAACGAAAGACGTCTATTTTGCTTTTTAAACAGATAAACTTTTGTTTTTTAAAGCTAAAAAATAAGGTTGCAACTTGGTTTTTGGGAATCTTCTATCCCCTTTCCCCCTGTTTTGGGGGGTTTTTTTCAAAAAAAACATTTGAAGGGGTTTAATAAAAAAATAACACCAAACCCATAGGCCTGCATAATTAACCAGCGTTTAAAATCATGGTTTTTTTAAAAATATTATTTAAATTTTTTTTTTTGCTTTAAAAAATGATTGTGACGAACTTTTAAAGTTTGGGAGCAAACAGGCAAATCCGTGGTACTCAGCAGACCCCCTGCCCTAAAGAAAGATATAAATGTCCCTTTCGTGTGGAAAAAATAAAAAATATTTAGGCACTGAACTAAGTGTCGAAAAAAATTCAGGAAAAATTTTTTAAAACAGACGTTGAGAATTTCTACGCGGGACGAAGCGAGCTAGGGTCAAAAAAATTTTGAAACCCGGGGGGTCAGACAATGATTTTTTATATGCAATTAGTAAGTAAGGGTGGCGCCGGGTTTAAATTTAGAAGGGAAAATTTAAAAAAAACTTAAACACAAAATTTCCGGGTTTTTAAAAAAAATTTCCCTTTAAACTCTTTCCAAATTTTATATTTATTAAAAGAATTTTGGGGCGATGGGTTTTGCCCATTCCTCATGGGGGTTTAAATTTCTTTTTTCATATTAATTTTGATCATAATTTAAAAAAATTTGCAATAAAAAAAAGAGCGATCAGGAAAGAAAACCCCAGGGACCCCCCGCAGGGGCAAAAGTACCAAAGTTAATGTACCCCAATTTAATTTTAAACCCCAAGTGAGTATTTTTATAAGTCTAAAAATCCTGTTGAAAGGGGGGGTAAATAGCAAATTTGGGAAAAGACTGCAAAAAACAAAAAACCCAAAGACCAAAAAAAAAAAATTGTTAGAAAAGTAATACAAAAATCGCCGTCAGCACCAAAAAACCCCAATTTAAAAACAACCCCAATCACAATTTGAATTAACAACAACACAATTAACAACACAATCGCAATCAAACAATAAAATGGGTTTCATTATGTATTGGGAGTGCTGTTGTTTGGGGGTTTTTTAGCATACAAAAACCCAACACCATACCTAACAACAAAGTCCCCAAGCCCCCCCATTTAAAAAAAGAAGAACCAACTTCTGCAAAAAAAGTGCAACCCCTGTTGTAGAACCCCTTTTCATGGAATAGTTTTTAAAACTAAATAAAAATAAAGTTAAGAATAGATAAGTACAAGTTAAGTTAGTTAAAAGAAAAATTTCTTTTTAAGTTAAGTTCAAGTAAAAATTTTTAAGTTTTAAATGAAAAAAATTATGGGTTTTTGTTTTTAAACCCTTAAATTCTTAAATTAATTTCAAATTGGTTTTTTAATTAAAAATTTTTGTTTGGTTTTTAAGTTAAATACAAAGGGCCCGTTTAGGGAATTAAAACTTTTAATTTTTCCAAACCCTACTCCCAAAAAAAACCCCCCCAAAACCCCCCCCCCCCCCCCAAACCCCCCCCAAACCCCCCCCCCCCCCCAAAAAACCCCCCCCCAAAAAAAAAAATAATTTGTTCTCAAAGGACTTTTGCTTTGTTTTTTGGGGGGTGGGGGTTAAATTTTTTTTTTTTTTTAAAAACTTCTTTATTATAAGTTTATTTTTTTTCCATTAAAAAAAGTTTTTTTGGTTCTGGCAAGCTAAAACATCTTTTACCGCAAACCAAAAAATTTCTTTGGGTAAAATGTCCCCCCTTTAAATTTTATCCTTCATTTTCCCTTTTCTCTCTTGTTTACAGTTGAATTTTAAAGGGGAATCTTTTTTGGGTAGTCACATGTGTTTGTACCACCCCTCAAATCCTTTAGCTACCTCAGTAGTTTCTAAAATCTTTTTAAAAGTCTTTTGTGGGGACGTCTAGAATTTAAAAAAGGCAGGTCCCGTGTAAAGTACTCTTCTTTGGGGACGTGGTTTAAAATTTGTTTGTACAGAAAAATTTTAACATCAATAAAATTTGACAACTCTAATACGGTAAAGCCCCCCCCCCAAAACCCCGGGTTGTCCAACTTAACATCCTTTTTCTTTATCATAAAGCCAACCCGGCCCGTCGTTAAATCTTCTAAAATCTTGATAGGGTTTGGTTTTTAAACAAAACTTAAATTTCTTGGTTTTTTATTTTAACTAATTTCACAAACTTTAAGATTTTGTGGATTTTCCAAATTTGCCCAAACAGCTGTTTTTTCATCAGTTTAAAAAGTCTTTTTCCCGAAGCATCAGTGGCTTGGTTTTTAAGATCAGATTCTTCTTGATGTATGGCCTCAAAAAAGGACTCTTTTATCCAAAAACAATATTCCTTTTTGAACAGCTGTTTAAACTTTGCCCGGCCTTTAAAAAAAAAATGTAGGAAATCGTTTAAAGGCACACATCCCCCAGTTTTGTTTGGCCCAAGGTTTTGGGACAAGTTTTTGGCGGTTCAATGGGGCCCTCTTTAAGCTTTCTGCGGCTAGGGGGTAATTTGTTTTTGGGGATCGTGTAATTCTTTAGGTTTTCAAAAATTTCTTCCCAAAATTTTGTCCTGCGAATTATCAGGCGTAAGCTTTGACAGAAAACCTAACACCCGTTTTAACTTCCCGAGGGCCCTTTTATCCCTTGTAAAGTTTCTCAGTGGGGGGGGGATGGTTTATGCCACCCATACAGATTTTAGCATCTAAGTACATTAATTTTGGATGTTTTTGTTGGGTCAAATCATTAAATATTTTTTTTTGGGTTTTTGCTTTGCAGTAAGGGTGTGAGCCATGCAAAAACCTCCCCTCAAACCCCTTTTTCAATCATTGAATGTGGGGTAGATTTAGGAAATTTTGGGCAAACTTGATGTTTTTAACTTTTTAAAAAAGCATCCCAAGAAAAACCCCGGGGGGAGAGATGTAAATTTTGAAAGAGTCTGACAAATAGTGTTTTCATGCAAATAGATTGTAATTCTGAAAGACGTTGCAAAAAACACACGTCCCGCCAAAAATATTGATCTTGGGTAATTACCCATCGTTTTGGGGTTTTAATTCTTCCAGGCTTTTTGGGGCGTTTTCCCTATCAGCATCAGTTTTTTGCTTTGCCTCTAAGAAAGAAAAAAAAGCGCCTTTTGGGGGAAGGGTTTCATCCCAAAAATATCCCCCGAGTTTATGTATTCAAAAGGATATACGCCTTTACCCAAAAGATGGGTCAAAATAAATTTTTTAGGAATTTGGAAAATTTGCAGAGATTTTCCCCCCATTTTTCCCAAAACCCCATCAAAGTTGGGCAGAGTCCCTAAAAAAATAAAAAAATTTTAAAAAGTAAAAAATCATGGGTTTTTTGAAACTGTGCCCTTTCAGGGGGAACCCTCTTAAAATTTAGAAATTTTTGCTTGCATGAAAAATTTAGAATCGAGCCTCCGAAATTTTTGAAAGAAATAGGGAGTTTCCCTTTTTGGGGTCAACCTTTAAGCTTAAGATTACCAAATTTTTGTGGGGCCCGGGCCCCCCTGAACTTTTCCCGTAATGTGATGGGTCTCTTTTCTGTAAAAGTCTTTAATGTTAGGTTTAGCTTAACCCCCAAATCCCGCGGTGTAGAAAGATCAAAAAGTTTTTGGTCTTTTGAAGTCATAAATATTTTCTGAAAGGTTCAGTTCATTGGATAACTTTATTGCGAAGTTGTTTCATCTGCTCTAAAAATCTACTTTGCTTGGGGGGTTGGGTCCTCTGTAAAACTTGGGGGTTTGTGTGCCCCATCTGACCTAACAACAAAAAAACCATAAAACCCCGATTTTGAAAGGGGGTTAATGTTGTTTTTTGTTCTTTCTGTTTGGACCATAGTTTCTGCGGCAAGAGCAATTCAAAATCAACATAAACCACGTATGGGCTCATTTTCATTTTTTTTGTAAAATTTTTTAAAAAAAAACTTTTGACCCTGGGGTAGGTGGAGGGTTTGGGTTTTAAAAGTCTACAAAACCCTTTTTCCAAAGTGGGTTTTATGACTGGGACTGTTCTATAGTTGGGATTTTTGGGCCAAACAACTTCCCACCAAAACTCTTGTTTAGATTTATGCTTTTTATGTATAATTTTTAAAAAGTCTGCTTATTTTTCAAAATTAAAAACATAATGACTCCCTTTTTTACTTTCTTTAAACAGTATCAAGTCTAAAATGCTTTTCATTTATTCGCCAAAAGTGGGAGCGTTGGGGGAAAGCCTTAAAAGGGACTAGATTGGCTTTACAGACCATGGTATACGTTTTTCATGATTTTTTTTGTTTGTCTTTAAATGAGATATACGGGTTTTTAATCACTGGAAAAATTATGTAATCAAAATTTAACTCTTGGGTTATTTTGTTCATAATTAAAATCATTTGCATGATTTTTTTACAGGGGTGTAAAAGCGCTAAAACACACCACATAAAACACATGCTGTCAGAATTATGTATGTTTAAGACTGCTCGTTTTAACTCTGGCTCTTTTGGGAGAGGAAGGTAAGAATTGCCAACTATAGGATAGAACTTTGTTTGTCTTAATCTGATTTCAAGGACTGTCCCTTCAGACCAGCCAGAACCCCTTAACTTTGCCTCCTCACTTGCATGGTTAAATGTGTAAGCATGTAGTCAGCCCAGTCAGAATTAAGGTCGCGATAGTGATTACTTCTTTCTGTTTAGTTGAACCCAGACTTGCATGTTACTATCGTCAGGCGTTATATAATCAATCAGAACGGCCAACAGCACCTTTACTGGCGGCTCCATCTGAAGAAACTCTGGGATTTTAGAGATAGCATGTGTCACGCTTTCATGAACGTTTGTAGGGGTAATGATGTCCATGTCTACTTCACTAAACGTATTGCTTAATTGTTTGTCACTACCAAATAGTTTTTCCCATCGTATATAGTTTTCTATCCTCGTATTTACTTGTGGTCGCCATTTTTAAAGCCACAATATTTACGTAAATTAAAAAAATAAATGTAAATAAAAGTAAGTAAAACGCGCTTTTATTCTTCGCCCAAGCGTTGCAACACTTCAAGACAAGTTAACCTTACAATAACACCCACCAATATTTTAGCTTTTTCTGAATCACTACAGTCAATGTTCATCACTTTAATTGCTTCGTTTAAATAGTTCACTATGATCTTTTATTATATTGTTTACATCATTCTCAAAACCAAATTCACTAAAATCAATGTTTAATACTTTCATTGTTTCGTCAAATAGTTCATTACAATTCTTTAAATCAGATTCACTGAGTTCGACACCCATTTTTAAATCTAAAATAAATAAAAAAATAATTGTAAATTCAGCTATTATTCATAGTCTTTTCTAATCGTAAAAATGATCTTCATTAAAGAGAATAGCTACTCCTTCAGGGCTGGTAGAAACAGTCAGATTAACATCTTCAGGAGCCATATTATCAATTAAAATGGCAAACAACTTTACAACTGGTGGGGACCAAGAATCTGGTATTTTACTAACGGCTTCCACTACACTTTCTCGTATATCTATACGCTCAAAAAGATCAGTAATTAATTCTTCAAACCTGCTCTTTAACTCTTCTCTCTCGACCTCCTGCTCGCAATCCAACTCGTAAAGTATATTAATAAGCTCTGTAGCTACTTTGGGCTTCATTTTTTAAACCAGAATAAAAACAACAATTAAAAAATAATTAACTAGCCGTTCCTCTTTTTTGCGCAAGAATCAGAAGAGAAATCAATAACAGGCAGCTGACTAAGTGCACGCTTTTACCTGGTCGTCTCGCGGTTGTTTTGGCGTGACTCATGTGTGACGCGACCGTATATTCCAGAAAAATCTATTGTCGCAATGCGCAATTCAGTCGCGCATGTTCATGTGTGGTGCAACTCATAGGTGACGTGATCGTGAGCAATCATTCTATTAAAAATCTATTGCCGCAATGCGTATGTTCATGTGTGGTGCAACTCATAGGTGACGTGATCATGAGCAATCATTCCAGAAAAATCTATTGCCGCAATGCGCATGTGTCGCCGCAGAGGTAGATTTCATCATTCTCTCACTGACTGTTGTGCGAGAAGGTTGTGTTTGACTGTGCTCCTACCGACTACTGTGTTTGGCTGTGTTGTTATTTTAACAATGGCTAACAGGTTTACCGAAGAACAGGCTCTCGCTATTCAAGATCACAAGTTTTACTTTAACTGCACGTTAGAGTATTTGTCAAAAAAGAACTAGGTGAAGCATGTTCTCTGCCAGTGAAACCCAAAGAAGCATTGCTTTTCTAGAAGGAACAGAAAATGAAAAAGGCGAACCAACTGCTTTAGAAATGAACGCTATCTTAAAGACTTGTTGGTTCAAGTAAATGAAAACACTGAAAGCAATATTGAACAAGATGTAGTCGCTTTCAATACGTGTTTGACTATTGATGAGATGGTTCCTTATCTAAAAATGGTGCTGCGTTGTTGAAAGTTGGCCAAAGCAAAACAATCCATCATGCGTTGATTGTTGGGCGCTGGCTTGAGACAGCTAAAGCC
>CM031596.1:110783251-110789882 GCA_018398815.1 Conus ventricosus
TGCATCAACAACAGACAGAACAAAGGCATGCAACAACAACAACAGACAGAACAAAGGCATGCATCATCAACAACAGACAGAACAAAAGCAGCATCAACAACAGACAGTAAGCAGGCGCATGCCAAAACTAGGGGGCAGGACGTTTGCAAAACAAAGTTGACATTCGTGGCGCCTTCACGAAAGTGGCATAAAAACAGACTTTTGCACATGTGAGGCACATTAGAACCAGTTTTGAACAACTACATAATATTATGCCAACCTTTGTCAGTCGCCATTTCAGTCCTCTTCATTCCAGAACTGATTAACATGAACAAACATAATACTAGTGGGTAGTCTGAGCAGCAATTATTTTCATGTTTCCCGCTATTCATGGATGTCCTTGTTTCACATTAACAGAAAGTATACACATTCACAACCTTTGTCAAAAGTGTTAAACAATGTGCACTCCTTGTCTGTCACGAATATGAGCGGGATGCATTACAATGCGGCACAAAAACGGAGTAAAGGTCAGAAAAGAGGACGTCTGCTCAGTACCACATGTGACAATTGTTGATTTTTAATGGAAAAGAATATGGAAAGTGGGCGGGGGATGAGAAGCATAGAGGAGGGTGAGGGAGCGGGAGGGGAGGGGGGCGGGGGGGGGGGGGGTGGAGAACAAATCAATATACTTGTGCCGAGCTGAGTGTGTCGGTACACAGACGTCTAATTAGCTCAATCTAACTCACTGTGTCGGTACACGTCGTCTAAGTTAGCTCAATCTAACTCACTGTGTCGGTACACAGTCGTTAAATCAGCTCAATCTAAATCACTGTGTCGGTACACAGTCGTCTAAATTATCGCAATCTAACTCACTGTGTCGGTACACAGTCGTCTACATCAGCTCAATCTAACTCACTGTGTCGGTACACGTCGTCTAAGTTAGCGCAATCTAACTCACTGTGTCGGTACACAGTCGTCAAAATTAGCTCAATCTAACTCACTGTGTCGGTACACAGTCGTCTAAATTAGCGCAATCTAACTCACTGTGCGGTACACAGTCGTCAAAATTAGCTCAATCTAACTCACTGTGTCGGTACACAGTCGTCTAAATTAGCGCAATCTAACTCACTGTGTCGGTACACAGTCGTCTAAATCAGCTCAAACTAACTCACTGTGTCGGTAACAGTCGTCTAAATTAGCACAATCTAACTCACTGTGTCGGTACACAGTCGTCTAAATCAGCTCAATCTAACTCACTGTGTCGGTACACAGTCGTCTAAATCAGCTCAATCTAACTCACTGTGTCGGTACACAGTCGTCTAAATTAGCTCAATCTAACTCACTTAGCGAAATCGAGCAATGTGCTGCAAATGGAACAGGTGCAACAAATGAAGCAGGTGCTGCATACATAACAGGTGCCCAAACGTAACAGCTACAGCAGACATAACAGGTGCCCAAACGTAACAGCTGCAGCAGACATAACAGGTGCCCAAACGTAACAGCTGCAGCAGACATAACAGGTGCCAAACGTAACAGCTGCAGCAAACATAACAGGTGCCCTAAGTAACAGCTGCAGCAAACATAACAGGTGCCCAAACGTAAACAGCTGCAGCAAACATAACAGGTGCCCAAACGTAACAGCTGCAGCAAACATAACAGGTGCCCAAACGTAACAGCTGCAGCTGACATAACAGGTGTTACAAATGTGATAAGTACCACAAAGGAAATAAGTGCTACAAAAAGGTGCTGCAAAACGTAACAGGTGCCACAAACACCACAGACGCAGCAAGCTTAACAAGCGCCACAAACGTAATATCTATCACAAACAGGTGTGACAATTTACAGGTGTCGCAAACGTATCAAGTGCCGCAAATGTAGCAAGTGTCGAAACTAACAGGTGACGCACACGCAAAAAGTGTTACAACTTTAAATGTGTCGCCTAACGCAACAAGTGTCACAAATGTAACAGGTGCTGCAAACGTAACAGGTGCCGCAAGCGTACAGGTGCTGCAAACGTAACAGGTGTTATAAGCGTAACAGGTGTCACAAACGTTACAGGTGCTGCAAACGTAACAGGTGCCGCAAGCGTAACAGGTGCTAAAAACGTAACAGCTCTTATGAGCGTACCAGGTGCCACAAACGTAAACAGGTACTGCAAACGTAACAGGTGCTGCAAACGGGCACCTGCAAACAATAGTCAGACCAGGCCATTCCAACAGTCACAGAAGACCCTGTCAAGAGCCTTGGAAGATGGTATGATGATACGCTGAAAGAACACCAAAGAGCAAAAGAAAACCATACAGATGTTGGAAGAAGGCTTGGAGACCATTGACCAGTGTGGGCTCCCTGGCAAATACAAGGTCTGGTGTCTACAGTTCATGCTGATACCAAAGCTCCTTGGCCTCTGATGATATACGACATCTGCACCAGCATAGTGGAGGCAAGGAAACCCAAATCAACAAGTTCACAAGGAAATGGCTTGGTGTCCCACCCTTTCTGACTGACAAGGCGCTGTACTGTCGCCAAGGAAAGCTGAAACTACCACTGAAATCCACCCTGGAAGAATACAAAGCAGGAAAGATCAGACTTCAAAGCATGCTGGAGGACTCAAGAGACAAGGTGGTAGAAGCAATCAAGCCCCAGCTGAAGACAGGCACAAAATGGAAAGTTCAAGAGGCGATGGATTCTGCAAAAGAAAGCCTCAAGATCAGAGAAATAACAGGATACACACAGACCAACAGACAAGGACTGGGGGTGACCAAATTGAATGGTGGTCAAAGGCCAAAGGAAAAGCCAAAAGAGATATGATGATTCAGGAGATGAGGAAAGAAGAAGACCAAAGAAGACTCCAAAAAGCAGTCCAGCAGAGCCAACAAGGGCAATGGACAACGTAGGAGAATGCACTCCAAAGAAGTCTCACTTGGAATGACATTTGGCACATGGCCCCTCTCAGGATCAGCTTCATTTCTAGATCTGCATATGACCTTCTGCCCTCAATGCAAACCTGGTGAAGTGGGGGGAAACAGACGATCCTGCATGCCCCCTCTGCCATGAAAAACAAACAGTGGGAGCATGTCCTAAGCTCATGTAAAGTAGCCTGGCTCAAGGAAGGTTACACATGGAGGCACAACCAAGTGCTCAAAGAGATTGTACAAGTAGTCTGGGCTAGTACCAAACACCACAAAAGGGAAAATCAGGACTCCAAAAGCACCCGCAACATTCTTCACGGCAGGAGGCGGCAATCATGGCCAAGAACAACAGTGCCACTCGGAACATGCAGGCAGAGTCTGCTGGACGGGGCAGATGACTGGGAGTGCCCTGCAGACCTCCCAGAATGGAAGAGTCACCCAGGAGCATCAGCAAGAGTGGCATGAGACAGGACATAGTAGTCCACTCTCAGTCAACCAAGCAGCTGATCATGATCGAGCTCACGGTGCCATATGAGAACAGAATGGAGGCAGCTCAAATCTACAAGACTGAAAAGTATGCTGATCTGACAAACAGCCTGAGGAGAGAAGGCTATCAGGTCAAAGTCATCACTGCAGAAATTGGAGCTAGGGGGTTTGTAGGAACGTCTCCATACAGCCTCATGAAACAACTGTCAGTTGCAGGGAGGGAAAAAACCAGAGCCCTGAAAGCAATGGCAGAAGCGGCAGAGAGGTGTTCAAGCTGGATGTGGTCAAGGAGAAACAAAAGTGAACTTCATAAGGCTTAAATTCCCTACAAATATCAGGTGTCCCTGTGGTTAGAGTGCGAGTCATTAAGTGGAAAATGAGCATGTCCAGATGGTCATGGGTTCGAATCCCAGCCATGGCTCGTCCCAAGATGGAAAAAAAGGGGCAGCAGAGGGACATCCGGAGTCATGAACCGGGTGTGGCCCACCCCACTAGAGTGTCAGGAGATAGGGGCCGAAAACACTTGCTTGAAGGGGGCTTCTCTTCTGAGGACTCTCTGCTGCCACGCTCTCCACGAGTTTCTTTCTACAGAGTCAAACACACATCAATAACAGACGTCATAAACATATATGTATAATGAATGGAACAAGTACGTCTGAATAATAGACAAACAAAGATTGTCACAACAATAACAGAACAGAAACACACATTAACAATCAGCAGAACAAAGACACGCACCAACAATAGACAGAACAGTGGAAGACATCAACCATAGACAAAACAATAACACTGTCATGTGACGTAGCCTCACATCAAGGCATGTGACGCTCCATCACATATAGTTAGTGATATGAATTCATTTCCCATGCCACTACTAAAAAAGGAAGAATATTCATGTGGCTTGACTAGTGTAGCGGGCGTCCCCAAATAATTGTGAGAATAACTCATGAAATAAACAAACGTGGTCATTGGGTGAAAGTGACCACTGAGAGTAGTTTTAATAAGGGCTGGTAAGGTGCTGGTCATGTGTTTGAACCTGAGTATGCACTCACTAGGAGGAGGGAGGAAAGAATCAGTTTTAGCCCAGCATGATGGCCTAGAGACTCGAACTGTCAGGACGCTGGTCCTCACTGCTGACACAGTCATTACCAGCCCTTCACCCTTCACCCTTCGCCCTTCATCTTTCACCCGTGAGGTGGTTAAAGATGGCCATGGTGGGGGGAACACACCGGTAGTTCAGCCCTGCAATTAAAGACTCCAGGGAGAGGAGTCGGAAACTCGTCATCTCTCCAGTGACAGGAGAAGTCGAGGGAGAGGAGTTGGAACTCTTCATCTCTCCAGTGACAGGAGAAGTCGAGGGAGAGGAGTCGGAAATCATATCTCCAGTGACGGGAGAAAATCAAGGGGCGATACGATGTCTGAGAGAGACAGGGAATCGTGACAGTATGGAGTCTTATATCTGATGCAGGTATGGCATCAATGATTTCAGGAGTTATTTATTCTCCTGGTCTGGATTTTGGGCTAATGTAATGTGAAGGCCATGACTTTATAGAATCTTGAATGGATTAATTTATCTCTCAGTGTAAAGAGAGATACATGTATAAAATCTGTTTATAAATTGGTTGATGTGATTTTAGTAAAGTGTTTTTTCCCGAAAGAGAGGGGGAGAAGAAAAAGCATTCGGTAGTGCGCCTTTTGGTTGATTGGAAGATTGCGTGTGCTTTATGGAGTAAATGCTGTCATGAATGCATGTGTGCAAAAGGGGACAGTGTGACAGTGGTGCCCCCGACGTAGCTGCCGTTTTGTTTCCCCTGGAAAAAAAAAAAGAAGAAAGATTTCTGTTTGTCCCCACGGTTTGGAAAAAAAGAAGATATATTTTCATTAAAAAGAAAAAGATTTTGTTTTTGTACCCTCAAGGGTTTGAGGGAAGGAAAAAAAAAGAAGTTTAATTATTTATTGGGTATTTGCTTTTTTTTCTGTTTACGTGTGTGAGTGAGTATATTTTCAGTGCGAGTGAGGACTTCTCTCTTATTTTTGACTCTGAGTTTTGTAGTGTTTTTTGTTTGTTTGTTGGTTCCTTTTTTTTTCCCGATCTGTGAGCCCACCGCTTCTCGCTACATTGAGCGGTTAGTTCGAGAGTGGGAGCAGCCGTGATTGCCCTTATTAGGTTTATTTTGTTGGTTTTTTCTTTCTCTGTTCTATCGTTTCATTTCTAATAGTCCCTTTTCCCAGAGTTTGAACCGACCTCGTCTCCTTCAACAGGACAGAGGTTGGCAAGTGCGGGGGAAAACTCCTCCTAATAAATTTTTCTATTGTTTTTTTTTTTGGTGTTGTGATTTCTTCTTTGCGTTTTGGTGAATGTGCATTTATTGATTGATTGTTAATCATTTTGTATTAAGAAGAAAAGAAACACCCGAAGGTGCTGGGGAGGACCCAGAGAAGCACCGTCTTCACCCGCCTTTAGAGCAGTCCTGTACCACCCTTGGAGGCCTGCGCTGTGTTGACGATGGGTACAGGCACGCGCAGGACACTCCATTAAGATATCAAGGGACATAACTGCTCCTGAACAGAGGTAAATTAGACTACAGGATGCAGCTCATAACAGCCTTAAAGTAGCATCCCCCATGGGTGTACCAGCCCGTATTTCATGACTGCAGAGCCACGGCAAAAAACACACCCTCCAGCTGCCGAGCACACCCCACAGACCCAAACCACCCCTGCCCACGGACAGATGAAGGACGGTGCCACTCCAGACACAGCCAAGCTTTCGCCATACGGACTTATGTGCCCTCAAGAGAGAATCCAAAGTTGTAGTCTTTCCCACTGTCAACAGGACTTTCGCTGTGGTCAGTGGGTCTTTCCTCACCGTCACTGGACCTTTCTCCAGGTCAGCCTAGTTAAGGCAAAGAAGAAAAAGAAACACCCCAAGGTGCTGGGGAGGACCCAGAGAAGCACCGTCTTCACCTGCCTTTAGAGCAGTCCTGTACCACCCTTGGAGGCCTGCGCTGTGTTGACGATGGGTACAGGCACGCGCAGGACACTCCATTAAGATATCAAGGGACATAACTGCTCCTGACAGAGGTAAATTAGACTACAGGATGAGCTCATACAGCTTAAAGTAGATCCCATGGGTGTACAGCCGTTTTATGATGCGAGCCCCGGCAATAAACCACCCTCCCGTGCCGAGCCACCCACAGACAACCCCTGCCCCGGACAGATGAAGGAACGGTCCACACTTTTCCCAGAAAAGCCATGCC
>CM031596.1:110790882-110800882 GCA_018398815.1 Conus ventricosus
TCTTAGTGAAACTTTATTTCGTCCCAATAACGAAACGCTAAGTCAGGACCAAATACAATGAAAAGAATGTTTAATACTATGGCCACTGAAATATATTCAAGGTATTACTGTGTTTTTTGTCTCTCACACAAATAAATGTACCTATCACACTTTAAAAAACTATGACTAATTTGAACGGGAACGAAACGATAAAAATAAATAGAAGCTTACGGGTTTGGGGAATGCACTTACTAATCAATGGGAGGTAAACAACAAATGCATGAATCAATAACAGCACCAATGAGAAATCAAATGCATAAATCAATCACTAATGAATACACAGAACTCAATCATCAATCAATAATCAAACATATGCATTAGTCAATCAATGATCAATGCACATATACGTAGGCACAAATCAATCGAAGACCAACACACACATGCTTAAGTCAACTAATGATCAATATTCATAGGCACATGTAAAGCAATGCAATTTTGTTGGGATTTTTTTTCAGGGGGAAAGGGGGTGAATATTTCTCTAGAAATGGCCCAGACAGCCAATCATACACACATTCATTCAAGAGAAAGAATCCTAAGAATGCTATAGAAGTAATTCAATCCCCAAGTGAACGATAGAAATAGAAATAATCAGAGGGTAACAAAAGAAAATCAAATTAAAGCCCCACAGAAAGATAAAGACTAGACCCTCGTATCCCCAGAAACTATACAAAAAATACCCCGTTACGTTGGAGACGGGAAAACAAATAAATCTGAAACAATCATACGACAATACAAAACAATCAAGCCTCTCAAACGAAAAGTCTGTTAACGTGGTCATAACTTAATTGGGGACATTAGAAAGGGTCACAAAAGAAAATCCTAACCCTAACAATTTAGAAGGTCAATGCCAAAGTTCTTACGGGGTCACCAGATGTTGCGTGTTCGAATCACGTCGGGGTCACCAGATGTTACGGATGGAAATACGTGTGTGTATGCGTCTGTCTGTCTGACTCTCACTCAGAAAAATTGTGGATGCATGCACGACTTTTGGGCTCACTTACACACCCATTCATCCGAACATGGACGGCCAGGCAACATAACAACTCTTCTTTTCTTTTTTGCTGCCTGAGCCATCAAAACAAAACACATACAGATATACATATAATTTAAACATGCGATGGCACACCCACCATCAGGTGTAAAAATAAACAACCAAATACAGTTCTTTCTACGGTAACTGCGTTATGCCGACACGGCAGCACGAGACAAGACTGTCACGACCCCTCTCACGGGTGGCTCAACACAAAAAGAAAACAAGCCGATTCGTGGCGCCCTCTGCCAGCCACTCGGTCGCAGTGGCTCTAAACACTTGTGAGCTGTGGCTAAACCAAGTAACATACTCGTAGCGACGTCCTGGAATACAGGTCGCTGACACAAGGAAGGTACGCTGGAATGCGGGACGACGCAGGTCGCTGGCACACAACAACAGCACAGGGTGTGGCACCCACACCACACTCACGATGACCTTGAACGTAGGTCGCTGGCGCACGACGGCAGCACAAGAGTGTACGCGGCACCCACGCCACCCTCCCCGATGACCTTAAACGTAGGTCGCTGGCCTGACCCTCGGTCACGGGCGTAGCAACAGGTGGGGCAGATTTTGGCTCACCGACCGACCGCTCCACAGCAGCAGGTGGGGATCGGGGCGTCCACAATCACGGCCCCCGGGCCCCCACCTGGTAGTGACCAGTTCCCCTAGTCCAGGGAACACTATCAACCTGGGGGATGATTAACTACCTTTATTATCATGGCCACCATTCATTATAATCACAACTACCTTCATGTTCATTTGCTACATCATATCTTGCTAGAACTTTAAGCGACATAACATATTCGTTCATATTCATTAGCCACATCAAATTTTTACTATAACTTGAGCACACATCAGCATTCTTGTTCAACAATAATTTTTTTTTCAAAATGATAACATTACAAGATTCCCTTTCCGGGAAATCATCACACTACAGATTCCTTTTCCGGAAGCATAACACTGCACAGGAAAGGATTCCATAAAACCTTTTACAATCTAGTCTTCCAACTTAGGAAAAGGATTTCCATCTGATCCTCTTCAATAAACCATGAACACAATTCATTGCATACAATGATACACAATTATTTTTTTTCCGAACTATAATGTATTTCGTTAATTCACACCATGTGCATTTGCTTTCTTGTAAACAAGAAAGTTCATTTTTCATATTAAACACTGTCTTTGTCCATTCACAAAATGTTCATTTCTTTCTTGTAACACCAGAACGTTCACTTTATTTCGATTCATCAACTTCAATATATGTAAGGGAAAAAGATTTCCACCACACTTCTGTTTAACAACACATATACGGGTACCTAAAGTGTTCACCCTACCTTTTAGAAGGGTGGCTTAGTGTGACATGTCTAACTAGTGCGTTTAACTATTCCTAGTATTGGGGTTTCTTCTCATGCACACAAACGCATACACACGCACACAGTGCAACTCACCCAGTAGTACTGGAATGGCGAGTGGGTGGTCAGTCTGTGACGCGCTCTTTCCAAGCCGAGCTTGCAGCTTTCCTCAGAGGGTCAAACAGCTGACGGCGCAACCAGGGAAGGTGAAGGCCACGTCTGGTTCCGCGGGTATGGGGTTGGTCTTATCGGTGTCGCTCCCTTGGTTTGAAGAAGAGGACGGGCGTCCGCAATGGTCCGGTAGCTGTCTGGTGACTTCTTACTTCGGGGGCTGGCTTTGAGGTGGTCCACACTCGACGGGGGTGACGAGTAGAATGAGACAGCCTCTTCCCGCCCTGTCGTCTGCTGGTGAGCGAGCACTGTTCATGCGAGGTGCACCTTCCGGTTCCTGTGGTGAACCGAGTGCGTATGCACACTACACTCGTTCGTCACTACATACCCATGTAAACACATCACACATCAGAATGAAAAACAAAAGTCTATGTCGCTCACTCTGGGAGCTTATTATCCATAGCATCAAAAACTCTTCATCTTCTTTCCAACCATATTAGAATAAATACTTTTCAGCACGTTTTATTTCATTTTCAGATAAGTCACAAGATAAACATTTTTTTCTTTCTTCTGAAGACCACTTATATAAGATTCATTTCATCTATTCACATTTTCCGAAACACAATTCCGTTTTGTTACCCTATCAAGTCATAGGATAACAGAATAGGAAAAATACATTTGTTTTCCCTTTTTAAAAAAACTTTTTTAAAAAATCTTCAGAAGACGCTTGAGGAAGTTTCAGTCGCTAATAAAAATTCATAAATACCTGGCAACGCAGACTCAAACACTGGGTCCCTCTTCGGCTTTCTGTAACTGGGAGTTGCCGGAATATCTGTAGAGACTGCCTAACTGATCCAGCATACCCGATTTATAGCCACACACCGTGAGTAGCAGTCAGTGAACTGCGCAACCGGCTTCCGGACACTATCTTCCGGTAAGCACGGTCACACGAAAATTTTGTGACCCAATGAAAAACGGTCCATCACACAAATGGATTATGAAATACGAACAGTTGAACTGAAAATGAAAAAGGGGTAAACATAGACATTTTTGTGTCAAAACCAAAACTAGCAATGGCACAGGCTATTGACCACTGTAGAGAAAAGTAAATGTAAATAAAGGGTTAAACGATTCAGTTGCAAACGGTTCATGCAAGCAGAATACCAAAACGAACAAATCAATAAGTAGGGTATATCCCACAATAACAAGATGCTGCTTCAAAACAACAAATGTTCCACACACAAAAAACCGGAAAAGGGGGGGGGGGGGGGAGCAGATGTATATCTTTACAGCAAAATCGAAAGAAGTAGCCGGAAAGCAAAACCAATCAAACATGTCCATATGTAAATCATCACATACTCATGTATAAAGAAAATGAAGGCAATTAAAGGACAAACGTCTAAAACGGAGAAGAAAATACACACTATTCAGAAACTCCCTAAGTAGACTATGAAAATGATCATGTACAACTACATAGGCGCTTATGGCGAAGAAGGAGGGAGAAGTTTTTTAGGGAAGAAAGAGACCACGGGAGGTAAAGCACCGAGATAGCGAGGAGACAAGAGGAACAGTGAAAAAAGTAGAGGCCTAATGACCGCTACTACCCATACGCTGGAGACGGGGAACCTACCTAACAAACAGAACTTGCACACACACACACACACACACACACACACACACACACACACACACACACACACACACACACACACACACACACACACACACACACACACACACAGGGGCAGTGTTACGTAAAAGGAAACCAAGAGGAATAAAAATAGTAAGAAAGGGAGGGATACTACTCTTCAACTATTGCCCCCCCTTCCTTCAGCTTAGGAAGAGGAAATGGAAGCTATCGTCCTGGGGTAGGGAAACGCAAAGGACATAATGATGAAATTCAAATAGGGAAATAGAAAGTAGGAAAGGAGGGACAATTCTCTCCAACTCTTGCCTCCCCTTCCTGCGACTTAGGAAGAGGAGGTCTCGGGGCAGGAAAATGAAAAGAACCCAAACAAATCCAAAGAAACAAAATGGGGCAAGGCACAAACCGTGATGAAATGAACAATCACATAAACAAACAAACTAAGAGAAAGAACCCTAGCCTACCCAAAGCATATTAAACAGAGGAGGGGACGTAAAGGAAATTCTAATTATAATATATATGGAGAGGGAGACAAACGAAATATTTTCCACACTCGACCAGCACAAAATTACAAAAATACTTAATAATTCAATGCAAAGGGCCACACAGATAATCAACTGCCTCACACAAATAAGTTTTAATTCACAGAGCCCAACTCTATTTCACCAAAATACTTTGCGTTCTTCCCGTCAATTTTTACAGAAAATCGTCACGTCAAGCAGGGGCTGTCAGGGTTCCAAACAGGGGGTACGTGCCCCTAGAATCAACAATAAACTCTTTTTTAGAACTTCTCTCTCTCTCTCTCTTCTCTCTCTCTCTCTCTCTCTCTCTCTCTCTCTCTCTCTCTCTCTCTCTCTCTCTCTCTCTCTCTCATCTGCTGCCTTTGCCAAAAGTGCCATTCAATCTCTTTTTTTTCCAAGAGCACAAATTACTGCTAAAAATATCGACATCAGAAGCAAGCATCTGGCAAAGATGAGTTTTCAATGTGAATCCAAAGTGCACACAGAACATTTATTTTTTCTTGCTTTCTTTTGACGCGGCTAATGACAACCATGCGATGACGACAGGCGGGCCCGAGAAACCACCCTGTGTTGTACTGCGCTCCATTAGCACAACATCAGCGAAATGAAAATGTTCAGTGAGGCTATAGACCAAAGTTACCTGGGTGGACGCACACATTAACAACTTGCACACGCGTAAAATCTCAGCATCGGTTTTCGGAAGAGAAGGCCAGTCTGACCTTGGTATTGATTGCACGTATTCACATAGCATGCATCCTTCATGAAAAAAATGAGTATGATACCGAGTGACTGATGTTCAACTGAATGACAGAAGAAAGAGACACTGTAGCACCAGTAGGAAGCTCTTTAGTTTAGTATGCTCAGGCAAGCAGACCGTTGTGTAAACGACAGCATGGGTTGTGAAGCACTTAGAGCTTGGTCTCTAACCAAGGATAGGCGCTATATAGGTACTCTCCAAAATTGCTATAACAATGATAACAGTTTAAGCTGCAATTGTGATAGTGCACAAACACACACTCAGTTCCAAATGCAAAACGGTCATCTTTCAAAAGAACACATTTACGTATACACAGACAGTAGGAAATCTCATACTGTTAGCACATCGAGTTGGCTTGACAGCGTGTATCCAACAAACATCTAGCGTCTGTATGTTTCAGAGCTGTGGGCACTGAGCGAGTAGCAATCGACGCTCACCAGAACTCTCAGTCTCTGCAGCTGGGTGTCAGGAGTAGTAATCGATGCTCACCACAACTCTCAGTCCTCTGCAGCTGGATGTCAGGGGTAGTAATCGATGCTCCCACAACTCTCAGTCTCTGCAGCTGGATGTCAGGAGTAGTAATCGATGCTCACCACAACTCTCAGTCTCTGCAGCTGGATGTCAGGGGCGAAGACAGAGTACCAGTAAAAACTGAGTGAGAGACGAAGATAACGAAGGAGCAACACAATTATCGTTGTTGTTATCATTCATTACTGGTTGTGCTTGTATATGCACCATCCAGATTTTCAGGCTAAGGTCTAAGTGCTTTACAATCTGTGGGATGACTAACAGAGTAAGCCGACAGAAGAGCTGTCTAATGACGCTTCATTCATTTTTTTCTATGCCATTCAGTCGATTATCAGTCACATATTTCTTATGTTTACAATTTTTCATGGAGGTATGCACGCTATGAGTATAGCAGTCGTACATACCAGCGGCCAAACTGATCTTCACTTCAGAAGTTTCGTAATGGTATTATACATTTGTGCAAGATGTGATGTGTGAGTCAATGGATGGAACTGCGGTTTGTAGTCTCAAGACACGGACTTTCCGAGAAATAGAGTCAGAACCAAGGTTAACCCTGGGGGAACGAGCCCCCTGTATTGGAACAGCCCAGCAGAGATTCGAATCTTGGATCATGAGAATCACATGTTCGGCGCTCTACAACTGAAGCATTCCACACACACACACCCCCACCCCGCCCTCCTGCAGAAGAGTTGCAGGAAAACACGCAATGGCAAAGGTGTTGATAACGTGTCAAACTATCGCATGAAATCGACCACAACGAATTCCTGATGGCTTTGCAGTTTCCATGTCTGTTTTGAAAAGCAGGTGTGACGAATCTAATGTAAATGCATATGTATGCAATGTCTCCATTCTTTTTGGAACGGACAGATGTAATATCCTCCTGCATTACAAGGAAATCTGTCAGGCCAAGGAAAGTATCAAATACAATATTCATAATAATTATACTTGCCAGCTAATGGATATTTTACTTGTTGGGTATAACTAGGTCCAGGTATAGTGAAGTAGTATTCATAACAATTATACTTGCCAACAAACTGGATTTTTTTACTTGTTGGATATAACTAGGTCCTGGTAGAGTATTATGGAGTCAACCAGTAATACTTCCAGAACTTAAAAGAAAGAAATAAACAAAGCATCATTTGATTAAATAACTTCGATAAACATCACACCATGCCACCATGCCACTTACCCACATGAAAGGTCTTCTGTTTCTTTTCAAACCAGGTTGTGCCTCTGCGGTGTTCGGTTACTTTCAACTGAATGACATAAGGCATTGTGGTGTTTTGAATTACTAACTTTAAAATAAAACCTGCATGATCATGAAAGTGTAAAAATAAAGGCGAACTCCAATATTCACAACCATTTCTTATGCTTAATTGTTTTCGACGCCAGAAATGTTCTATTTCAATATAGTTTTGTTGCGAGCAGGTTTGGTTTATAAAATGCATTATGAACGAGCCCCCCAAGGATGAAGTCACAGAATCCAGTTCTCCGGGAGAATGTTGTTGACTGAGAATCTCTTCCGGCTGCTGAAGATAAAAAAGCTGAAAAGACCTAAGTGATAACTTAAACGTGTTGTTTCCTTTCAAACAGGCAGTCACATTGTCCGTTGAAAAGAAATGTACAAATCTGTTCGGTGGACGAGCAAGCACAGTACACCGAGAACAAAACAAAGTTCCCAGTGTGAAAACAGAATATGCGACACTATCGAGGCAAACATGTGCAGCATGTCGCTATTTCTCTCCCCGTCTCTCTGTGTACATTTCAGTGGGGAACGGCCGGTGTGGATCAGTCGTTTATATTTTATAGCACCTCAAGCATGGCAGCCAGAAGCATGCGCCAGAATGCTCACAGAAAAGGAACATGGAACTTAGGTATAAACACACAAGCACACACGCACGCACGCACACAAGCACACACGCACGCACGCACGCACGCACGCACACACACACACACACACACACACACACACACACACACACACACACACACACACACACACACACACACACACACACACACACGCGCGCGCGCGCGCGCGCACACACACACACACACACAACACACACACACACACACACACACACACACACACACACACACACACACACACACCACACACACACACACACACACACACACACACACACATACACACACACATATGAAGTACCAGCATTAAATCATCTTGTCATGTTCCATAATGGTTTACTGGTGTGCTCTTGTCGGGTGATGCCATAACTTATGTCTGACAGGTTGATTGATTAATGCGTGTGCGTTTCCTATTGCTCTCTTTGCCCTGTGTGTGTGTGTGTGTGTGTGTGTGTGTGTGTGTGTGTATGTGTGTGTGTGTGTGTGTGTGTGTGTGTGTGTGTGTGGTGTGTGTGTGTGTGTGTGTGTGTGTGTGTGTGTGTGTGTGTGTGTGTTGTTCTTCAGTTTAACGTCCTTCCACTAAAAGTGATTCAGACAATATTATAGTGTAGAGTGGGCTTGATGTAAGGAATGAGAGAGATGCATTTTTTTAGGGAGTTTAAGGGAGTGTAAGTTTTAAAGTGGAACGTAATGAATGTAATCATAACCCTCCACCCCACCCTATTCATCAGAACATTTTAACTTAAACTAAAATTGTAACTGTAACAATCACAAATGCTAAAGATAAATATTAAGTGAACAGTCTAATAAACATTTAGAAATAGATTCAAGAGTAGCAAAATTGTTTAATATACTAGATAGTGGTAAAAGAGTCGATCCATCAACAAAACCCTCAATACCTGATTTATTAAAAAGCTCTTTTGTTTTGGGACAATGAATCAGTAAATGATTGACACTTTATAGAATCCCACACATACATTTAATATCTTTGCAATATTTTGTTTTAAACGAATTTAAACGAAGCCTATGGATTAGACTTTCAATCTCCCTGGATGAGAAAATATATCTTTTGTATGATGTTATCCCATTGTTTTTGTCATTACATTTGATGCAATTGTTATAATAATATATGTCCGAGTTCCTCAGTGTTTTTGTCGCATTATCATGAGATGTTTTATTTATGATAGAGAAAACATTCTGTCAGATCTAAGCAAACGTTTATTGTTACTGTGCCGCTAAGGTTTTGAGCTGCCTTTTTTGCAACTTTGTCTACTTGTTCATTTGCCGATATACCACAATGAGAAGGCACCCAACAAAAAGTAATATTAATGCCTTTTTGGGAAAGAAGGTGTACTATATGATTAATTTCAGTTATCATGTCTAATCGCACACATGAACTTGAAGACTTAATACATTCAATGCTGCTTTTGAATCAGCGCATATTACGACTTGACTGTTATTTATGGGGAAATTCAAAATGAAATCCATATGATTTGAGTATAGCAAGTAATTCTGCGCTATATATAGACAGACTTTTACCAAGATGAAATAACTTTTCTATTTTTAAGCTAGGAATTATGAAAGCTGCTCCCGTGCTATTATCATCTAATACTGAGCCATCTGTGAATATTTTTAAGTGATGGCTGTACTTATTTTCTAAGTGAGTGTAGACAAAATTTCTCAAAATGTTGGGAGAATCCTTTTTAGTTAAATTATTGTAGTCAATGTCAAAGGAAGCTTTTGATTGTACCCATTTTGGAATGGGTTGAAAACGTAGGTTTTCCGGCGATATTATTTTTATTCTATTTTTGTATCTTTTAGAAGATCCGAGGAAAACGAATAGATAGATTTTGTGGATTGTATATATTGTGCACGTTTTCCAAATCCTTTTCCGAATCTAAACATACCTCTTCTGAGCAAAAATTTTTTTGTGAGAAACTTTTTAAGATGAATTTTAAAGTAGAAGCTTTTCTAATTTCAGATAGAGGCAGAACTCCTACTTCGTTGTATGTCCCTAAGTTTGACGTATGTGTGGGTACCCCTAGGGCAATTTTGAAGGCTTTGCAATCAGTGCTCTGAAGTTTATTTAGGAGATATTTTGGTGCATTAAAAAATACTTCCTGAGCATATGTAAGTCTTGAGCGT
>CM031596.1:110805882-110810882 GCA_018398815.1 Conus ventricosus
TGCATCAACAACAAACAGAACAAAGGCATGCATCATCAACAGACAGAACAAAGGCATGCATCAACAACAGACAGAACAAAGGTATGCATCATCAAGAGGACAGGACAAAGGCATGCATCAACAGACAGAACAAAGGCATGCATCATCAACAACAGACAGAACAAAGGCATGCATCAACAACAGACAGAGCAAAGGCATGCATCATCAACAACAGACAGAACAAAGGTATGTATCAACAACAACAGACAGAACAAAGGCATGCATCAACAACAGGCAGAACAAAGATATGCATCAACAACAGACAGAACAAAGACATGCATCAACAACAGACAGTAAGCAGGCGCATGCCAAAACTAGGGGTGCAGGACGTTTCAAAACAAATGTGACATTCGTGGCGCCTTCACGAAAGTGGCACAAAAACAGACGTTTGCACATGTGAGGCACATAGAACCAGTTTTGAACAACTACATAATATTGTGCCAACCATTGTCAGTCCCAATTTCAGTCCTCTTCATTCCAGAACTGATTAACATGAACAAACATAGTACCAGTGGGCAGCCTGAGCAGCAATGATTTTCATGTTTCCCACTTCTCATGAGTGTCCTTGTTTCACATTAACAGAAAGCATACACATTCACAACCTTTGTCAAAACTGTTAAACAATGTGCACTCCTTGTCTATCACGAATATGAGCGGGACGCCTTACAATGCGGCACAAAAATGGAGTAAACATGGAGAACAAATTAATATACTTCTGCCGAGCTGAGTGGTCGGTACACAGACGTCTAAATTAGTCTGTGTCGGTACACAGTCGTCTACATCAGCTCAATCTAACTCACTGTGTCGGTACACAGTCGTCTACATCAGCTCAATCTAACTCACTGTGTCGGTACACAGTCGTCTAAGTTAGCTCAATCTAACTCACTGTGTCGGTACACAGTCGTCTAAATTAGCTCAATCTAATCACTGTGTCGTACACAGTCGGTCTACATCAGCTCAATCTAACTCACTGTGTCGGTACACAGATCGTCTAAATTAGCGCAAACTAACTCACTGTGTCGGTACACAGTCGTCTACATCAGCTCAATCTAACTCACTGTGCGGTACACAGTCGTCTAAATCAGCTCAATCTAACTCACTGTGTCGGTACACAGTCGTCTAAATTAGCGCAATCTAACTCACTGTGTCGGTACACAGTCGTCTACATCAGCTCAATCTAACTCACTGTGTCGGTACACAGTCGTCTAAATCAGCTCAATCTAACTCACTGTGTCGGTATACAGTCGTCTAAATTAGCACAATCTAACTCACTGTGTCGGTACACAGTCGTCTAAATTAGCTCAATCAAACTCACTTAGCGAAATCGAGCATTGTGCTGCAAATGGAACATGTGCAACAAATGAAACAGGTGCTGCAAACATAACAGGTGCCCAAACGTAACAGCTGCAGCAACATAACAGGTGCCCAAACGTAACAGCTGCAGCAGATATAACAGGTGCTACAAACGTGATAAGTACCACAAAGGAAATAAATGCTACAAAAAGGTGCTGCAAAACGTAACAGGTGCCACAAACATCACAGACGCAGCAAGCTTAACAAGTGCCACAAACGTAATATCTATCACAAACAGGTGCTGACAATTAACAGGTGTCGCAAACGTATCAAGTGTCAGAAACTAACAGGTGACGCACACGCAAAAAGTGTTACAACTTTAAAGGTGTCGCCTAACGCAACAAGTGTCACAAATGTAACAGGTGCTGCAGACGTAACAGGTGCCGCAAGCGTAACAGGTTCTGCAAACGTAACAGGTGTTATAAGCGTAACATGTGTCACAAACGTTACAGGTGCTGCAAACGTAACAGGTGCCGCAAGCGTAACAGGTGCTAAAACGTAACAGGTCTTATGAGCGTACCAGGTGCCACAAACGTAACAGGTATGCAACTAACAGGTGCTGCAAACGTAACAGTGCTGCAACGTAACAGGGCCACAAACGTAACAGGTGCTGCAAACGTAACAGGCTGCAAACCGCACCTGCAAACAATAGTCAGAGTCAACACACATCAATAGCAGACGTCATAAACATAATATGTACAATGAATGGAACACGTACGTCTGAATAATAGACAAACAAAGATTGTCATCAACAATAATTGTCATCAACAATAAACATAACAGAAACACACACAATCAGCAGAACAAAGACACGCACCACAATAGACAGAACAGAGACAGACATCAACCATAGACAGAGCAATAACACTTTTCGGACGACAGACAGAACAGATGCTCTTCACGACATCAAAGAGACAGCTGCAAAAGGATACGATCTGTATAAACGCCATGTCTTAAAATGTCATATGGACTGGGGGAGAGTTTTAGCAGCGTACGTTCTCGAAAGAAACCTACACTCAGAGACTGAAGTGAAGTGAACGTTATTGATTTCCCAGCCACATAAATCACTCCCGGCTGAAAAGACCGTGAGTTGTTTCAAAGAAATATTGAACAACAGTAAGTCTAGGTACTCCAGAGAAAAATAAAAAAGAACCTGCCTATTGTCTTTGCAAGGATTTGTACAGTGTTTGTAACAACACGCTCGATTTGATGAATATTCCCGCTTGTATATGTTTGATGACCTGACTGTCGCGACGGTCGAGTGGTAAGACCACTTGCTTTTCAAACTGCAAGTGGCAAAGGGTTTAGAGCCTGGCAGCGCCACGTTGGGGAAGCGTGGAGCAGCATTGTTGCCACCTCCCAAGTCATTATGTACCCAGACCTGCCAGCAGCTGAACTCTGTCCATGTGTGAATGATGGATCGATGTCAGCGTTCGGTGGGTTATGGAAAAGGGGGAAAAATACCCGGCATGCAAGCACGAAAACATATGGAGAGAGGGTGGGCATCGCCAAACCTTCCCAAAGTCAACAAAAATACCTGTGATGAACACTCAGATTGCAACAACGTGTTTTGTTTTGTTTTGTTTTGTTTTTGTTTATCACGGCGTTCCTATGATCTCGTGATTATGAAATGCTGATACTATTTGAAAGAAAATAACTGTGATTAACGTAAATTGGAAAAATACAGTGGCAGGCTGCGTGAAACTTTTTCTTTTTTCCTTTTTATGTGTGGCACCTGTGATAGCAGACACACTGTTATTCACAACATTCAGTTTTGATGTGTGGCACCTGTGAAAGCTGACACCCTGTTATTCACAACATTCACTCTACTTCCAGCGTGTTTTGCACATTTTCCAGATGAACGTTTTCTTTTTTTTCTGTTTATATGCAGGAGTGGAACGGGTCTGTAACAAGTAAAGATATGTACCGAAGATACTGACTGTTCAAGACAAACTTTGCTTGTGAGCGGTATTTCAAACATATGGATATAAAATGCTTCAGGAACTGCTTGACAAAGCTCCGGCTGGGTTTGTTTCCAATCAATGGTTCATTTTTCCGCAGAACATTTAAGAACATTGAAAAATATGCAGTGTATTAGAAGACGAGGAGCATGTAATAAACCATTGTGTTTTATACACAAGATTAAGGCAGAAGTATTTGACTCCTAATGATCAGCCATTCATTAATATATTACAAAATGAATCTGTTTGGAAAATCCATAGGCTGTGCATGTTCCTTTTTAATGCTTTGAAGATAAGACATGATTTCATGGAAAGTTTAAGAGAAAATCAACAAGAATGCGGTCATGTATTACGTATGACACAAGTTAGATCAACTTCATACTTTTGTTGTTTGTTTGCTTGTTTGTTTTCCCACGATCGCTGAGATATGTGATTTGTTTGACCCCATTCTAGGGCTGATGGCCTAAAGAATTAAAACTTTGTTCTTTCTCTCTCTCTCTCTCTCTCTCTCCTCTCTCCTCTCTCTCCCCTCTCTCTCTCTCTCTCTCTCTCTCTCTCTCTCTCTCTTTTAAGGGGGGGGGGGGGGGTAAGAGGGGCAGAAGGGATGCAGGCACAACGAAGGAAGCTGCTGAAATTACAATATAAGTTAACTCCCCTTTCAGGGTTCGAGGGGTCGTATGGAATACAAGACGGCGAACAAATATTCCTTTTCTGTACTACTTTCCATTGCAATCGAGACAGAAAATGCTAAGGGTCGACAGAATAATGTGTGGATCCAGTTGACTCAACCCTCCATCCACCCCCTTCCTCCTCTTCCTCTTTTCCTCCTCCTCCTCGTCCTACAAACCACTATCACTACTACTACTGCTACTACTACTACTACCACTACTACGACGACGACGACTACGACTACTACGACTACTACTACCGCTACCACCACCACTAGCTCACTAAAATCACCACCACACCACCACTATACTACTACTACTACATACTACTACAACTACTACTGCTGCTGCTGCTGCTGCAGCTACAACTCCTCCTCCTACTACTACTACTACCACTACTACTACTACTACTACTACTACTACTACTACTACTACTACCGCCGCCACCACCACACCACCACAATCACTACCACACCGCCACCATACTACTAGTGCTACTACTGCTGCTGCTGCAGGTACTATTACGGCCAATACTACTACCACCACCACCTCTACTACTGCTACAACAACTGCGGCTGCTGTTGTTGTTGTTGTTGCTGCTGCTGCTGCTGCCGCCTCCGCCGCCGCCGCCACTGCTGCTGCTGCTGCTGCTGCTGCTAGACTTTTATTGATTATGGAACCGTACAGTTTGCTTGTTGTGTTACTTAATAAAATTCCTCTGTGACTGGATCACTTACATCCTGATTTTTATCTCCCTTTTCACCAAGAGAGAGAGTGACAGACAGACAGACAGACGTTCAGACACCCACACTGGCACACCGGCACACCGACAGAGACAAATACACAATCACGCTGGTGCCTTCATCTGGTAGAATGTCATATCCTACAGGACGGGGTTTGTTCTCTATGTGTCTGTGTACAGCGAAACGCTACAATGAGCTGTCCTGCTCGACCAGTGCTAAAGGGACCACGCCTTTAA
>CM031596.1:110813382-110835882 GCA_018398815.1 Conus ventricosus
CAAGACTGTCTGCTATTTCATTTCACTTTATACCACAGTGAGATCGGACCCACCACAAATGATATTCTTATACCTAGAGTTATGAAACAATACAATACATGCTCTATTTCAAAAAGCAAATCTTTTCTAGCTTTGCAGTCCCAACGCTCTAGTGATTGTAAAACAGATTTGGAATCAACACACAGCAGGATTTTATATATAGCAATTGGTGTATTATATATGTACATCAAAGCCTTCAGTATTGCATATAATTCTTATCATATATGTACATCAAAGCCTTCAGTATTGCACATAATTCTGAGGTATAAATTGCAAACCCCTTTCCTAAATGATATGACTTCCTGACATTTAAAGTTGGTATTATAAAGCCAGAACCACTGTCAGAGGATTCCATTACCGCCCCATCTCTAAACACTTTTGAATAATTTGGATAGCTGTTTTCTAAATGTACACGGACTTCAGTTGTTAAGATATTGAAGTGTTTTCCCTAAACTCAAGAGAAGTTCGTTTATATACCTAGCACTTCTGCACTCACACACATGCACTCTACCTTACCTGGTCAGTCCAGACTCTGGCTTGGGGGTTTCGTCAGGATTCTTTCCCAAGCCCTTCACTGGCATGAACTACCAATTAAGGTCTGTCACACACAGTCTGTGACGCACTCTGTCCAAGCCAAGCTTGCTTCAGAGGGTCAGGCAGCTGGTGCACTAAGGTCTGTCAGTGTCAACCTCCAGGCCCAGCAGTAGTACTGTCAAAACCGTCCTAGCCATTGTAACCGTCTACAGCTGTACTGTCACAGTGCTGTCGCACTGGTCTGTCACTAGTGTTACTGTCACTGTGGTACGACATAGCTCCCTAGCTAACTACAAGTTATCTAGTCCGCTCTCCTCAAAGCCGAGTGTCGAGCTCCCTAGCTCCCTAGCTAACTACAAGTCCTAGCGTCGATAAACTAACAAGAAGTTAGCAGGACCGCACTCTTCAAGCTCCCCTGTCGTACTGCCGGAGTTTTGTCTGCTTGTTTACCTGAGTGTCAGTGAACACTTCTCATGCGAGGTGCACTTCCGCTGAACTCACCTACGTGCGCAAAAACCGTGCGTCACTACACTCCCCCCGACTTTATGATGAAAGTTTTTCGTCCAGGGATTGCAGTGAGGAAGGGAGCTCTTCACCTCGCTGAGCCCATGTCTGATTAGTGTCGATTTGCAGGTCCTCTGAGAGTGCTTCCTGTTTTAGCAGCCGGAGACGCGGAAAGCACTGTGTGCCAACAGGCCCATGGAAACTGATCCATTGCCAGTCTGCGACCTCGTCCGGTAAGGCTATTTCAGCCACTTCGGAGGGTCAGCAGATGCCTGAAGTATCACTGCTTGGGCAGGCTCCCAGGCCTCTGCCACTGGATAGTGTTCCCCCCAGGTTTTTTTCCCTGTGGGTCCATCCACGCCACAAGAAACAGCATAACCTTTCAATGAACCAGAACGGTTGCCGCCTCAGCCGGGCACATCTGGAAGCTACCTTTAACCAGCCCCCCTCCCCCCCCCCCCCCCCCCCCCCCCGATATACTGGCAAAAAGTGGCCACCGCTTCCCTCTGCCCATCCCAGATGCATACATCACCCAGGGCGGACAGAAGACGCTGCATTCGGGGAACCGGACCAATCACCTCCAGACGTCCGTGCGGCGACAAACCAATCCATGGCCTGCCACAATGCCTTGCACACCCCTCAGCATACCATCACAGTCTCTCTCTCTCAGGCACCCTAACAGCAAGCAGAAGGCTCAGGGGATTCCATGTCCACTGGTGCTGGGTACTTCCTCCGCCAGCAGCTCTGCCTCTCTGGGCTCATACTAGCCGTCAACACCAATAGTGCCTTCCAGTGAATAAGAGCTGGCACAGACTTCAGATGAAGTGTTTCTGGAACTGGCTCTCCCACATGCTGGCTAAAAGCCTTCATGGCCTCCTTCTGGCAGTTGGTGAAGACTGTATTGCAGAAGCTGGTGCAGTGCTGCCTGCTGATGAAGTCCACCAGCTTTTCCCAGTTTCCACATGGCCCCAGTAGCCATGCCATTGCCTGCTCAAGTGCCTGTGTCCCACCCTGCAAAACAACCTTTGATGAAGGCGGCAGCCTTTCACCAAATATGCCGGGCAGATGGTGAATGAAGGCATGAGCCTCTCCACAGCCAGGAATCAAACACTTCTTGCCCTCTTTTGGGTTTTCTGGCATGTGGAACCGGCCTCCTTTGCCTTCCTGGATCTGTGGTGATGTACAGACATGTCCTTACGAGAAGTTCTGGCATCCTGGATCTCAGCAGTAGGGCTTGAGTCTGGGCGTCTTTTCCCTGTTGTGGGCCCATTGTCGGAGGATTCCCTGTCCCTTCCTATAAGGCCTGTCTCGGGACTCTCCCGACACTGGCTAGACTGTCCTGAGTATGCCTGGCTGACACTTCCCCCACGTGCTGGTCCTGAGCAACTTGATTTGCCAGCTGTACTTGAATCCTTATCCTGGCAGCTTGGTTCTGTTGTCCCCCATGGTCTTGTTCACTTTCGTCCTAGAACTGGCTCTGATTCTAGTGATGCAAACAACCTTAGACCCTGCTTGATGATATCCCTTCGAATCCTTGCATGGAGTGTTGTCTGCCTGCGGCTGGTCAGGTACTTTCAGTGGTGAAGCACTAGGCACATGTGGTGGTGTATTGCCAGTAGCTCCCACTGCCTTGGACCGACCGAAGGTTGCACCTTAGAAATCCTGCCATAGGAGATGGTCCTTACTGCATTGCCAGGTGCAAAGGAACTAGAACCTTGACTGGAGAGCTGGGTCCCTTTCCTTCCTTCCATCCCCTTTGCCAGACTGGTTCTGCAGCCACTTCTGGTAATGCCTGCAGTTTTTTTTCCGGTGCCCAACCTGTTTGCAGTAGAAGCACTTGATGCCGGAATCTGGATTGTCAGGAGGTTGCTTTGTCCTTTCTTTAGCTAGAAGCTGCAGATGAGGGGTCAACTTTCCCAGGATCTGCTTGATACATCTGTCCAGATCCTGCCTGGAAAAACCAAACTGACTTGTGGCTCCTCCTGAACCTTCCTTGGTGCCTCATCCATGACCAGGGAGACGTGCTGGTACCACTTTACTTTATCGACGGCTTCTTCCATGGTTCTGGGTCTCTCCAGGTAGGCATATTTACACCTGCCTCCTTGTCCAGATTACCAATGCAAAATCTGCTGATCGCCTCGCTCTGTACATAACTTTCTGGCAGGTCTCTGAAGGCTGAAACAGCAAGCATGGTGACCCTGTCTGCCCAGTCCTCATAGGACTCCCCTGGTTCTGGCTGGCTTGTTTGGAATTTTAGCTTGGCCATTTCAGTCAGCTCGCTTGCCCTGAAGCGTGATTCCAACTTCATTATCATCTGGTGATATGAGCACCGACTGCCCATCTTGGTGGCAATGGTGAAGAAGTCTTGGGCTTTTCCTTCCAGACACCATCCCAGGTAATCCCGACTCTCCATTTCTGACCATTGAGGGCTGTTCTATAGCTGTCAAACCTGTACTTGAATGACAGCCAGTTTGTGTTCCCGTCATACTGTAGATTTGGGGGCAATTTCCGGGGTTCCTTCTTGGTCCAGAATGGGGATGCCTAACAGACTGTTTTCCCCTGCTGCTGTCTGAGGGAACAGAATACAATTCCGACTCACTCTCAGTGCAGTCGTGGTGTCATGGCACTAAAACCTGTTTTCTGTGTGACCTAGACCTTTGGTGCCTGCTCCAAGTTACTCTCGAGGGCAGTGGATAGCTCGACAGGGTCCGTGTTCGTCCGTCATGCCTCCTGCCACTATACAGGCGCCCCTCCCCATCTCTATGCTCTTGGTCATGATCTCCAGCAAAATCTTGACACCTGTGATCAGTTGGTGCTGGCGACCTAGACCTACTTGACTATGGGGAAAAGTGCCTGGAATCTTTAGGTCTAAAGTCCCCACCATGGTGTCTGTGCTGTCGTCCCTGTGATCTTGTTTCAGGCATCGACTGCCTCAGACTCTGGTTGTGTTTCCCATGCCAGAGACTCTGACCCAAATCTGTGGCAATGCTGTCTGCTAGAGGCCGACCTTGACGAAGACAGAGACCTCCACGACTGCCTGTGTCCTCGATCTGAGTAATTAAGTCTAATAGACTCGCTCCTTCCTGGTGATTTTCTCATCATTCTGGAGGGATGGGGTTCCAATTTTTCAGCAGACCCAGGAGAGCCCACTTCCAACTCAACTTGGTTGTCCGCAAAGTTTGGTGGATGAGTTGGAACTGGTGGCAGCTCGGCGAGCAGGGAACTGGTATCACTGGGTTCAGCAACTTGACTTAAGCTTTTGCTTGCCTCCGAGTGAAGAGAGGACCAGAAATCATCCATGGACTGCTGCTCATCCCAGGTGGGTAAGGGAGTACTCTTTCTTTTCTTCCCCCAATGTGGCGGCCATTTGGGGGCTCACTTAAATCTTCCATGGCCCCCTGCTGCGTTTCAAAATCAATCAGTTCGAGCAGGTCTTCACTGGGTTTGCCACAAGGAATGGACATCATCATGGATAACCTCAACTTCCCTTCCCTTTCCCCGAACACACAAGCTGCACTGCTCAATCCAGAGGCTGTGCTAGATTCAGCCCTATGGTGTACTGAATAAATCTTTCCCCCATTTACTAATGGAGCAGCTGGAAAGTGCTAGTGTTGAGTACAATTAGTACCTGGTCTGTGTACAACACAACCAACACCCAACACTATTACCAACTTCTGTTTGTTCTTAACTTACAGCTAGGGTTGTACCAATTGAAAGTCCTAAGTATATCCCACTCCTGACACCAATGAAGTATTTTCCCTACACTCACGAGAAGTTCGTTTATATACCTAGCACATCCGCACTCACACACATGCACTCTACTCTACCCGGTCAGTCCAGACTCTGGCTTGGGGGTTTCGTCAGGATTCTTTCCCAAGCCCTTCACTGGCATGAACTACCATGTAAGGTCTGTCACACACAGTCTGCGACACACTCTGTCCAAGCTGTCCACATACAGCTTGCGTCAGAGGGTCAAGCAGCTGGTGCACTAAGGTTTGTCACACACAGTCTGCAACGCACTCTGTCCAAGCTGAGCTTGCTTCAGAGGGTCAAGCAGCTGGTGCACTAAGGTCTGTCAGTGTCCACCTCCAGGCCCAGCAGTGGTACTGTCAAAACCGTCCTAGCCGTTGTAACCGTTTACGGCTGTACTGTCGCAGTGCTAGGGCAAAACTGTCTCCTGGTAACTGGAGGCCCAAGCACTGGTCTGTCACTAGTGTTAAGTACTGTCACTGTAGTACGACGTAGCTCCCTAGCTAACTACAAGTTAGCTAGTCCGCTCTCCTTAAGGCCGAGTGTCGAGCTCTCTAGCTAACTACAAGTTAGCTAGTCCGCTCTCTCCTCAAGGCTTAGCGTCGCTAACCTAACAACAAGTTAACAGAACCGCACTCTTCAAGCTCCCCTGTCGTACTGCCGGAGTTCGTCTGCTTGTTTACCTGAGTATCAGTGAACACTTCTCATGCGAGGTGCACTTCCGTTGAGGTCGCCTATGTGCGCAGAAACCGTGCGTCACTACAATATTTACATTATCACTTTTCTTTAACACAGTGTATTTGTAATCAAAAGAAGCATTTATTATATCATGTCATCACTAGACGTATCAAATTACATTTCAAGGAACGATTTCCGTTCGTCCCTTTTTAGTTTTAAAAAAATGCTCTGCATCATCACTAGACGTGTCTAATTACATGTCAAGGAACGATTTCCGTTCGTCCCTTTTTATCTTTCCACAACAAGAATCAGATTACATTTTCAGACAATTTATGCACAATAACTTTCATTGCTCACTTCCAGAGCTCATCAGTACTCACATCATTATGATACTGTAAGGAAAAAGATAAACAACACTTTTTTTTTCCAATAATGCAGTGATTTAACCAGATTATTTTTTTCCGATCACATATCAGCATACATATTCTTTCTCCTTTCTACTCACTCCATTCTCCTCATCCTTCTCTTAACTCACATTCACTAACTATAACTTCCTACTGCCACCCTATGTCTCGTCAAATCATAAGGTATATCAAGGGAACAATCAAATATTTGTTTAGGCATTTACTAAGCACTGGAAAGTTCCCATCCACCTGTAAGAAAAAGCAACTTCGTTAATACAATTCGATTTAAAATTTAGAAAGATAGGGTGTTAGTTACCGCCAATGACATTGACAAACAAAGCACAGGATAAGACACATTTTGAAACTTCAATTCGATTATCAGAACATACCTGACTGTCAGCGAGGACACACCTTCAGTATCTCTTCGGCTCTCTGATGAAGCTGTTCGGCCGGTAGGTCTGCAGAGACTGATGGGAAATCCTCGTTCACCTGACTTGCACAAAATGCTGGTAAGTAGCTGTCGGATAAACAGTCTAACCAGATTTACAGCTTTACCTGTTCTGGTCAAACTTGTCCCCAGAATTTGGGACCGGACAAAATACATTCCGTTACAATACTCCCCCTCCTAAAAAAATGACCAAACTGTTTTTTTAAGAAGAAGTAAGCAAACAGCAGAATGCAAAAATCCAGAAATTGTATATCAAAAGAGTATCAGAAAACTGCAGTACCCACAAAGAAAGTCACTTCTAAGGGATCAATGGATTTTCACATGAACGTGAGAGAAGATCAGTGAAAATATTCGATTAACCTGGAACTGTACTTCGAGTGAGAACTGCAACGACAACGCCCATCGCATGATTCTGGAATTCTTGAAGTTTGACGGTCGGAGATACGTCAAGGGACGATGATCCGTCCACAGGATAAACATGACTCCCCAAAGGAATCTAACAAGTTTCTGCACAGCCCAGACAATGGCTAAACATTCCCGCCCAATAGTACTGTGCGCCTTCTCATGATCCAGCAACTTCCGACGAGCAAACACGACTGGGTGAAGAACATCATCACTTTCCTGAAGCAACACAGCACCCAAACCAACAGAACTAACATCAGTCCCAAGACCAAAAGGATTACCCAACCTAGGTAACACAAACATGGGTGCAGAAGACAAGAGACCCTGAATCTTCTTCAAAGCTTCAGCACACTAAGGAGTCCAAGAAATAGACCTTCCAGCTCGACCAGCATCTTTGATCAAATCAGACAGTGGAGCACTCAAAGTAGCAAACCCAGGAACATATCTTCTGTAAAAACTGAGCAACCCCAACAAAGTAATGACCGGTTCCTGGTAGTAGTAGCAAATATCTTCAGAATCTTATCAACCTTCTTCCCTTCAGGACGCATAGCACCACCTCCAGCAACATGATCAAGAAACTCAAGTGAACGAAAACCTGCCTCAATCTTCGAGGGACGAGCTGTGAGGTTGAAAGACCTCAACAAGAGAGCACACCCTTCACATGTTTAAGGTGAGCATCCCATGACACACTGTGCACAAGAATATTCTCAAAGAAGTTGATAGCAGAAAACTGATCTAAAGCCAGAATACGCATCATACGTGCAAACACTGCAGGAGCCGACACAAGTCCAAAAGGCATCCTGACAAACTGGGATAAACCCAGGTGTGTTGTAAAAGCCGTCTTCGGACGATCCTCGGGCTTAACCACGATTTGCCAATATTGTTTTGCAAGATCTGTCTTTGTGAAAAAACTGAGTATCAGCTAACCTTGCCAAAAGACTCTCAACTTCAGGAATAGGTTCATATTCAGAGACGGTAATCTTGTTCAAAGATTTGAAATCAATGCAAAATTGTCATCTTTCTTCCTGACTAACACAACTGGAGATGGAAAATTTGATGGCTAAATAATACCAAGATTTAACATGATACCAATCTCTGAACAAATAAGTAGTGGAAGAAAACAATGCAGGTTAACAATTCTTCCATCGTTATAGTAATGACTTGGCAAATTTTTGTAATCAGAAGAAAAAAAGGGGGGTGGGGTGAAGATGAAGAAATGGGAAAATGTATATTATAAACATGAAAAACCTTCACTAGCTGCATGAGGGAACCATCGCATTCCCCTCGAAGGCAGATCTATATGTATTGGCTGACTCCTAGGCCTTTAGATTTGAAATCTAAAAAAGAAGGGGAGGGGGGGGGTTGAAGATGAAGAAATGGGAAAATGTATATTATAATACGAAAACCCTTCAATAGCTGCATGGGCAAACCATCGCAATCCCTCTTGAAGAAGATCTATATGCATCGCCTGCTCCTAGCCTTTCGTCTGCTGGATTGGACTCATCAGGAGACATAGCTGATTGTGTCTGTGCTCTTGGTGTCAAATAGAGACACACCACAGTCCATAATTCTGTGGTGTTCTCACCACGAAGGGTTTCAAAAAAGAATACAACCAGCACCCCAAAAGTAGCCATTGAAAGGTAGTAGAATGAAAACAAGACGAAAGTGTGGGAGGGGAAAAGTTGCTGAAAAACTAAAAACATTATGCAAACAGTATAAAATGTAGGGGACAATCTTTGAGCCTATGCTTGGGGATCCATTTAAGGATGCGAGGGAGGTCAAAAGATATGGAACAGTCTGAGATGTGTCAGCTCTGCTGTTCAATAACCCAAGCATTGTGAGCGGCTAAAAATTGTGCAGAACAACCTTTGCTTGGATCTCCTAAGAGATGCAATCACCCACTTATTGACCAAACAATATAATGCTGAACAATAATGTAGTGGGGAAAATAAGTGCAGGTTAACAATTCTTCCATCATTATAGTAATGACTTGACAAAGATTTCAAATCTAGAAAAGAGGGGGGCGGGAGGGGAGTTGAAGATGAAGAAATGGGAAAATGTATGTTATAAATATGAAAACCCTTCACCAGCTGCATGAGGCAATCACCGCAATCCCTCTTGAAGGCAGATCTATATGTATCCTGCTACTAGGCCTTTCGTCTGCTGGATTGGACTCATCAGGCAGACATGGCTGAATGTGTCTGCACTCTTGGTGTTAAATAGAGACACACCACAGTCCATAATTCTGTGGTGTTCTCACCACCAAGGGTTCAGAAAAGAATCCAACAGCATCCCCAAAGCAGCCAGTGAAAGGTAGTAGAATGAAAACAAAACGAAAGTGTGGAGAGGAAAAAAGTTGCTGAAAAACTAGACATTATGCAAGCAGCATAAAATTTAGGGGACAATCTTTGAGCCTATGCTTGAGGATCCGTTTAAGGATGCAAGGGAGGTCAAAAGATATGGAACAGTCTGAGTGGTCAGCTCTGTTGTTCTATAACCCAAGCATTGTCAGCGGCTAAAAATTGTGCCGAACAACCTTTACTTGTATCTCTTAAGAGATGCAATCACACACTAATTGAGCAAACAATATAATGCTGAACAATTAAGTAGTGGGGAAAATAAGTGCAGGTTAACAATTCTTCCATCATTATAGTAATGACTTGGCTAAGATTTGAAATCTAAAAAAGAAGGGGGGGGGGGTTGAAGATGAAGAAATGGGAAAATGTATATTATAAATATGAAAAGCCTTCACCAGCTGCATGAGGGAATCATCGTAATCCCTCTTGAAGGCAGATCTATATGTGTCACCTGCTCCTAGGCCTTTAGTCTGCTGGATTGGACTCATCAGGGAGACATGGCTGAGATTGTGTCTGTGCTCTTGGTGTCAAATAGAGACACACCACAGTCCATAATTCTGTGGTGTTCTCACCACCAAGGGTTCAAAAAAGAATCCAACAGCACCCCAAAGTAGCCATTGAAAGGTAGTAGAATGAAAACAAAACGAAAGTGTGGAGAGGGAAAAAGTTGCTGAAAAACTAAAAACATTATGCAAACAGTATAAAATGTAGGGGACAATCTTTGATCCTATGCTTGGGGATCCATTTAAATTAAGGATGCAAGGGAGGTCAAAAGATATGGAACAGTCTGAGTGGTCAGCTCTGCTGTTCAATAACCCAAGCATTGTGAGCGGCTAAAAATTGTGCAGAACAACCTTTGCTTGGATCTCCTAAGAGATGCAATCACCACTTATTGACCAAACAATATAACGCTGAACAATAAAGTAGTGGGAGAAAATAAGTGCAGGTTAACAATTCTTCCATCATTATAGTAATGACTTGACAAAGATTTCAAATCTAAAAAAGAAGGGGGGGGGGGGAGTTGAAGATGTAGAAATGGAAAATGTATATTATAAATATGAAAACCCTTCAACAGCTGCATGAGACAACCATCGCAATCCCTCTTGAAGGCAGATCTATATGTGTCACCTGCTTCTAGGCCTTTCGTCTGCTGGATTGGACTCATCAGGTACACATGGCTGAGATTGTGTCTGTGCTCTTGGTGTCAAATAGAGACACACCACAGTCCATAATTCTGTGGTGTTCTCACCACCCAAAGGGTTCAAAAAAGAATCCAACAGCACCCCCAAAGAAGCCATTGAAAGGTAGTAGAATGAAAACAAAACGAAAGTGTGGAGAGGAAAAAAGTTGCTGAAAAACTAGACATTATGCAAGCAGCATAAAATGTAGGGGACAATCTTTGAGCCTATGCTTGAGGATCCTTTAAGGATGCAAGGGAGGTCAAAAGATATGGAACAGTCTGAGTGGTCAGCTCTGTGTTCTATAACCAAGCATTGTCAGCGGCTAAAAATTGTGCCAGAACAACCTTTACTTGTATCTCTTAAGAGATGCAATCACACACTAATTGAGCAAACAATATAATGCTGAACAATTAAGTAGTGGGGAAAATAAGTGCAGGTTAACAATTCTTCCATCATTATAGTAATGACTTGGCTAAGATTTGAAATCTAAAAAAGAAGGGGGGGGGGGGGGGGGTTGAAGATGAAGAAATGGGAAAATGTATATTATAAATATGAAAAGCCTTCACCAGCTGCATGAGGGAATCATCGTAATCCCTCTTGAAGGCAGATCTATATGTGTCACCTGCTCCTAGGCCTTTAGTCTGCTGGATTGGACTCATCAGGGACACATGGCTGAGATTGTGTCTGTGCTCTTGGTGTCAAATAGAGACACACCACAGTCCATAATTCTGTGGTGTTCTCACCACAAGGGTTCAAAAAAGAATCCAACAGCACCCCCAAAGTAGCATTGAAAGGTAGTAGAATGAAAACAAAACGAAAGTGTGGAGAGGGAAAAAGTTGCTGAAAAACTAAAAACATTATGCAAACAGTATAAAATGTAGGGGACAATCTTTGAGCCTATGCTTGGGGATCCATTTAAGGATGCAAGGGAGGTCAAAAGATATGGAACAGTCTGAGTGGTCAGCTCTGCTGTTCAATAACTCAAGCATTGTGAGCGGCTAAAAATTGTGCAGAACAACCTTTGCTTGGATCTCCTAAGAGATGCAATAACCCCACTTATGACCAAACAATATAATGCTGAACAATCAGTAGTGGGGGAAATAGTGCAGGTTAACAATTCTTCCATCATTATAGTAATGACTTGACAAGATTTCAAATCTAAAAAAGAAGGGGGGGGGGGGAGTTGAAGATGAAGAAATGGAAAATGTATATTATAAATATGAAAACCCTTCAACAGCTGCATGAGGACAACCATCGCAATCCTCTTGAAGGCAGATCTATATGTGTCACCTGCTTCTAGGCCTTTCGTCTGCTGGATTGGACTCATCAGGTACACATGGCTGAGATTGTGTCTGTGCTCTTGGTGTCAAATAGAGACACACCACAGTCCATAATTCTGTGGTGTTCTCACCACCAAGGGTTCAAAAAAGAATCCAACAGCACCCCAAAGTAGCATTGAAAGGTAGTAGAATGAAAACAAAACGAAAGTGTGGAGAGGGGAAAAAGTTGTTTGAAAAACAAAAAAAAACATTATGCAAACAGTATAAAATGTAGGGGACAATCTTTGATCCTATGCTTGGGGATCCATTTAAATTAAGGATGCAAGGGAGGTCAAAAGATATGGAACAGTCTGAGTGGTCAGCTCTGCTGTTCAATAACCCAAGCATTGTGAGCGGCATAAAAATTGTGCAGAACAACCTTTGCTTGGATCTCCTAAGAGATGCAATCACCCACTTATTGACCAACAATTATAACGCTGAACAATAAAGTAGTGGGAGAAATAAGTGCAGGTTAACAATTCTTCCATCATTATAGTAATGACTTGACAAAGATTTCAAATCTAAAAAGAAGGGGGGGGGGGGGGGAGTTGAAGATGTAGAAATGGGAAAATGTATATTATAAATATGAAACCCTTCAACAGCTGCATGAGACAACCATCGCAATCCCTCTTGAAGGCAGATCTATATGTGTCACCTGCTTCTAGGCCTTTCGTCTGCTGGATTGGACTCATCAGGTACACATGGCTGAGATTGTGTCTGTGTCTTTGGTGTCAAATAGAGACACACCACAGTCCATAATTCTGTGGTGTTCTCACCACCAAGGGTTCAAAAATGAATCCAACAGCACCCCAAAGAAAGCATTGAAAGGTAGTAGAATGAAAACAAAACGAAAGTGTGGAGAGGAAAAAGTTGCTGAAAAAACTAGACATTATGCAAGCAGCATAAAATTTAGGGGACAATCTTTGAGCTATGCTTGAGGATCCGTTTAAGGATGCAAAGGAGGTCAAAGATATGGAACAGTCTGAGTGGTCAGCTCTGTTGTTCTATAACCCAAGCATTGTCAGCGGCTAAAAATTGTGCCGAACAACCTTTACTTGTATCTCTTAAGAGATGCAATCACACACTAATTGACCAAACAATATAATGCTGAACAATTAAGTAGTGGGGAAAATAAGTGCAGGTTAACAATTCTTCCATCATTATAGTAATGACTTGGCTAAGATTTGAAATCTAAAAAGAAGGGGGGGGGATTGAAGATGAAGAAATGGGAAAATGTATATTATAAATATGAAAAGCCTTCACCAGCTGCATGAGGGAATCATCGTAATCCCTCTTGAAGGCAGATCTATATGTGTCACCTGCTCCTAGGCCTTTAGTCTGCTGGATTGGACTCATCAGGGAGACATGGCTGATTGTGTCTGCGCTCTTGGTGTCAAATAGAGACACACCACAGTCCATAATTCTGTGGTGTTCTCACCACCAAGGGTTCTGAAAAGAATCCAACAGCATCCCCAAAGCAGCCAGTGAAAGGTAGTAGAATGAAAACAAAACGAAAGTGTGGAGAGGAAAAAAGTTGCTGAAAAACTAGACATTATGCAATCAGTATAAAATGTAGGGGGCAATCTTTGAGCCTATGCTTGAGGATCCATTTAAGGATGCAAGGGAGGTCAAAAGATATGGAACAGTCTGAGTGGTCAGCTCTGCTGTTCAATAACCCAAGCATTGTGAGCGGCTAAAAATTGTGCAGACCAACCTTTACTTGGATCTCTTAAGAGATGTAATCACCCACTAATTGACCAAACAATATAATGCTGAACAATTAAGTAGTGGGGAAATAAGTGCAGGTTAACAATTCTTCCATCATTGTAGTAATGACTTGGCTAAGATTTGAAATCTAAAAAAAAAGAAGGGGGGGGGGGGGACGGTTGAAGAAGGAAGAAATGGGAAAATGTATATTATAAATATGAAAACCCTTCACCAGCTGCATGAGGGAATCATCGCAATCCCTCTTGAAGGCAGATCTATATGTGTCACCTGCTCCTAGGCCTTTCGTCTGCTGGATTGTACTCAGAGCGATTCAACCAATAATCACCCTACGTCTATAGCCACCAGCGACACCGATCACACTGGTCAGGCCACGTAAATAATATTGTCCTTTCTTTTACCTTTCCTTTTCCTACCTAGGGAAGTGCTTTATATCAAATAAGGGCGTACGCGACGGAACGTCACATGTCGCCATGTGAGGCTACATCACATCAAACACACACACACACACCCCACACACACACACACACACACACACACACACACACACACACACACACACACACACACACAGGCATGACAGGCCCTAACCCTCCCTGACCCTGCTGGTTATAGCCACGTCATAGAAGACACGACAGGCCCTAACCCTCCCTTACCCTGCTGGTTATAGCCACGTCATAGAAGACATGACAGGCCCTAACCCTCCCTGACCCTGCTGGTTATAGCCACGTCATAGAAGACATGACAGGCCTAACCCTCCCTGACCCTGCTGGTTATAGCCACGTCATAGAAGACATGACAGGCCCGCCCCCTCCCTGACCCTGCTGGTTATAGCCACGTCATAGAAGACATGACAGACCCTAACCCTCCCTGACCCTCCTGGTTATATATAGCCACGTCATAGAAGACATGACAGGCCCGTCCCCTCCCTGACCCTGCTGGTTATAGCCACGTCATAGAAGACACGACAGGCCCTAACCCTCCCTGACCCTGCTGGTTATAGCCACGTCATAGAAGACACGACAGGCCCTAACCCTCCCTGACCCTGCTGGTTATAGCCACGTCATAGAAGACACGACAGGCCTGTCCCCTCCCTGACCCTGCTGGTTATAGCCACGTCATAGAAGACACGACAGGCCCTAACCCTCCCTGACCCTGTTGGTTATAGCCACGTCTTTGTCCCGCTCCGACTTCTTCCGTCAGGCGTCTTACTAATGCTGCACGGTGTGGCACGCTGTTTATACTTTCCAGCGAAAAACACTCAGCAGTACTGTCTGCACATGCAAACAATACTCAGAGTACTTTTTGTGTGTGCCACGTGAACTCATTTCCTACACTGTATATCTTTATTCTAGAGTAACGTTCGTGTAGTAAAAAGAGCAACTCAGTCTCTTACGATGTTTGTGGTTGAGTCAGAGAGAGAGAGAGAGAGAGAGAGAGAGAGAGAGAGAGAGAGAGAGAGAGAGAGAGGAGAAGAGAGAGAGAGGAGAGAGAGAGAGAGAGAGAGGAGGAGGATAGTGTTGCTTATAGTCCAGATGACCAGAGCCAAAGCAGGACTGCCATCCCATTGAAATCAATTGTCGGAATAGATTTTAAAACACACACACACACACACACACACACACACACACACACACACACACACACACACACACACACACACCACATTAGAACAGACTTTCTTTGGACACACCAACTTTTTGTTGAAATCTTTTCTTCCATACAATCTTTGATCAGGTCAACAATCTTGATGTCTTTCTGAAATGCATTAGGTGAGACATCTCTGAACATGATTTTCATAGAAACTGCTGTAAAATGTTTATGTCTGAAATACAATGAAATATACCATGGAGCTTCTTCGCCTTTCAAAAGATACAACTGGTGTAAAAGAGGTGACCTGTACCCAAACAGCACAGCTGTGAGTTTCTTTCTTTCTTTCTTTTTTGTTTTTGCCTACAGTGACACACAGTAAAACTCGTATCGGGTTTTGACAGTTTTTAAAAGGTTTGTTAAACATCTGCAGGTTCCATTTCTAATGACATATTAAGTTTGAGCTTTGCATTTGAAATCTCTGAAAAGGATAGAGATTCTCCTCACCTTTCTGATTTGTAGCATTCCTCTTGGCAAGTTGAGGTGATGTGCATATGAAGTGTATATGTTTAGGTTTAATTCATGACTATGTACAATAAGGAGCATCCATATGTCATATTAGTTGAATGCCTGTGTTACAATCAAATCCCAATGTCCTCATTGTGATGTTTCTATGTCAAACATGGCAACCAAATAATTCGTAAGCTTATGCAGCGGACTATGCAAATAAGAATAATAACCCATAGATTGTTTTCCCAAGAGTTCAGCAGGAGTTGTTTCTCTTTTCATTAAACATCTTTTGTCGATTTCGATTCATATCTGGGTCTTACTTTAGTCCCACATGACGTCTGTTTTGCCAGATGACGTTTGTTTGCCAGATGACGTCTGTTTGGCAGATGACGTCTGTTTTCCAGATGACGTATGCCAAATGCTTTTTGTACTCCCAGTTCTTATAGAACAGGGAGTGCTTTAGAAAGGAACGAAGAAATGCTCTGTGTGTGTGTGTGGTGTGTGTGTGTGTGTGTGTGTTTGTGTGTGTGTCCGCCCATGGTCAAAATGTGTTCCACTCACTCCAGACAAAACTACTGGACCATCTTTCTGAAAATTTGTAGGTAGGTTCCTTATGCTTCAAGGATGATGCCCGATGTTTTAGTTTACCGTTATAGCCGCTACCAACGGCTGTACGGCCGGTAACAGTTTTTCTTCTTTATGGAATATCTCAGAAAGTACTTGGCCGATCTTTGTGAAAATTAGCAGGTATGTTCATTATGGGTCACGGATGATGCCCAATGTTTTAGTTTACCGTTATAGCCGTTACTAACGGTTATAACGACCCATAACGGTTTTTCTTCTTTATGGAATATCTCAGAAAATACTTGGCCGATTTTTTCTGAAAATTTGCATGTATGTTCATTATGGGTCACGAACAATGTTACCGTCACAGCCGTTGCTAACGGCTATAACGGCCTGTAACGGTTTTTTTTTTCTTCATGGAATATCCCAGAAAGTACTTGGCCGATCTGTGTGAAAATTAGCATGCATGTTCATTATGGATTAACGGATGATGCCCGATGTTCCAAGCCGTGACAGGTGCCATAGTCCCAACGGCTATAACTGTCCATAACGGTTTTTCTTCTTTATGGAATATCTCAGAAAGTACTTGGCCGATCTTTCTGAAATTTGTAGGTGTATTCAATATGGGCGACGGATGATGCCTGACGTTTTACTTTACCGTTATAGCCGTTACAAACGGCTATAACGGCCCATAATGTGTTTTTTTTTTTATAGAATGTCTCAGAAAGTACTTGGCCGATCTTTCTGAAAATTTGTTGGTATGTTCATTATGGGTCACGCATGATACCCACGTTTTAGTTTACCGTTCTAGCCGTTACTAACGGTTATAAAAGACCCATAACGGTTTTTCTTTTTATGGAATATCTCAGAAAGTTCTTGGCTGATCTTTCTGAAAATTTGTAGGTATGTTCATTATGGGTCACGGGTGATGCCCGATGTTTAAGTTTACCGTTATAGCCGTTACTTACGGCCCATAATGGGTTTCTTCTTTATGGAAAATCTCAGAAAGTACTTGCCGATCTTTCTGAAAATTTGAAGGTATGTTCACTATAAGTCACAGATGATGGCCGATGTTTACCAGAATAGCCATTACTAACGGTTACACCAGCCCAGACGGTTTTTCCTCTTTATGGAATATCTCACGCATATTCAGGATAAACTGGGAGTACGTTTATATGCTTTGCATCTTATTTGTTAACTATTTTGTGTGCGAGTACAAATAGCGTGTGAATGCGGCTCACTCAAACCACGGCCATTATCATCACTCAGGTCTAGACAGACTTTTGGTTGCAAAGTTGAAAGCTCACCTGCATGTCTTTGAGCAATCACAGTAATTCAAGGTCGTTATCAACCCCGAAGAGAGCAGTGTTGGCTGCTGTGATTACCGAGAAAGTGCTCTGTTTTACCTGCCAACGAAAAGGCCCTGACACAGCATCGTCTGCCGCTGTATGGGCACGGACTGAGAAAACAATCCACCTTAATGTATGATTATTAACATCTGTTTATACAAAGATCTCTGAACTTCTTTCACATACCTAGTCTGTCACTGAACATCTAAATAGCGAAAGGCGGATGACTGAATACTTGGTTGGTGGCACGAAAACAAAACCGGTTTGCTGACTAAACATTTTGCCGCTGATGTTTAACGTGTAATAAAGTCAGGGAGCTTTTTGTTCGATTTTTTTTTTTTTTTTTGGTCAGTGTTTGGTTAGTTGGTTTGCTTTTTTGTTTTAAGAAGTGTGCTTATGATAGTCTTTTTACATTAAAAACAATTCAACTGGGAAGGTCCTGATTGTTTCCTGTTCTTTGCCAACCCCGGATACCTCCATCCCCTCCACTGTCTCTGTCTCTGTCTCTCTCTGTCTCTCTGTCTCTCTGTCTTCTCTCTGTCTCTCTCTCTCTCTCTCTCTCTCTCTTCTCTCTCTCTCTCTTCTCTCTCTCTCTCTCTCTCTCCGCCTCCCCACTTTGGGTCATTTTGATTACGTTACAGTCAAGTCCAGAATATAACTCATTCTAACCAAGGCTGGACTAAAAGCACAGGTGTAGCTCGTTCTTCACAAGGCCAGATTAGGTCTGGACTCATTCTACATTATACTTCAGACTGGCTTATGGCTACTTCTGATCTGGAATTGCCTTAATGCTTGATAATGGCTTAATTTGGACTTGGTTAAAGACTGGGTTATGACTTATTTTGACCTGGCTTAGACAACAGTTTTGATCATAGTCAATCTAAGTTACACAAAAAGCTAAGTTACAGCTTATTCTGACGTACGTTTTACTAAAGACTTTCGTTATGGCTAATTGTGATCTAAGTTGGACTAAAAGCTCGGTTATAACTCAATTTAATTACAGTAAACAAGTGGGGTAACGTTTGCTCCCATAAGAAAACCTAACACAGAGTAACTTTTATTCAAGACTGGCACAGCCTTTTAAACTTGAATAAGTCAGACAAATACATAGACGAACAATCTAATAGTGGGGGGAAAAGTGTTTTCTTATGGGAGCAAACGTTACCCCACTTGTTTACTGTTTATTGTTTACTGTTCCCTGCCTCATTTCATTTCCAATTCAATTTAATCCAGGTTAGACTAATAGTTTGGATATGCCTCTTTCTGATTATATTTATACTAGAAGCTTGGTTGTGGTCCATTGTAACCTGGGTTACACGAACGGTGGGTTGTGGCCCATTCTAACTTGGGTTACACTAACGGTGGGGTTGTGGCCCATTCTAACCTGAGTAACACTACAGCGGGGGGGGGGGGGGGGGGGGGGGGGGCGGGGGGCACATTCTAACCTGGGTTACACTAACAGCGGGGTTGTGGCCCATTCTAACCTGAGTTACACTAACAGTGGGGTTGTGGCCCATTCTAACCGGGAGTTTCACTAACAGCGGGGGTGTGGCCCATTCTAACCTGGGTTACACTAACAGCGGGGGTGTGGCCCATTCTAACCTGGGTTTACACTAACAGCGGGGTTTGTGGCTTATTGTAACCTGGGTTACACTTACACTAACACGGGGGTGTGGCTCATTCTAACCTGGGTTTTACTAACAGCGGGGTGTGGCCCATTCTTACTTAGGACTACCTGCATGGCTCTCGGTCATTGTATTCTGGGTGACACTCAGGTTGACATCATGCTGACAGCAGCTAGACAAAAGCCTGGTTATGGTTCATCCTGATGTCAGTTCAGTTTCAGTTTCATCAAGGAGGTGTCACTGCGTGCGGACTAGTCCATACGCTACACCACATCCGTTTAAGTTTTAAGACCACACTACACATGATTTTAAGCTGATGAATTAGCAACTAATATGAGAGAATTCAAGAAGAGGGTCTCGCGGCTGCGTCTTAGCAGATGTCTGACTTACGCATTAGCCCAATGCGCTGGTCAGACCTTGAGTGCCTACCTAACATTTGTTGTTTTTTTTTTTTTTTTCTTTTTTTAAATAAATGTTAGCGAACCGCCCAGAGAACGTGGACAAACGAGTCACAAGACAAAACAAAACGCGTTTCGACCTCTTAGGTCTTCGTCAGGTGATAAATAAACGAATAGAACAACGAAAATTCACTTAGCTTTTGATCGCTTCAGATCGCTTAGGGTTCAGCGCAAGGAAGAAGCCTTCTTCCTTGCGCTGAACCCTAAGCGATCTGAAGCGATCAAAGCTAAGTGAATTTTCGTTGTTCTATTCGTTTATTTATCACCTGACGAAGACCTAAGAGGTCGAAACGCGTTGTGGGTTTTTTCTTGTGACTCGTTTGTCCACGTTCTCTGGGCGGTTCGCTAACATTTATTTAAGATTTGTTTAGATTTCCGCCTGCAGTCGTCTCGCTTTGCAACTAGACTTGTTTTTTGTTGTTGTTTTTTTTTGTGTGTTTGTTGTGAATGTACACATGTGTGTGTATGGTGTGTGGGCACGGGTCCATGTGTGGTGCGTGTGGGGCATGTGTGTGTGTGTGTGTGTGTGTGTGTGTGTGTGTGTGTGGTGTGTGTGTGTTGTGTGTGTGTGTGTGTGTTTTGTGTGTGTGTGTGTGTGTGTGTGTGTGTGTGGTTTTGTTGTAATTTGTGGGTTGAGTGAGCACACACACGTATCTGCATATACATGTGCACACATATGTGTGTAGATGTGTGTGGCATCCTGATGTCAGCTAAACAAGAGCCTGGCTATGGTTCATTCTGACGTCAGGTGGACAAAAGCCCTGGGTATTGTGCATTCTGACGTCAGGTGGACAAAAGCCTAGGTATTGTGTATTCTGGACTAGCTTAGCCAAGAGGCTCGGATTAAGGCTAGTTCTGACCATAGTTAAAGCTGAGATATGACTCATTCTGAGCTGGTTTAGAGTAAATTTTGTGCTGGTTCGTTCTGGCCTAGTTCTGCCTTAAATCTGAGTTATGGTTCATTCTGACCCACTTTAGACTTCAATCTAGGTTATGGTTCCTTCTGACCTGATTACTCTGAAGTCTGGATTGTGGCTTATGGACGAGACAACGGGTGAGTTATGACTCATTCTGACCTGGAAGAGACTAACGGCTGAGTTATGATTTTCTGAACTGGAAGAGACTAACGCATGAGTTATGACTCACTCTGACCTGGAAGAGACAAACGGCTGAGTAATGACTCACTCTGACCTGGAAGAGACTAGCGGTAGACTTATGACACATTCTGACTTGGAAGAGACTAACAGCTGAGTTATGACTCATTCTGACTTGGAAGGACAAACAGCTGAGTTATGGATTATTCTGAACTGGAAGAGACTAATGGCTGAGTTATGACTCATTCTGATTGGAAGAGACTAACGGCTGAGTTTTGACTCAATCTGACCTGGAAGAGGGCTAACGGGTGAGTTATGACTCATTCTGACCTGGAAGAGACTAACGGGTGAGTTATGAATCACTCTCACCTGGAAGAGACAAACGGGTGAGTTATGAATCACTCTGACCTGGAAGAGACTAAACATGTGAGTTATGACTCATTCTGACCTAGAAGAGACTAACGGCTGAGTTATGACTCAATCTGACTTGGAAGAGACTAACGGCTGAGTTATGACTCATTCTGACTTGGAAGAGACTAAGGCTGAGTATGAATCACTCTGACCTGGAAGAGACTAACGGGTGAGTTATGACTCAATCGACTTGGAAGAGACTAAGGGTGAGTTATGACTCGTTCTGACCTGGAAGAGACTAACGGTGAGTTATGACTCGTTCTGACTTGGAAGAGACTAACGGGTGAGTTATGACTCATTCTGATTGGAAGAGACTAACGGCTGAGTTATGACTCAATCTCACCTGGAAGAGACTAACGGGTGTCGTTATGGACTCATTCTGACCTGGAAGAGACTAACGGGTAAGTTATGAATCACTCTCACCTGGAAAGACAAACGGGTGAGTTATGAATCATTTTGACCTGGAAGAGACTAACAGTGAGTTATGACTCATTCTGACCTAGAAGAGACTAACGGCTGAGTTATGACTCAATCTGACCTGGAAGAGCAACGGCTGAGTTATGACTCATTCTGACTTGGAAAAAGACTAACGGCTGAGTTATGATCACTCTGACCTGGAAGAGACTAACGGCTGAGTTATGACTCTTCTGACTTGGAAGAGACTAACGGGTGAGTTATGACTCATCTGACTGGAAGAGACTAACGGGTGAGTTATGACTCGTTCTGACTTGGAAGAGACTAACGGGTGAGTTATGACTTTATTCTGACTTGGAAGAGACTAACGGCTGAGTTATGACTCATTCTGACTTGCAAGAGACTAACGGCTGAGTTATTGGGTCATTCTGACTTGGAAGAGACTAGCGGGTGAGTTATGACTCATTCTGACTTGGAAGGCTAACGGGTGAGTTATGAATCACTCTGACCTGGAAGAGACTACGGTGAGTTATGACTCTTCTGACTTGGAAGAGACTAACGGGTGAGTTATGACTCATTCTGACCTGGAAGGATAACGGCTGGAGTTATGACTCGTTCTGAAATGGAAGAGACTAACGGGTGGGGTTATGACTCATTCTGACTTGGAGAGACTAACGGGTGAGTTATGACTCATTCTGACTGGAAGAGACTAACGGCTGAGTTATGACTCGTTCTGACCTGGAAGAGACTAACGGCCTGAGTTATGGATTATTCTGAACTGGAAGAGACTAACGGCTGAGTTATGACTCATTCTGACTTGGAAGAGAACTAACGGGTGAGTTATGACTCATTCTGACTTGGAAGAGACTAACGGGTGAGTTATGACTATTCTGACATGGAAGAGACTAACGGGCTGAGTTATGGGTTATTCTGAACTGGAAGAGACTAACGGTGAGTTATGACTCAATCTGACTTGGAAGAGACTAACGGCTGAGTTATGACTCATTCTGACTTTGGGAAAAGACTAAGGGTGAGTTATGACTCATTCTGACCTGGAAGAGACTAACGGGTGAGTTATGACTCATTCTGACTTGAAAGAGACTAACGGGTGAGTTATGACTCACTCTGACTTGGAAGAGACTAA
>CM031596.1:110840882-110845421 GCA_018398815.1 Conus ventricosus
CAAATTGGAAAAAAAAATTTTGGGACTTTTTTGAATGAAAAAAGTTTCCCAAAGACGCTGGGCCGGGTGAGGGGAAAGAAAAAGAAACCCCTTAAAGCAAAGTTCAAGGGGAAGCCCACACTGGCGTTTTTTTGAGGGAGGAGGGGGGCCCGTAATAGAAACCCTGTTTTTTAGGGAAATTCGGGCCCAAAAGCCCCACTGAAACTTGGGCGACTGTTAGGGGGGCGGGTGAAGAAAAGTCTCAAGGCAAGTGGGGATCAAAAGAAAAAGTTGAAATCGACCGTGCACACCGTCTCCGAGGTGGCAAAAACCCCGCAACCATCATTGCCCCCTTTCGTCGTTTTTTAAGCATAAGGGAAAAGGTTGTCAGAAACCCCCGTAAACTGAAAGGTATGTTTTGTGTTTAATCAAAAAGATTTCACCCCCCGTTTTTCCCGTGAAAAAAACGCCCCAAACTGCTCCCCTTTTTTAAAGGGAGCAAAAAAGGGAAAAAAAAAAGGGCTTCCTCCGTTTTTGACTCGTTTTGGTCTTTGAAGGTTAAGAGGAAAACTGGTTTACAACAAAGGGGCCACCAAGCCCCTTGAGGACCCGCCCGGCAGTGAAAGATGAGGGGGGCGGCCAGCCAGATGGGGGAAATAAAAAAAAGGAAGGAGGATTCCGTACCTCCCCCCCCCCCCCCCCCCCCCCCCACCCTTTGCTATCAAGTCGACCAACAGGACTTTAGCCCTATGTTTCCCCGTACCTCCCCCCCGACTACCCCTAGAAAACGATCAAAAAAGTAACAAAAGGGAAACAAATGGTATGAGGGTTTGTATTTTTAAGGGAAAACATTTCTAAAAAGGGAAAAGAATGAAGATAATGTTTTTGATTATTTCCTCAATAACCCATTGTTGGGGAAAAAATTGCTTTTTGGGTTAAATGTGTTGGTTTGGAATATTAAAGGGTTTAAAAAAAAAACTTACGAAATTTTTCCCCTTTCAAAGATATTGGAACAGTTTCAAAATTTTTCTTTTTCCGAAGCGGCCGGGGAAACAAGAGGACATTGGGAAAATTTTTTTCCCCCAACTTCACATTTTTCTTCTCACCCCGCTCTCCCAAAAAGGGGGGTGTAGCGGCTGTGTAAAGACGATTTCTGGATAATCAACTTTAAATACATCAGGGGAAGAATGATTTTTCAAGATTTTTAAAAAGTCGATTATTCTTTTACGTGATTTTTTTTTTTTTGGTAGTAGCCCTGAAATCGTCATTTATGGTGAGAAAAACCCCCGTGTTTTATATTTTAGCTAACAATAAAAAGATGTCATCGGAAAATTCCATTTTCCCCTTGTATTATGTAGAGTTTCACGGCCGTACTGGTATTAAAGACATTGATTTTGTCCATAAAAATAACCCACACCCTTAAATAAATTTATGAATTATTGAAGGGTATGCCTCAAATTGAACGCAATAAAAGGGCCATGCTTAAAATATTTTGGCCAAACCTCATTGACATTTTAAAAAAAACAACATTTTTTATTGTAAATGGGGGAACAGAGAAAACAAACAGGGCGAGATTACTTGTACAGCTAACAGGGGGATATGTCGTTGATTTTTTGTTTTTTTCCCAAGAATGTATACTTTTTTTCCCGACATTTTTTCGCAATAATCTGAATCTGACCTTTTTTCCTGTTGTTTTCTTCTCAATATAATACGCGTGAAAGCTACAAAGAAACTGAAGAGGGAAAAGTGTTAGTAGGGAAAAAAGTTACTTTTTTAAAGAAGAATCAAATTTAGAACCTTTACATTACCTAAAAACAAACGAAATCCATGGCTAGCAACCTTTTTTGGAGCTTAAACCCAAAATTTAAGATGGCACAAATTTTGTCTCAAATCAAAACCTGAACAATGCAATCAAGACCAAAAAAAAAGATCGTACAATCAATCGCCTTGTGGGACAAGGGATTGGGAAAAACAAAACAAGAAAAACAGATCAACGATTTTAGAAAAAGGGATGACGGAAAGGGAAAGAAGCTACTTACCACGCATTCTTTTTCTTGAAAATCAAAAAAAAATAAAGAGACAAACGTTCATAGATTAATTAAAACGAAGATGGCAGCCCAAAACTCAAATCATTTTGGCACAAAATAAAGTCATTTACACCAAAATTCAAAAAGTTCAAATACGATTAACCAAACAAATTTATAAATATTTTAAAAACTTACGTCACCTAAAAAAAATGTACATGATGAAGTTTTTGAAAAGAAATTTCGGGTACATTACGGACACTGTTCTGAACTTGTAAGGATAACTTTGACATAAAGAAATTTAAACGAATATTCCCCAATTTAAAGCAATGAAGAAGGGGAAAGCTGCCGGGGCCAAGGGTTTTCCCACTGACCTTTCCCCTGCGGAGCAAACACAAAATTTCTACACCAATTTTACAATAAATTTTTAGGGCGAACTTACCCAAAAAAAATTGGGCAAAAAACGTAATTTCCCTACATAAAAAAGGGGGGTCAGGTTTTTTGATATACAAAGATTTTTTTGGATGGCAGAAAATATATAAACGGATTAAAAAACAACGGGCCAATATTTAATAAAATGAAAACACCCCAAGCCCAAGAGGGATCCAACGGCTATATACAAAACAAAATATTTTCTCCCAATCTCTCGTGCAAAATACTGACAAACAACGGGCGATTTTATTCCTATTTTAGACTTTTTTCCTTTAACTTGAAAAGAAGTAAACTTTTTTACTTTTTCTGCCCCAAATCCAATAAAAAGTTTGGGACAATTAAGGGATTTATAAGGTGTGATGGGACTTGGGTTGGGGATAAAATTACAGAATTTTTGAGGCTTATTGGGGTTAGGGAAGGGGTTTTTTGATCCCCTTTTTTTTTTCTATATTTTTTATCTGAACTTCAACAGATTAAATTGGTTGTGGGGCACGAGGGATTTGGATAAAAGATCCGTGGGGATTCCCTCCTTCGACCGAAGACATTGCAATTGTTGTGACACTTTCTAACCTACAGAAGAGGGTCGACTGCTAGAAAAAAAATATTGTAAAAATGGGGCAATAAAAATAGAAAAACAAAGATTTATTCAAAAAGGGGGAGGAGATGTGACTTTTTTTTAATAAGCCCCATTCTAAATGATGGTTGAATGTCAGCAAAAGAAGACCGTAGAAAAATCAACTTTCTCCCACCCTTCATTTTCTTCAAAGTCAGAGGTTTACAAAACAACAACTGAATTTAATAAAGTTAAAATAAAGATGTTTAGACGCTGAATATTGGGTTTTTTGAATGCTGTTTCCCGTTTTTTCCCTATAAAAATATTCACACAAAGAAATTGATCAGCACAAACTAATAACAACAAAGTCCGCCTTTCCTCGGGCTTTTGCTTTCAAAATATCGAGCCGCTTGTCTCAAAAAAATTCCCGGAATGCACCGATATGTTAAACCCAAAAAAAAAAATTTACCAAAAAAATGTCGAGTGTGTTGTAGCGGCTTAATTGGAGGGTGTGTTTAAAATAATTTGCATCAGTTTAGGGAACCCCTGTGGGTTTTCCGGTTCCTTGACGTTAAAGGTCCTCCTCCGTTTCCCGGGGAAAGGTTGTCACACCAGACTTCCTCCAACAAAAATGCAGCAGGAAAAGGTTGTTTCCCGAAGAAAGAAAAAAGCGGAAATGTACAGGATCACGTAAAAAGGAAAAAAAAGTAGAAAAGGGACCTGCAAATAACAATTGTCTTGATTTTGCCAAGGGGCACATCACATTCCCCACCCTTACACGCCCCCAAAAACCCCTTTTACAATTCCTACTTGCTCTATCATTTACAATTGATTTCCTTCAAAAATTGCTTTACGATATAATCGTTAAAAAAAAAATGTAAATGAATATTCCAATCTCCTTGACGAGTTAAACGCCAAGGAATGCTTTGGGAATTACAATTAATTTAAAACCTTTAACAAAAACAAAGGCTCAATCTTATATTATACAGATGCTTAGATCTGAAAAAAGTTTTTAATTGAACCGTTTACATTCTTTTAATAAAACTGCATTTACAAAAAAATACATCTTCAAAAGGTTTATAAACCCTAGCTGAAATGAATTTACTAATATGGTTATCTCCCCAAAACATATGATAGAAAACAATAAAAACAGCCTTCTCAATCATCGTGTTGATGGTAAAAATGAAAATTTTTAAATTTAGGCATATTTAAAAAGATCACGCCACAAAATTATTAACCGGAATGTGCCTTAATGCGATTTTATTTTAAATAAAATTTTTGGGCTATACGAAAAAATGATTTAGACCTATTTCCTCAACCAGCTTTTTTGCCACAGTTATCACTCGCCCACGGAACGATGAACTCGTTTACGCCTTTCCCCAAAGGCTGTGATGTTGTCGAATGCTCTGTAGTGCCCCCTTTTCCGACCCCGACTGATACCTTTAAAAATTTTGCTCTTCAAAATTTCCTTTCTTCGGGGCCATTTCTCGCGGGTTATCAAGACGTAAGATGCAACGGTCAATATTCTGCCCGCGGGCGGGCCCCGAAATT
>CM031596.1:110845521-110868821 GCA_018398815.1 Conus ventricosus
ACTCTATGGGGCGTGTTCAGTCCCGGCTACTTTCCCCTACGCTACTCTCTGAAAACTTTAGTAAATTAGTATTAAAACGGATAACCCTGCACAGTATGTTTGTTTGTAGATAATCGTTATTTTTTGGTTATTAAAGTCTTACTTGTCAGAGAACGTAGAAATACCAATCCTGGGTTACTTTCGCCCGAAACTGGGTGAGGGCGGAAGTGGCCCAGGATTGGTATTTCTACGTTCTCTCCTTGTTTTAAACTGGTATATATATATATATATATATATATATATATATATATATATATATATATATATATATAATATATATATATATATATATATACACGTACATACATGTACACTCATGTATCAATACACAAGACTTTCTCTCTTTGAAAGCGAGCCTACATACACACACACCCACACACTTATTCACAAACACTTCAATGCATTTTGTCTCGCAGTCATTGACTCATACGCACACATTGAAATAAACTTGGTAATTTGAATCTTACTAAAGGAGAGAATGAATTAATTATTCTGGCTTATTCATTGGGGTCTTCAAATAGAGGTTTAAAGTTTGTCCATTTCATTTCACACTTGTATAGGTCATTATTAGCTGATGCTATTAGTCTTTCAAGGCTGAATCTTTCTTTGAGGTATATATACAGGCCGTTACAGCCGTTAGTAACGGTTATAACGCTAACTTAAAACATCGGCCATCATCCATGACCCATAATGAACATACCTACAAATTTTCAGAAAGATCGGTCAAGTACTTTCTGAGATATTCCATAAAGAAGAAAAAGCGTTACAGGCCGTTACAGCCGTTAGTAACGGCTGTAACGGTAAACTAAAACGTCGGGCATCATCCTTGACCCATAATGAACATACCTACAAATTGTCAGAAAGATCGACCCAGTAGTTTTGTCTGGAGCGCGTGGAACACATTTTGACCACGGACACACAGACACAGACACAGACACACACACACACACACACACACACACACACACACACACACACACACACACACACACACACACACACACACACACACACACACACACACACACACAGCATTTCTTCGTTCCCATTCTAACCTGGCGTTGGTGTGATGGCAGTCACGATGTCACCCTCGGACCATCCTGGTGTCGACTCCGGTCGATAACCAACTCCAAACGCCAATTAATAGCGGACCCCACAAACCTGACAGCTGTCCTCAGTTCATATCTCAGAAGAACGCCCTCGCCACGGACGTCCACGCAGCACCAACAGACTATCGTACTGTTACTGGCAACACTCTGGCGACACCAGGATGGTCCGAGAGTGATATCGTGACTGCCATCACACCAACGCCAGGTTTGGTCCACTCAGCGGGACCGAGGCACTGTGAAAATTTGGATGATATGTGTGGTTGACTGTGAACTCAGACATGGACGGAAAACATGGCGTCAGCACACCTGTCAAACGTAAACATCAACGTGGTTCAGATTCGTCTCAGTCAGTGTCCAGTGCGTCAGATGACTCAATAATTAAGTCTAAGGAAAAGAAAAAGAAAAAGATTGAGACAATTACTAGCTCTCCTGTTTCTTCTTCTTCTTCTTCTTCTTCTTCTTCTTCTTCTTCTTCTTCTTCTTCTTCTTCTTCTTCGAGAGAGAGAGAGAGAGAGAGAGAGAGAGAGAGAGAGAGAGAGAGAGAGAGAGAGAGAGAATCTGCCTTCGAGAGGGATTGCGATGGTTCCCTCATGCAGCTAATGAAGGATTTACATTTTTATATATATATATTTCCTTTTTTTAAAATTTAAAAAAAAAAACCATTTCAAATCTTTGCCAAGTCATTACTATAATGCTGGAAGAATTGTTAACCCACACTTGTTTTCACCCACTACTTAATTGTTCAGCATTATATTCAGATTCCTCTTTTTACTTGTTTTAACTATATATATATATATATAATATATATATATATATATATATATATACCAGTTTAAAATAGGATTTAAAAATGGATTAAAAACTCCCTACAAACTTGTTTCGAGCAAGTGCTCTCCTTAGGGTATGTACAACATGGGCACGCCACCAGTGTTATATAGATTAGTGTGTGGGCGTGTGAGCTCTGTGCGTGTGGCACGTGGCCTGTAGATTTTTTTCTTTTTGAGGGCGCGTTCAGGGGGACGTGCCAGGGAATGGTGCATTGACAAAGATTTCCATTTGTGCCTGCAATTATTAATCATTTCTACTTTAGAGTTCAGGGATGCTAGATGGGGTTTACATAATATCAGCCACTTTTCTGTAGTACATAAGTTGCATTCTTTAGAAATGTTGTTGTATGGTGCTGCTCTTTTTATAATTTTCCATGATATGTTGTAATCTATTTTCTTATCTTTAAGCTTCCAAATATATTTACTTAGTTCTGTTTGGTTTTATATTTTCATTTTTGAAGGACTGTTTATGGTTTGCATATCTGATTTTAAAATGGTTTGCCGTGATCCCTATGTATGTTTCTTTATCATTGTCTGTTGTTACCGTAGCTTGGTACACAATGTTGTTGTAGAGGCATTTGTTGTTCAGAGGGCACTGGTCTTTTTTTGTGCAATTACAAGATATCCTTTCGTCACCCTCTTGGTTGTATTGTTTTTGGTTTTGTTGGAAGAATCAATTATGTTTTTATGGTTGGGCATACACGAGTACGATAGCTTGACGGTGTTTTTATTGAATATTTTAGATAGTACATGTTCTTTTGGGAATGATGTTTTAAGGATTCTGAGGAATTCTTTTCCTACGTTGGTTTTTTATTCTTCCATCATATGGAGGGTTATACAATATAATTTTAAAAACATAATTGATTCTTCCAACAAAACCAAAAACAATACAACCAAAGAGGGTGACGAAAGGATATCTTGTAATTGCACAAAAAAGACCAGTGCCCTCTGAACAACAAATGCCTCTACAGCAACATTGTGTACCAAGCTATGGTAACAACAGACAGTGATAAAGAAACATACATAGGGATCACGGCAAACCATTTTAAAACCAGATATGCAAACCATAAACAGTCCTTCAAAAATGAAAAATAGAAAAACCAAACAGAACTAAGTAAATATATTTGGAAGCTTAAAGATAAGAAAATAGATTACAACATATCATGGAAAATTATAAAAAGAGCAGCACCATACAACAACATTTCTAAAAAATGCAACTTATGTACTACAGAAAAGTGGCTGATATTATGTAAACCCCATCTAGCATCCCTGAACTCTAAAGCAGAAATGATTAATAATTGCAGGCACAAATGGAAATCTTTGTCAATGCACCATTCCCTGGCACGTCCCCCCTGAACGCGCCCCCAAAAAGAAAAAATCTACAGGCCACGTGCCACACGCACAGAGCTCACACGCCCACACACTAATCTTTATAACACTGGTGGCGTGCCCATGTTGTACATACCCTGAGGAGAGCACTTGCTCGAAACAAGTTTGTAGGGTGGTTTTTAATCCATTTTAAATCCTATCTTAAACTGTTATGTCGCTCCCTATTTGGTTGAGCATTTTTAGACTTCTGAGTGGTCTTTTGACTCTAATTGTATTGATTGCTCCTCACGTTGAGCACTGTGGCCTAGCAGAGTCTAAACTTAAAATGGAGAAAATTAACTTTGGGCAGTCCACCAAAAATATACCTTTTTCTAACCCACAACTCTACATTAAAAAAACTCATACAGCAGACTGAAATATTTGTGCGTAATATGAGATGGAAAGCGTTTTTCTTTTTGAATCCAGATGCTAAAAAGGAAGATAAAAAATCTTATGGTTTTAAGTCATGGAGATCACCACCTGTAATAGAGGAAATGAAACCTTTTGAAGAAAGTATGAAAAAACTAATAGCTAATATTGAATTTAGAAAATCACACAATAACTTCCAAACAACATCGAATAATAACATAAAACAAATCCAAAATGACAAAAAAATGTTTATAAAGGCTGACAAGACAAGCAATTTCTAAAAAATGGAACCTAATGAGTACTCTCAACTCCTCAACAAAAATATTCAGAAAAATTATTTTAAAAAAGCTGATAAGACTACACATGACAACATCTGCAAAAAGGAAAAAAAAACTTGTGCACCAGATGGATTTAGGAGATAGGATAGAAGCAACAGCAATAAAAGAAGCTTTTATAACCCTCAAAGATCACAAACCTAACTTTCCCACAACAACCCTACTTGTAGACTAATAAACCCATCAAAATCTGAATTAGGCAAAATTAGTAAAAAAAAAAATCCTGGAAAAAGCAATAGAGGACATAAAAACAAACACTGAATACAATCTCTGGAAAAATAGTTATGAAGTTATCCAATTGTTTAAGGAATTGAACAAACAGAAAAATACAGTGTTCATTACTTTTGACATAGTGGATTTCTACCCTTCTATCGATGAGGAATTACTCACTAAAGCACTAAGATTCGCCAACAAATATACAAATATAACAGATTCTGAGATGGAAATCATTCTCCACACTAAGAAAACCCTTCTCCATAGCAACAATGAAACTTGGATTGAAAAAAAACCAGCAGAAATTCCACGTTCGATGTCACGATGGGATCTTATGATGGAGCTGAAACTTGTGAATTAGTTGGACTTTTCATGTTGTCTCATATACAGAACGTACTTGGTAAACAGGTTGGCTTATACAGAGATGACGGCCTCGCCGCATTAAACAATAAACCAAAAATCATTGAAAACAAGAAAAAAGAACTTTGTAAAATCTTTCAAAGCTACAACCTAAAAATCACAGTAGAAGCCAACAAAAAAAAGAGTAAATTATTTAGACATAACATTAGACCTTAAGGACCACACATACAAACCATACAAAAACCCAATGACACACCTGTCTACATAGACATCAAAAGTAACCATCCACCCTCTGTTTTAAAAACCATACCTAATGGCATAAACAAAAGATTATCTAAACTGTCATGCAATGAGAACGAATTTAACAGTGCAGCAGCCGAATACCAAGAGGCGCTGAATAAAAGAGGCTACAACTACAAATTACAATATAGCCCAGATAATAACATGAACAGCAATAAGAAAAACAGGAAAAGAAAAATTATATGGTATAACCCTCCATATGATGGAAGAATAAAAACCAACGTAGGAAAAGAATTCCTCAGAATCCTTAAAACATCATTCCCAAAAGAACATGTACTATCTAAAATATTCAATAAAAACACCGTCAAGATATCGTACTCGAGTATGCCCAACCTTAAAAAAACATAATTGATTCTTCCAACAAAACCAAAAACAATACAACCAAAGAGGGTGACGAAAGGATATCTTGTAATTGCACAAAAAGACCAGTGCCCTCTGAACAACAAATACCTCTACAGCAACATTGTGTACCAAGCTACGGTAACAACAGACAGTGATAAAGAAACATACATAGGGATCACGGCAAACCATTTTAAAACCAGATATGCAAACCATAAACAGTCCTTCAAAAATGAAAAATATAAAAACCAAACAGAACTAAGTAAATATATTTGGAAGCTTAAAGATAAGAAAATAGATTACAACATATCATGGAAAATTATAAAAAGAGCAGCACCATACAACAACATTTCTAAAAAATGCAACTTATGTACTACAGAAAAGTGGCTGATATTATTATGTAAACCCCATCTAGCATCCCTGAACTCTAAAGTAGAAATGATTAATAATTGCAGGCACAAATGGAAATCTTTGTCAATGCACCATTCCCTGGCACGTCCCCCTGAACGCTCCCCAAAAAGAAAAAATCTACAGGCCACGTGCCACACGCACAGAGCTCACACGCCCACACACTAATCTATATAACACTGGTGGCGTGCCTATGTTGTACATACCCTGAGGAGAGCACTTGCTCGAAACAAGTTTGTAGGGTGGTTTTTAATCCATTTTTAAATCTTATTTTAAACTGTTATGTCGCTCCCTATTTGGTTGAGCATTTTTAGACTTCTGAGTGGTCTTTTGACTCTAATTATATATATATATATATATATATATAACGCAGAAAAATAAATGCAGGCACACCAACCACACACTCTTCATGTTTTTTTTTTATAAAAAGAAGCTTTCGCCTTTTATTTAGGCTTCGTCAGCATCAATAAAACGAAGTTAAAACATCTCAGTGTTAAAAAGGGAGTACAACTGTACTGTACCGTCGTCACACCGCACACTATATCTATATCTATCTATATCTATATATATATAATATATATATATATATATATATATATATATATATATATTATATATATATATATATATATATATATAATATATATATATAAGAGAGAGATACGGGGTTCGGGCAGTCAACCCTTGTTAGTCTGTCATCTTCTATGGATTAGTTCAGCCCATCAGAACTGTGCTTTAACCTAGTACAAATTCTAATGGATTTATGTGGCCATTGTAACCGTCCCTCGACCCAGGGTAAGTTCTAAAGAACTCGTTGGACACACTGGAACAATGGTTTGACCCAGGGCAGGGTCTAGCGGATTCGTTGGACACACTGGACCTAGGGTTTGACCCATGGCAGGGTATAACGGATTCGTTGGACACACTGGACCTAGGGTTTGACCCAGGGCAGGGTCTAACGGATTCGTTGGACACACTGGACCTTGGGTTTGACCCAGGGCAGGGTATACCGGATTCGTTGGACACACTGGACCTAGGGTTTGACCAGGGCAGGGTCTAACGGATTCGGTGGACTCAGTGGAACAATGGTTTGACCCATGGCAGGGTCTAACGGATTCGTTGACACACTGGACCTAGGATTTGACCCAGGGCAGGGTATAACGGATTCGTTGGACTCAATGGAACAATGGTTTGATCCAGGGCAGGTCTAACGGATTCGTTGGACTCAGTGGAACAATGGTTTGACCCAGGGCAGGTATAACAGATTCGTTGGACCCAGTGGAACAATGGTTTGACCCAGGGCAGGGTCTAACAGATTCGTTGGACTCAGTGGAACCAGGGTTTGACCCAGGGCAGGGTATAACGGATTCGTTGGACTCATTGGAACAATGGGTTGACCCAGGGCAGGGTCTAACGGATTCGTTGGACTCGGTGGAACTATGACGTGACCCAGGGCAGGGTCTAACGGATTCGTTGGACTCAGTGGAACAATGGTTTGACCCAGGGCAGGGTATAACGGATTCGTTGGACACACTGGAACTAGGATTTGACCCAGGGCAGGGTATAACGGATTCGTTGGACACACTGGAACTAGGATTTGACACAGGACAGGGTATACCGGATTCGTTGGACACACTGGATCTAGGATTTGACCCAGGGCAGGGTATACCGGATTCGTTGGACTCAGTGGAACAATGATTTGACCCAGGGCAGGGTCTAACGGATTCGGTGGACACACTGGACCTAGGGTTTGACCCATGGCAGGTCTAACGGATTCGTTGGACTCAGTGGAACAATGGTTTGACCCAGGGCAGGGTCTAACGGATTCGTTGGACACACTGGAACTAGGATTTGACCAAGGGCAGGGTCTAACGGATTCGTTGGACTCAGTAGAACAATGGTTTGACCCAGGGCAGGGTCTAACGGATTCGTTGAACAAACTGGACCTAGGATTTGAACCAGGACAGGTTCTAACGGATTCGTTGAACACACTGGAGCTTGAGTTAAGCGTATGGCAGGTTCCAGTGGATTCGTTGGGCATACTAGAGCTTGAATTTGGCCTTAGACCGATTTGACTGTACTCATCTGGCACATCAGAGTTGTGCGTAGATCTGGGACACATTCTATTGAACACACGTAGCACGTTAGAACTGTCTCCTTTGACATAGAACAGGGTTTTTTTCTGATTTGTCGTAAGCAACATTTGGATGTTGAGGCACAAAGAGGAATTCTTGTCAGTTTCGGGGCAGGACAGAATTCTGGTCTGAATGTCTTTTTAGGAGGCCAACGTTTTCATTTCAAATTTGTTTTTGTTTCAATAATTCTTGCCAGAGAAATATCGATTGGAATTCAGATCAAGTTACATTTGACTCGGATTTGTTTTCTGACTCATCTTCAGTGCACTGTGGCGGCATTACTTCACACCACTGCCCAGGAAATACTCGTATTTCACATATGCAAAAGATATTCTAAGTGCATAGTATGTGAATAAAAAGTGAATTACCAAAGTTGTTGTGACCATAATTTGATATGTTACACTGTGTAATTATAAAAAAAGACTAAACGTAGATTAACATGTGGCCCAGTACTTGATGGACTGAAAGAAGTCATGCACTTTGACCTGCAGTAATTAACTGGATGATTAACAAGGCAATGACTCAGACAAGGGCTGGTGTTTTATGGCATGTGATGTCATATTTAAGGTGATCTTCTCCAATGCTTTACAGCTCCATAACAACATAATATACGGAACAAAAATGATTCATTTCAGCTGGATTTGAGCCTTGAATGAAATATACATATCCATCTTTGAATATAGCATAAATGGCACGTAAATGTGGGTATAATCAGAATTGATAGATGTTAAGACTTGTTAAAAACAATTTAAAGACGTTTCGTTTGATTGTCAAACTGGAACATGTCATTGCAAACATTTGTTTATGAGCATAACATTTGTTGAATTTCAGATCAGCCTGATATGTCAATTATGATGTTGTACAGAGTCATAGCATGATATTGACCATTGTGTGGCCTAGCATTTCTTTATTTCTGCTGAAAACAAGTTTCCGTGCCCATCGAAACCTTGGGTGTTTTATTTCATTCGAGTGTCACTAAAAGAGAAATAATCTGCAAACTCCAAAGGGTATTCCTCTCTCTCTCTCTCTCTCTCTCTCTCTCTCTCTCTCTCTCTCTCTCTCTCTCTCTCTCTCTCTCTCTCTCTCTCTCTCTCTCTCTCCTCTCTCTCTCTCTCTCTCTTTCTCTCTCTCTCTCATAACCACACCAACAGACGATACTACTCACAGTATCCCCGGGCCATACTGTGGAGCGATGACAGAGTCAGACAAGCGCAGCGTTCACGTGACAGACAACTCATGCACCCCCAAGTTTTTCTATTATTTGTGCGAGATTGTGTCAGGTTCTAGTCAACTAAACGCCCAACAAATTCAGCAAGAACACCAACAGCAAGGAGAAGTTGGTTTGACAGATATATCTGTCTCCAGCCATAATTATTCTGATCACTCTGTTCGTTGTCCTGACAACCATTGGATACCAGACTTCCTGGCTTGTGACACACAGAGTAAATGTTGGGCCAACACTGACGGCAACTTTCAGTTCTCACGTGACGCACTGACAGCACAGACGTCATCATGGTGCGCGGCGCCCAATAGGTCAGACTCTCTGTATTTTCTGTGTTCCACTGAGGAAGAGCGCCTGCCCTTCACTCTGGTTTGTGATTACCATGCGGATTGTTTTGATGGGAGTGATGAGGATTTCTGTATCCATCCGCCATGTCATGATGGGCGTGTCGACTCCTTGTGGAGACAGTGGTCAGGTAGGTACATAGAGAGCATTCCTTGTGGACAGTAGTCAGGTAGGTACATTGAAAGCCTTCCTTGTGGACACAGTGATCAGTAGGTACATTAAAAGCTTTCCTTGTGGACACAGTGGTCAGGTACCTACATTGAAAGCTTTCCTTGTGGACACAGTGGTCAGGTAGGTACATTGAAAGCTGTCCTTGTGGACACAGTGGTCAGGTAGGTACATTGAAAGCTTTCCTTGTGGACACAGTGGTCAGGTAGCTACATTGAAAGCCTTCCTCGTGGACACAGTTGTCAGGTAGGTACATTGAAAGCTGTCCTTGTAGACACAGTGGTCAGGTAGGTATATTGAAAGCTGTCCTTTTGGACACAGTGGTCAGGTAGGTACATTGAAAGCTGTCCTTGTGGACAGTAGTCAGGTAGGTACATTGAAAGCCTTCCTTGTGGACAGTGGTCAGGTAGGTACATTGAAAGCCTTCCTTGTGACCACAGTGGTCAGGTAGGTACATTGAAAGCCTTCCTTGTCGACAGTGGTCAGGTAGGTACATTGAAAGCCTTCCTTGTGGACACAGTGGTCAGGTAGGTACATTGAAAGCTGTCGTTGTGGACACAGTGGTCAGGTAGGTACAGTGAAAGCTGTCCTTGTGGACACAGTGGTCAGGCAGTTACATTGAAAGCTTTCCGTGTGGACACAGTGGTCAGGTAGGTACATTGAAAGCTGTCGTTGTGGACACAGTGGTCAGGTAGGTACAGTGAAAGCTGTCCTTGTGGACACAGTGGTCAGGCAGTTACATTGAAAGCTTTCCTTGTGGACACAGTGGTCAGGTAGGTACATTGAAAGCTTTCCTTGTGGACACGGTGGTCAGGTAGGTGTATTGAAAGCTTTCCTTGTGGACACAGTTGTCAGGTAGGTGTACTGAAAGCCTTCCTTGTGGACACAGTGGTCAGGTAGGTACATTGAAAGCTTTCCTTGTGGACAGTGGTCATGTAGGTACAGTGAAAGCTTTCCTTGTAGACACAGTGGTCAGGTAGGTACATTGAAAGCTGTCCTTGTGGACAGTGGTCAGGTAGGTACATTGAAAACCTTCCTTGTGGACACAGTGGTCAGGTAGGTATATTGAAATCTGTCCTTGTGGACACAGTGGTCAGGTAGGTGTGTTGAAAGCCTTCCTTGTGGACACAGTGGTCAGGTAGGTACATTGAAAGCCTTACTTGTGGACAGTGGTCAGGTAGGTACATTGAAAGCTGTCCTTGTGGACACAGTGGTCAGGTACCTACATTGAAAGCTGTCCTTGTGGACACAGTGGTCAGGTAGGTACATTGAAAGCCTTCCTTGTTGACACAGTGGTCAGGTAGGTACATTGAAAGCTGTCCTTGTGGACACAGTGGTCAGGTAGGTACATTGAAAGCTTTCCTTGTGGACACAGTTGTCAGGTAGGTACATGAAAGCTGTCCGTGTGGACACAGTGGTCAGGTAGGTACATTGAAAGCTTTCCCTCTGGAGACAGTGGTCAGGTAGGTACCGTGAAAGCTTTCCTTGTGGACACAGTGGTCAGGTAGGTACATTGAAAGATTTCCTTGTGGACACAGTGGTCAGTAGGTACATTGAAAGCCTTCCTGGTGGACACAGTCGTCATGTAGGTACAATTGAAAGCTGTTCTTGTGGGCACAGTGGTCAGGTAGGTATATTGAAAGCTGTCCTTGTGGACACAGTTGTCAGGTAGGTACATTGAAAAGCTGTCCTTGTGGACACAGTGGTCAGGGAGGTATATTGAAAGATGTCCTTGTGGACACAGTGGTCAGGTAGGTACATTGAAAGCTTTCCTTGTGGACACAGTGGTCAGGTAGGTACATTGAAAGCTGTCCTTGTGGACACAGTGGTCAGGTAGGTACATTGAAAGCTGTCCTTGTGGACAGAGGTCAGGTAGGTACATTGAAAGCCTTCCTTGTGGATAGTGGGCAGGTAGGTACGTTGAAAGCTGTCCTTGTGGACACAGTGGTCAGGTAGGTATATTGAAAGCCTTCCTTGTGGACACAGTAGTCAGGTAGGTACATTGAAAGCTGTCCTTGTGGACACAGTGGTCAGGTAGGTACAGTGAAAGCTTTCCTTGTGGACACAGTGGTCAGGTAGGTACATTGAAAGCTTTCCTTGTGGACACAGTGTCAGGTAGGTACATTGAAAGCTTTCCTTGTAGACACAGTGGTCAGGTAGGTGTACTGAAAACCTTCCTTGTGGACACAGTGGTCAGGTAGGTACATTGAAAGCTTTCCTTGTGGACAGTGGTCAGGTAGGTAGATTGAAAGCTTTCCTTGTCGACACAGTGGTCAGGTAGGTACATTGAAAGCCTTCCTTGTGGACAGTGGTCAGGTAGGTACATTGAAAGCTGTCCTTGTGGACACAGTGATCAGGTAGGTACATTGAAAGCTGTCCTTGTGGACACAGTGGTCATGCAGGTACATTGAAAGCTTTCTTTGTGGACACAGTGGTCAGGTAGGTACATTGAAAGCTTTCCTGTGGACACAGTGGTCAGGTAGGTGTATGGAAAGCTTTCCTTGTGGACACAGGGTTCAGGTAGGTGTACTGAAAGCCTTCCTTGTGGACACAGTCGTCAGGTAGGTACATTGAAAGCTTTCCTTGTGGACAGTGTCATGTAGGTACAGTGAAAGCTTTCCTTGTGGACACAGTGGTCAGGTAGGTACTTTGAAAGCTGTCCTTGTGGACAGTGGTCAGGTAGGTACATTGAAAGCCTTCCTTGTGGACACAGTGGTCAGGTAGGTATATTGAAATCTGTCCTTGTGGACACAGTGGTAAGGTAGGTGTGTTGAATGCCTTCCTTGTGGATACAGTGGTCAGGTAGGTACAATGAATCCTTCCTTGTGGACAGTGGTCAGGTAGGTACATTGAAAGCTGTCCTTGTGGACACAGTGGTCAGGTAGGTACATTGAAAGCTTTCCGGTGGACACAGTGGTCAGGTAGGTACATTGAAAGCTGTCCCTGTGGACACAGTGGTCAGGTAGGTACATTGAAAGCTTTCCTTGTAGACACAGTGGTCAGGTAGGTATATTGAAAGCTGTCCTTGTGGACACAGTGGTCAGGTAGGTACATTGAAAGCTTTCCTTCTGGAGACAGTGGTCAGGTAGGTACATTGAAAGCTGTCCTTGTGGACACAGTGGTCAGGTAGGTACATTGAAAGCTGTCCTTGTGGACACAGTGGTCAGGTAGGTACATTGAAAGCCTTCCTCGGGACACAGTCGTCATGTAGGTACATTGAAAGCTGTTCTTGTGGACACAGTGGTCAGGTAGTACATTGAAAGCTGTCCTTGTGGACACAGTAGTCAGGTTGGTACATTGAAATCTGTCCGTGTGGACACAGTGGTCAGGGAGGTATATTGAAAGCTGTCCTTGTGGACACAGTGGTCAGGTAGGTACATTGAAAGCTTTCCTTGTGGACACAGTGGTCAGGTAGGTATATTGAAAGCTGTCCTTGTTGACACAGTGGTCAGGTAGGTACATTGAAAGCTGTCCTTGTGGACACAGTGGTCAGGTAGGTACATTGAAAGCCTTCCTCGTGGACACAGTCGCCATGTAGGTACATTGAAAGCTGTGTTGTGGACACAGGGGTCAGGTAGGTATATTGAAAGCTGTCCTTGTGGACACAGTAGTCAGGTAGGTACATTGAAAGCTGTCCGTGTGGACACAGTGGTCAGGAGGTATATTGAAAGCTGTCCTTGTGGACACAGTGGTCAGGTAGGTACATTGAAAGCTTTCCTTGTGCACACAGTGGTCAGGTAGGTATATTGAAAGCTGTCCTTGTGGACACAGTGGTCAGGTAGTACATTGAAAGCTGTCCTTGTGGATAGAGGTCAGGTAGGTACATTGAAAGCCTTCCTTGTGGATAGTGGTCAGTAGGTACGTTGAAAGCTGTCCTTGTGGACACAGTGGTCAGGTAGGTATATTGCAAGCCTTCCTTGTGGACACAGTGGTCATGTAGGTACATTGAAAGCTTTCCTTGTGGACACAGTGGTCAGGTAGGTACATTGAAAGCTGTCCGTGTGGACACAGTGGTCAGGTAGGTACATTGAAAGCTTTCCTTGTGGAAACAGTGGTCAGGTAGGTACATTGAAAGTTTTCCTTGTGGACACAGTGGTCAGGTAGGTGTACTGAAAACCTTCCTTGTGGACACAGTGGTCAGGTAGATATATTGAAAGCTGTCCTTGTGACACAGTGGTCAGGTAGGTATATTGAAAGCTGTCCTTGTGGACACAGTGGTCAGGCAGGTATATTGAAAGCTGTCCCTGTGGACACAGTGGTCAGGTAGGTGCATGAAGCTGTCCTTGTGGACACAGTGGTCAGGCAGGTACATTGAAAGCTTTCCTTGTGGACACAGTGGACAGGTAGGTACATTGAAATCTTTCCTTGTGGACACAGTGGTCAGGTAGGTATATTGGAATCTGTCCTTGTGGACACAGTGGTCAGGCAGGTACATTGAAAGCTTTCCTTCTGGAGACAGTGGTCAGGTAGGTACATTGAAAGCATTCCTTGTTGACACAGTGGTCAGGTAGGTACATTGAAAGATTTCCTTGTGGACACAGTGGTCAGGTAGGTACATTGAAAGCCTTCCTCGTGGACACAGTCGTCAGGTAGGTACATTGAAAGCTGTTCTTGTGGACACAGTCGTCAGGTAGGTACATTGAAAGCTTTCCTTGTGGACACATTTGTCAGGTAGGTACATTGAAAGCTGTCCTTGTGGACACAGTGGTCAGGTAGGTATAATGAAAGCTGTCCTTGTTGACACAGTGGTCAGGTAGGTACATTGAAAGCTGTCCGTGTGGACACAGTGGCCAGGTAGGTATATTGAAAGCTGTCCTTGTGGACACAGTGGTCAGGTAGGTACATTGAAAGCTGTCCTTGTGGACACAGTGGTCAGGTAGGTACATTAAAAGCTGTCCTTGTGGACACAGTGGTCAGGTAGGTACATTGAAAGCTTTCCTTGTGGACAGTGGTCAGGTAGCTACATTGAAAGCTGCCCTTGTGGACACAGTTTTCAGGTAGGTACATTGAAAGCTTTCCTTGTGGACACAGTGGTCAGGTATGTACATTGAAAGCTTTCCTTGTGGACACAGTGGTCAGGTAGGTATATTGAAAGCTTTCCTTGTGGACAGTGGTCAGGTAGGTACATTGAAAGCTAAAATGGAATTCTGCGCTTATTTTCGGCAGGTTTCACAATTAATTGTTCTAGACATGGTGACCTTGTGACTTTTGTCTTGACTAAAGTCATTTTACTGCGTTTTGTATATTCTTATTTTTTGTATGTTCTAAGTTACAGAAATAAGTCTATGAAAATGCATACTTTGATTGAAGCCTTGTGATGTCACATGTTTTGATCTTTCCAGAGTGTGTTCAATCATTAAGAAATGGAGAGACTTCCAAGACATGGACTGTAAAGAAAACATACAAGCGACAAAGATATACTGATTAATCTCCTTGATTAAACAAAGGCTTGACAAAAGGAAAAATCAGGAATAGATGTACCAATGTTGTTGAAAAAAATCTTGACCAGTACGTTTTAACTGTCTGCTGGATTTGTCTTCTAAACATGTTTGGCCACTTAAGACATTTTCTGGTCAGCCAGTAACTGTGACTGCTGGAAATATTCAATGACGAATGCTTTGAGAAAGTAAGTTCCTAACAAAAAGAGCTATACGTTTTCAAAAACGCTGTCAAAAGTTTTGGTCGGTAGAATTTCGTCATTGTTTAGTTTCTACATTTGTCTGTGTTTTATACTGATCAAACAATATGAGCTGTCTGCTATTCCCATGATTAAAGCGAAAGGAGTGTGAACAAGATCTATATTTCATTCCCTGTTGATCGCAAGGTGACTGTAATCATGAGATTCAGAGACAAACGTGAATTTCTTTTCAACGTGACTGTGGTGTCTGACACATAATGACCGAACATTAAACAAATATCTTGTGCCCTGATGTTCGCAGGGAGAGTACAATAAACCAATATCTTGTGCCCTGATGTTCGCAGGGAGAGTACAATAAACCAATATCTTGTGCCCTGATGTTCGCAGGGAGAGTACAATAAACCAATATATTGTGCCCTGATGTTCGCAGGGAGAGTACACCTCTTTTAAAGCGGACCTACAGAAGCTTCTTTTTTCCGCTAACGTGACTACTCATCGTTTGACCTGGGAGTTTCCAAGTGTCACAGCCCAAACCGTCCTCCACCCCCAAGCTGTCCCCCTGGACAGTATGAGCTAGCACACTATTCTCTCTCACCCCTCCCCGCCAGTTTAGGTTGATCCATGCTGTTCCCTCCTCCCCCCATAAAGTGTCTCTCTGGACAGTTTGGTCTTCCTACAAACTGCCCCTCCCTATCCCCGCCATCTCTGTGCTTGCACCCCCCCTCCCTCCCTCCTACTCAAGCCAGTGTCTTCCACAGGAAAAATAAGATAACTAACTAACCCCCAAAATGGTTCTTATCATCTGTGGAATAAAACAAGGTGTGTGTGTGTGTGTGTGTGTGTGTGTGTGTGTGTGTGTGTGTGTGTGTGTGTGTGTGTGTGTGTGTGTGTGTGTGTGTGTGTGTGTGTGTGTGTGTGCTTGCGTGCATGCGTGCGTGTTGTGTTTGTGGGTGTGCAAACATGTCTTTGTTTGTACGTTTAAGGTAGAAGTAGAGAGTCAATTTTGTTTTTAACTGACACTTTTATCATGCTCTTTTAAAATGATTTTTTTTCTCATCATCCCAGGCTGTTTTAACCAAATGAAAGCCTAAAGCGTAAGATCGACATACTGGGGAAAAGTCAATTATTCCCGCGAGTGACATTTTTTTTTCCTGACTGGTATATTGGAAATTGTTATTTATAGTTGTGACTTGCCCCCCGTTTCTTCTTCTTCTTCGTCGATGTTTCTATCTGTAACTAACCATGACATTGACGTTTTTGTATGAGGTAAACAGAGAGAGAGAGAGAGAGAGAGAGAGAGAGAGAGAGAGAGAGAGAGAGAGGAGAGAGGAGAGAGAGAGAGAGAGAGAGAGAGAGAGAGAGAGAGAGAGAAGATTTACAGGAGAACGTCTGTGAAAAGTACAGCACTTGAGAAATCGGAATATACCAAATCTTAGGAAGCAAACCAATCCATTAGAATTGGCATAGATTCCTACAATCCTGTCAAACAATCGTGGATGGAAGAAAGTAGAAAGCGGAAATTATTGATAACTTAGGTCTTGACCTGCTTGGAAGTGATAGAGGGATTAACTTCTGGAGAGATGCAGTCGCAGCAGACACAGACACAGGAAAAACATTGTTTTCGTAGGAACCGCAGATTGTCTGCATTCAGAATCCTTGTTTGGTCATGCAAATATAAGAAGTGGGGGAGGGCTTCTTTTTATGAGAACTGGGTCGATAATGATGTCGTTTGCATACAGAATCTTTCAGAGCAGAACAGTGAGTTGTCTATTTTCCCGTCGTTTGTACATAGATATCATGTCAACACAGATTTTATATTACTTGTAACGGCTTTGTTACTGCTGAAATATATATTCAGTATAAATTGGAGCAGGCGTGGAATATTGCGAGGAAGTGAGTCATGTAAATGGATTACCATGATTTGTTCAGTTTCAAGGAGAGCGTCACTTTAGTACGATTTTCTAAATCAAGAACCATCATTCAGCATTAAATGCAATGAAAGATTTAACAAAGATGTCATATGCGTGAACATTTTTCTTAAAGTCCGATAGATAGAAGACATGAATTTAAGATTGTTTCAGGTGATCCTTATCAACAGAATATTGGTACCCAATATCATATTGCAAAACATGGGCATTGAGAACTCAGAAAAATGTCCTTTCTGTTACCGAGAAAAGGAACACATTTGACATGCATGTTGGCACTGTCATTGTGTGCAAAGTTTCTGGCAAGAATTTCAAAATGTGGTTAAAACAAAATGTAAAACTACGAATCTGTTGCTCAAGCAAACATTGCCGTTTGTTTGTGATTACAACCTTTGATCCGAGAGAACATTTGAGTTAACTTTGCTTCTTCTAAATTTTACATCTTCAAAAGTTAACATGAAAAAATATGCTCTCAGTTCCAGTTTTTATATTTTTATTTTGCATTTGAAAATAGGATACGAAATGGAAAAGCATTCTATTTGGGAATACCACGAGAAAATGTTGCTACACAAGAGCACCCACATGATTATTTACTGGAGTAACTTTTTTTCCAAGCTTACCATGAATAACGCAGTCAGTGTGCACTGGATTCAATCCCGTTTTCTGACCTGTGTTACTTCTTATTTTAATTTGTGTTTTAAATGCGTATTGCTTTCCTAATGAAAAGCGTTCTTTGCTTTTTTTTTTTGCAGTCGTCATTCCGTTAATAAACATAATTAGATGTACAGACCAATATGGCTACATAGTATAGAATGTTTTATTATCTTGTCGGTTTATTATATTTTGTCTTTTTTTAGTTGTGATTTGCACTTGTTTAAGTTTGGAACAAAACCATTTTCAGACCGGAAACAAGCTACTGCTTGAACCATAAAGACAAATAATGTCGCACATAAACATGCTGGTACAAGCACATACAAACATGCGTGCATACACACACACACACACACACACACACACACACACACACACACACATACACACACACACACACACACACACACACACACACACACACACACACACACACATACACACACACGTGCGCCCCCCCCCCCACACACACACACACACAGAGCCATGTGCCACGGGTAGAAAAACAGGTTTATTTTGTTGTGCACTTTGAACTGGCATTGAAAAATCACCTGTACAGGGTGCTTGCTTCTCATTGCTCTTTTAAAAAAGTGATTTGTGTTGGTGGAGAAAAAGAGATTGCCTGTCACTTTGGCGTGATTTGTGTTGGTGGAGAAAAAGAGATTGCCTGTCACTTTGGCGTGATTTGTGTTGGTGGAGAAAAAGAGATTGCCTGTCACTTTGGCGTGATTTGTGTTGGTGGAGAAAAAGAGATTGCCTGTCACTTTGGCGTGATTTGTGTTGGTGGAGACAAAGTGATTGCCTGTCACTTTGGCGTGATTTGTGTTGGTGGAGAAAAAGAGATTGCCTGTCACTTTAGCGTGATTTGTGTTGGTGGAGAAAAAGAGATTTGATGAGGAGAATACAGTATTTTGAATAACAAGAATTGGAATCAGTGAATCCAGTTATTTGTTTGTATAGGGCAAGTTGGATGTCTGTGTAACCTATTGGGGAAATATGGAAGTTTGTTCAAGTGGAAAATTAACAAATCATTAGATTGAAACGGATGGAGTTCAACATGGAAGAAGATGGACAGGAAAGAGAACTTCAGCGTGTCCAGGCACAGGTTGAGATTGATCTGAAGAAAGCCGAGGCTCTGTGCGGTTCTGCAGAGTCTAAATGTGACCTCCAATTCCCCAAAGATCCTCCTGTTAAACATCCTTACATCCCCAAGCTCCCCGTTTTTGATGAGTCTAAGGATGAGATTGACGCTTTTCTTTATCGTTTGGAATCTCACGACAATACATGTGGCTGGCCCAAAGAAAAATGGGTCTTGTGCATTGCGTCCCTTTTTAAAGGAAATGCCCTTACTCTCTACCATGCTCCGGCTGGTAAAGAACCACTCACCTGGGAGGACTTAAAGTCGGAACTTTTGAAAAGGTTTTAATGTGCCGCTTAAAGTTTCGAGAATAAATCGGATCAGTGCATCCAGAGAAAAATGAATCTTTTTCTGCCTTTTTGATCCTCATGTCTCTTTTTACTGTTGAGTCGAATTGTCCGATTCCAGCAAAGATTTCCGTTGCCTTTGTGACCTTGCCCTTAGGGAACAAATTTTACAGAGCATCTCCAAAGATAACCGGATTTAAACAGGTCATTCAGCTAGGAATAGCACTTACTTGGAGCTTTCGACAGACCTCCGTCCGTCTTCATCAGCGGTGGTGTTGCTACTGGGTGAACTGCAGTTCAGTGCACACGACCACGGGTCGAACCCTGGTCATGTGACTGAACAATGTGGGTGTTGTACACCGATGGAAAGGTGTGTCTGCCCCGGTCCCGGTTGAGTGTGGGGTTGTTGGCGGCAATATGTATAGCCTCCTTCACCTCACGCTGAAACCATCTATTGTCACGGTCGAGAACGCTGATGTTGTCATAATCGAACTGATGTTGCTGGGCGTGTAGGTGGGCGCCTACTGGTGATGATTCCCTTTTGTGTTCTGTCAAGCATTTTCGAAGGTTTCTCTCAGTTTCTCCGACATATAGTTCTCTTCACAGTCACGACAGTCTATTTGGTAGATCACTCCAGACTTGTCCAGTTTTGTCCTTGGGGGCGACCAGCTGGCTGTGGATGGTGTTGACAGGTTTGGGATGTATGAAGACGCTGGTTTTCCTGATCTTCCTGCTCAAGGCTTCAGTCACACCGTGGACATAGGGGATAGTGACATGTCCTTTACGCCTGGTTTGGTCTTGTTTGATGGTAGGATGCGGTTGATCTTCTTGCTAGCTGGGATGTTCCACACCCACTTCTCATAGCCTGATAGGGTGAGAACCAGTCTGAGGTGTTCCATTTCCTGGTCTTTGGCATACTGAGTAGAGCAGATGGTGTTGGCCCGATGGGTGAGGGTGCGTATCACTCCCAGTTTTTTGTTCCAGTGGCTGGTGGCTTTCGAACTGTAGATACTGGTGGGTGTGGGTAGGTTTGTGGTACACACTGAAGGAGAGGCTGTCCTCTGTCCGTGTAATGAGTGTGTCTAGCATGGCAATCGAGTTGTTCTCCTCCACCTCATGAGTGAATTTGATAGCAGGGTGTTGACTGTTCAAATGGTTAGTGAAGTCTTCCACCAGCTCCCTCTTGAGGATGGTCATGATGTAGTCCACGTAGCAGCCCCAATAGCGTGGAGGAGAATGGTAAGACGCCAGGGCCTTCTCCTCAAAGTCCTCCATGAAGAGGTTGGCTACAACGGGGCTGACTGGAGAGCCCATGGCCGCTCCTGCGGTCTGCTGGTCGAAGTTGCCTTGGAACGTGAAGTAAGTGGTGTTGAGACAGCAAGCCAGGAGTTCACAGATGCTGTCCACGGAAAGCGTAGTAGGCTGGGGCAGAGTGGCATCAGCCTGGAGTCTTGCTTTGATGATGTGGATGCTTTCTTCGATGGGGACGCTGGTGAACAATGCCGAAACATCGTATGATACCAGGCACTCATCAGGAGAAAGGGTGTAGTCTGCCAGTTTCTGGACCAAGTCCGCACTGTTGATGATGTGGTGTTCTGTCGTGCCAACAAGGAGACAGGATGTCTGCCACAAATCTCTCCATCTCATACATGAGGGAACCTCTGGAAGCGACTATGGGATGGAGAGGAACGTCTTTCTTGTGCACCTTCGGAAGGCCATAGAACTTGGGGACATCAGTGGTTGATGGGTACAGTTTTCTGTAAAGGTCAAGGGAAAGTCCACCCGCCTCCTTGAGATGTTTGAGCAATCCTCAAATTGATCTGCTTTACGCGCTCGTTCATCAGGGCCCGTTCCGTACGGAATAGGATGTTGCTTGCAGCTTTTCCTTTGACTGATGACTTGATTTTTAGGCTGGTAGGTACGACACCGTGATGTTTACAGTGTAGCGTGAAATGCAGATGGTTCGGAATCTCGCTAAGGCTTAGTGCGCTCCTTCCAGTTCACGAAAAATCTTGATTACTGTCCGGTCAAAATCGCGTACGAGACGTTGTGGAAGATTTAACTGCTGAGGGGTAGACATAACGACTACAGGATTTAAACAGGTCACTCAGCTAGGAGTAGCACTTACTTGGAGCTTTCGACAGACCTCCGTCCGTCTTCTTCAGTGGTGGTGTTGCTACTGGGTGAACTGGAGTTCAGTGCACACGACCACGGTCGAACCCTGGTCATGTGACTGAACAATGTGGGTATTTTGTACACCGATGGCAAAGATCTCGCTGTCTTCCTAGAGGAACGTTCTGTAGAAAGTACTGAAGAAAGGTTCGTGTTGCCATATCAATACAAACCAAACACCCGGAAAAGCAGTGCGGCGAAAAGATTTACGGATCCCGTTTTGAGGGCAAGTGTGTCAGCCAACTATGCCAAACAACGTGGTTTTAATGAAAACCAGAAATTTCAAATTTCTCGAGGTCAGTCATCTTATAGTCGTGATTCTTCCTACTCAGGTTACTCACAAATGCAGCATACATCGTCTCGTAAGTTTACACGACATGGGTGTCAGCAGAAAGGTGCTTCGTCTTAACATCGTTCAAGCTTACCCCATTGTGATCTTGATTTTAGTCGTGGTCATGGCTATGGTTTCCGACAAAGATCTGAGAAAGTCGAGAATGACTGTCATTATAATGAGTGGCCACAGACCTAAACCTGTAGCTGTTTCTCAGTCTTCTGAGACCCTTCTGAAAAGAGAGGAAGTTCATTGTTTGGTCTCTCATGTTCTCAGGGATGGTCTCTTTATTGAGCCTTGTGCTGCCTATTGCTTTCAGACTACTCTCCAAAGAGATACAGGTTATACTACTGCTGGAGCACGTCAGTCTTTTGTTCATAAAAACCAGTTCAATAATGAGAGCCAGAAGTTTCTGTCTATTTTGGTGGTTCGAACGAGGACTTTTCCGTTGCCTTGATGAAGGTTTCTGTTCCGTACTTTTTGGGTCAGGTTGTGGCTTGAGTCATTGATGATCCTGTCGCTGATTTTATTCTTGGTAATTTGCCTGGTACAAGGTCTTCTTGTTCAGAATAATAAAACAGATTTTGACCACAGATCTTTTGTGAACAATGCAAAATGTCTTTAAAGATTCTCAGAAGATTTTAACATAGAAAGAAAAGAACAATAATCTACAACGTTTCGGTCATAGACCGTCTTCAGGACTTGTGACAAAAAGAAAAACAAACAATAACGTATAGGCAATGACGTATGTAAAAACATACGAAACGGACGATTATATGCTTAAAGGTGTGTGTGCGTGTGTGTGTGTGTGTGTGTGTGTGTGTGTGTGTGTGTGTGTGTGTGTGTTGTGTGTGTGTGTGTGTGTGTGCGTGTGTGTGTGCGCGCGCGTGCGCAGGCGCGCCTGTGTGCACACGTGCGTGTATGCGCGCATGTGTGTATGTGTGTGTGTGTGTGTGTGTGTGTGTGTGTGTGTGTGTGTGTGTGTGTGTGTGTGTGTGTGTTGTGTGTGTGTAATGGGGAAAAGAAAACGAGAGGCAGATAGAGGGAAAAGGCAAGCAGAACTAAAGATAGAGAAAAAGAGAGTGGTAGAGGAGGAGTCTCATGATTGGGAGGGGGCGCTTGAGAGTGTGTAAAAGAAAGGAAGAGAGTGGTAGAGGAGGAGCCTTATGCTTGGAATGGGGCGCTTGAGGGTGTGTATGAGGGAAAACACACACACACACACACACACACACACACACACACACACACACACACACACACACACACACACACACACACACACACACAGAGGAATGGGGGTGGGTGGGGGTTGTGGAGATGAGGGTGGTGGTGGTGGAAACTCCTTTTTTATGAAATGTAGGTGCATATTGGATGTTCACATGTGTATGTGTCTACGAGTATGCATACCTGAATGGTTGAGATGGTATTTGGGTGTATGTGTTATGCTCTACATGTTATGTTATATATATGCTGTATTATGTACATGGGTGTGACTGTTGATATGGTGGGAAGGGAAACTGGGGGAGGAGGTTAGAGAGAAAGGGATGGAGGAAGGTCAGGAAAAGAAAGCAAGGGCAAAGAGCTGGGAAAAAAAGTCAGATGTGGGAGATGAGTCCACAGG
>CM031596.1:110869821-110879821 GCA_018398815.1 Conus ventricosus
AATAATATTCAAAAAGCATTAAAGTGGTTGGGCAGTTTAACGCCTGATCAGCAGCGTGGCTTCATTCTAGAAGTTGATTTAGAATATCCTCAGGAACTCCATGACCTGCATAATGACTATCCATTGGCAGCAGAAAGTCTAAAGACGGATCCAAGAGAGCCGCCTAAACTTGTGCCTAATCTTCGAGGCAAAAAAAATTATGTCTGTCATTACAGGCTTCTACAATTTTATTTAAGACACGGTTTGAAGTTAACAGCTGTTCATCGCATAATTGCTTTTGATCAAGAACAGTTCATGAAACCATACATCATGAAGAACACTGATCTCAGAACTAAATCTGCAGATGCTTCAGAAAAAGACTTTTTCAAGCTGATGAACAACAGCTGTTTTGGAAAGACTATGGAGAATCCGCACAAGCGCAAAGACGTCAGATTAGTCACCAAAGAGAACGAAGCAATTAAGCTGACTTCAAAACTAATTATCAGGACTTCAGAAGATTTCATGATCACTTTTGGCATAATGATGGAAAAAAAGAAGTCAAAATGGGACAACCTGTATTTATGGGTTTACTGTTTTAGAATTATCATAGGCTTTTGATGTTAGAATTTCTTTAATGTGCCTACTTTTAGCCTCGTATCTGAGTCCAGAGTACTTTACACAGATACAGATTAGTTTTGTTATAGATTATCCCCAATGAAGACATCTATAAAAGACAAGGAAATGGAAGTGGCTAAAGGGCATGCAGGATGGTCTGATACATTCTGATTACCTAACGATTCGCCTTTGACACTTCATCCGTTATAAGAAGGTTTTGGAAGATGAAAGGATGAATTATCTGGAAAGGTGATCAAGGAGTATGTGGGGTTAAGGTAAAAAAATGTCCAGTATTTCGAGCCAGGCGAAATCATTAAGAAGAAAGCAAAGGGAATATCTGCAGCGTTGTGCAGTCAAAACATATCACATGACAACTACAAAGAAGCATTGTCTTGGCAATAAGACTTTCATCAGGAAACGTTATAAAACTGGATTCTAATCTACAGGAGATCAACACAACTGTTGTACCAAGAAGTCATTGGATAGAACAACACAAAAACGGGTGTTTGTTAATCAGAGTTTTATATGCTATCGGGATGGAGAACCGTTTAAATTAATTAAAGCGGAAACTGTTGTCTGGTGGGATTATCTGCATTTCTTCTTTCACAAAAGATCTTTGAGGAGCTGGTTGTGTTGTTGTGTCAGTTTCTCGTAAATAATACACGGCGGCCGGATTCATTTTTACAATTATTTTTATTTCATATTGGAATCAACACTCAAATTGGATCGGTTGCCCTGATGCGAGTGTCCCTTCTGCTTCCCCCCGGTAAATAAAGGTACTTACTTTCAATCCAATCGGCAATAGTTTGCCGGATGAAGACTCTCCTTCAACAAATTTATTGTTTTTCCTTTTGGATTGTTGTATGGTTTTAGCCCTTTTAAAATCTTCATTATTCATTGCGCGAAAACTGAGGGAAGTCTTCTAACCCTTTCTTTGTTGCGAGAGTTGTCAATCAGCTCTCTCTGTGATACTGTGGAGAAAAGTCCTTTCAGCTAACTGTTTGTTTTAAAGTTTTCGGACTAAAGCCTGTGATCTTATGAATCCCGGGAATGCCTCTTTAATGGTAACTATGTTTTACAATAATTGATTCACTTGGCCTTTAAATTCTTTTCCTCGTCGACTTGAATCTTTCGAGGATAAGTTAGGGGCCTCGTTGGTATATCAGTTGTATGGCAACAGCAACAGCAGAAGCACTCTTTTGTGTTAATGGCTCCGCATCTTTGTATCTTGAAGCTATGTCAATGACTGTGAGTGCGTACTTAAATCTTTTTCGTCTAATCCTATCAGAGGGTAATATAGAAGATCCATTTGATGGGTGTCGTTTGGAGTTGTGTTCACAAAGTGTGGTCTCTGTATTCGTTGGGCGCAGGTAAATAAATTTGCCAAATCGCTTGTTTAGATAACCATTCCTTTGCTGTTTGTTCACTGACCCGCTGCTTGGCTTAGCTTTTTAATTGCTGTGATGCCCTTCCAATATCCTTTGGGCGAATAATAGATTTTGTTCATTTTTTATTCAGCCAATATTATGCGCAACAAAATACACGCGGTCATACCAAAGACAATAAACCCGATTTCTTGCATCTTTTGTTTTTCTGATGGTTGATAAAAGTCACTGAATTTTGGTGGGGGCAATGTCTGACCGGTTTGCCTGTTACTAGATAATATTGTTTTATTGCTTGATCAACATCTTTAAATTGTAAGCTGCATGCCCCTGTTCTTTCAGTGTGTCATTAATAAAATCTAACTGCTCAAGTCTCTGCTTTCATAGGCGTCTTGTGCAGCTGCTAGTTGCTCCATAGCTTTGTTATGTCTTTTTCTCTCGCCGTCATCCCGCAGTTTACTAAATGCGAAATTACTTCCGCTAAAAGCAAGCGCATTCACCACAGCGCCGCCTATCATTATTGCGAGTGAAGCCATTTTTTAATAAATGTATTTTTTCTTACATATTTATTTTGTCTGGAATTATTCCTTGCTTAACTAGAAAATCTTTCGTAGCAACCGAAGCTGCAATGATAGCAATTAGCTTTGCTGAATCCTCAAAGTCTAGTTTGCCAAGATCTGCTGGTTTAATTCTTAACAGCTTTTACCAAGCATTGAGTATCCTACACTTAGACCCCAATAACAGCAGAATGGTATACAAGGTTAGCAACAGTTTTTTCGGTGCTCATTTTTAGAAAATAAAATAATTATAATTATTAAAAAAACATAACAGTGATGAACTACTACAGCTACAAGGTGCCTAAACCTTCCTGAACTTATAATAGACCAAGCTCTGACCAAGCTATAATGCCCAAAAAGGAAGTTGTATTCTTGGCTGCATGTGGGAAAACAAAACATTTCCCTCGGAACGGAATTCAGCAATGGAACAGATCAACAGATGTCGCCGCAAGAACATTTAAAGTACATAACAGTATGAAGCGCATCTAGGGTCTAGAATGGTGAAAAGTGTGGGCAAACGGTCTTAGATCTGTACACTAAACTAGTCAGTAGAGTTGCCTACCATTGATTCTGAACAAGATCTACGTATGATTTAACGCAAGATCCAGTTTAACAAAGTCATAGAGTCTCTAGGGTGTGATTTTATACTATAGATTTGGAACATTGTTATCCGCCATTAATCATGGGGATTAATAACTTTTTAATCATATAGATTTTAATTCCTTCAAAATGAACGATCCTGTAAAATACAGCAGAAGCGAAAACACTGAATCAGGTGGAGAAAGTAACAAGCCAGAAAAACAGCAGAAAACACGGACAGGTGGGACCATTAAAAAATCCTGGGGCGTGTTGAAGCAGAAAAAAATTACAGAGTGGAACAGACAAAAAAATTAATGTTACAGTATATGACTCATCATGAAAACATAACACCGCCAGCGCCAGAACAAGTTATTCAATGCCCGCTATAAAACTCCATGTGATACAAGGGAACCAAGTCTTCATGGAATATGAACTTAAAACTGTTGCCATTCTTTTGGCCGTCCATTGCTGCTGTTGGGGAGTATATGGCTATAAAATATATACACAATGGCAACAGAAACGAAAGCCTCAAAAAAATCTGAGCCACGAACTGCAGAAAAAAACACCCCACGCCAAACCCGCCAATAAGAAAGCGTCATTTTGATCCATTTATAATGGAATAATATTTTAAATTTTTTTTAAAAAATAGATCATGGCGTATTATAAAATGATGAAGTCAATACATATAGACCTGGATCTATACAAGACATTTCCATAGACCCGAATTGTAATCAATGCGGTGCGTCGGATGGAAGACCTTCTTAAGTCTATGCTGACCGATCACGCGCAGAGAACGCCGAGCAAGACATCCTCCAACGATGACGCGTTTTTTGCGGCGTGTGTGTACTATATTAGACATCTACTATTTAAGATTAAAAATAGCTTGTATTTTTTGATAATTATAAGAATAACTTAATAAGAATTCTTAGTGTACTTAAGTATACTTAGCTAAGGATTCTTAGGTTACTTGGTAAGAACTTGAGATTGACTTGGGTACATAAAGATGACATTAAGTAAGAACTTGTAAATGACTTGAGGGATGACTTGTGAATGACCATGAGGATGACTTAAGAAAGAACTTGTGAATAACTTAAGGATGACTTGTGAATGACTTGAGGATAACTTGATAATGACTTGGAAGGATGACTTGTGAATGACTTGAGATGACTGTGAATGACTTGGAGGAGACTTAAGTGTGCGTGCGTGGGTGGGGGTGGGGATACGTGCGTGCGAGGGGTGGGTGGGGAAGACGTGCGTGCGTGGGGGTGGGGTGGGTGGGGGTGGGGAGACATGCGTGCGTGGGGTGGGGGTGCGCAGGAGTACCTCCCTTATGCCGCACATAGCAAGTAACAGTCAGTACCGAAGCCCTCTGCTACTATAAATAGCGTTCACCGCATGAACGGTTATTATAGCAAGGCATTTTACCGCAGCCCGCTTGGCTGCAAAAATAGCGTTCACAGCATGAAAACGCTATTTATAGCTCGCAAGGCGGATTTTACCGTAGCCTCTCTGGCTACGATAAATAGGCGTTCAAAACACGCATGAAACGGTTAAGTTATTAGCAAAACGGATTTACGCAGCCTCTTGCTACTATAAATAGTCGTTCACGTACGCATGAACGGTTATTTAAGCAAAATGGCTTGTTACCACAGCCCTCTTGCTACTATAAATAGGCCGTCACCGCATGAACGTTTAATTATAGTACAGTCAGCAAGGCTAATTTTAACTGCATCCTCTGCCACGAAAATAAGGCGTTCACAGCAGAACGCTATTTATAGTAGCATCAGCAGCTAACTTCACCGCAGGTTGCCTCCCACAACAAAGAGTTCATACTACTTTTCCTTCTTGCACAAAAAAAGTTTATACCGACTTTTCCTCATCCAGGCTTTGGGAAACGCCAGTAGTTAGTACACAACACCGCCATTGTATTTTGAACATTTTTATAATGAAGATAGTGCTGGCTAACGCACTACTCCTCTCCCTAACAAGTAGATGACTAAGGTCTGGCCTTGCCCTATCTGAGTATTGCCAGAACATTTCGAAATCGCCATTCAGTTTGCATAAGGGCACACTTAAAGGCAGATAAACAGTTAGAAATAGAAAAGTAGAAATAACACAGCTTAATACACAGATCAGCTTGCTACATAACACTAAAGTTTTTAGTTAACAAACAATAAGTCTGATACAAACTAAGAACATTTTTTACCTTGGGAGGAACAGCAAAAATGTTTCAAATACGAATCAGCGTGTTTACCTCCGCCTTAAAAATATGAACGCCAGGTTTTTTACACATGGCTTTAGCTGTCCCAAGCCAGCGCCCAACAATCAACGCTGTGATGGTTTGTTTTGGCTTCGGCCGACTTTCGAACCAATCTTCATCGATAGCCAAACACGTATTAAAACTAGCGTATCTTTGGTCAACAATATTGTCTTCAATCAAGCCAACAAACCTTTAAGATACACAATTCTGTTCTTCAGTAAACCGTTATTCAAATAACACACCCACCGCACAGGTAAACCCGTCCTGCACGTCCAACTGTCAGCGAAAGAATGAGTGGGGTTTGCCTAGTCATGTGAGCGCCCAGAAGCATACGCCTTACTCGATGATTGGCCAGGCCTGTGAAAAGCCCCCCCCCGGCCGCAAGCGGGCAGTGGGTTTGCTGATGTAATATGGTGCGAATCGAGCAAGCAGGGCAGGAAGGAGTGGGGTGGGGAGGAGTGCGGCAGTATTGATTTTTTGGGTGTGGCCGATACACACCTGCAATGTAAACAGGAGCACGCCCACCGTAGGCGGGGGGTAATGCTACTGTAAACTAGGGCACATAATATTAAATATGTGTGTGTGTGTTGTGTGTGTGTGTGTGTGTGTGTTGTGTGTGTTGTGGTTGTGTGTGTGTGTGCGTGACTGAGTGAGTGTGCGTGCGTGCATAAGTCGTGCGTGCGTCAGCCCGCCTCTCTGTCTGTCTGTCTGTCTCTCACTCATGTCTCCTCTCTTCTCTGTCTGTCTGCCGTGAAATTTTTTCTCTCTCTCTCTCTACCGCCACAGAAAAGGCGGCTTTTAGCACTTTCGCCCAAAAACACGGTGGTTGAAGCAAGTGAGTCAGAATGAAGGTTGTTCCTTGTTCTCTTAAACCTATTTGGAAGCTAAAGATAAGAAAATAGACTACAACATATCATGGAAATTATAAAGAGAGCACCACCATACCACAACATTTCCTAAAAAATGCAACTTATGTACTACAGAAAAGTGGCTGATACTATGTCAACCCCATCAAACATCCCTGAACTCTTAAAGGTAAAATGGTAAACAATTGCAGGCTAAATGGAAATCTTTGTTCGGTGCACCATTCCTTGGCACGTCCCCCCTGGGCGCGCCGCCAGGAAGAGAAAATCTGCAGGCCACGAGCAACACGCGCAGAGCTCACCGCCCACAACAACACACCTGTGTATACGGTGGCGTGCCTGATTGTACACCTGAGGAGAGCAGCGCCTGGAAACAAATTTGTAGGTTTACATTCTACGTTTTACCTTCTACATTTTAAAACCCTTGTTTTTTAAACTGGTATGTCGCTCCCTACTTGGTTGAGCACTTTTATATATATAAATATATCTATATATATCTATATATATATATATATATATATATATATATGTTGTTAGTGAACACACCCAAAACAAAAACCTGAAAGCCCCCAAAAAACACGTGCAGCCAACCCGCACGTGCAAACAACCGCAAACGGGAGCCCACACGCTATATAAACATCGGCGGTGGGCAAACCAAAAAACATCCTGATGACAGCGCAACACGCTCGAAACAAATTTGTAGATAGTTTTAAGATTCCTCTTTTAACTTGTTTTAACTATATATATATATATATATATATATATATATATTATATATATATATATATATATATATATATATTATATATATATATATATATATAGCAGATGCTGTATGACCAACTGAAACATTCGCAGAGGGCGCAAATCCATCGTCTCCGAGACTAACGGATGCCAACAACACAATATATATATATTATATATATATATATATATATATATATATATATATATATATATATATATATATATATATATATATAATATATATATATATATATCACGAACAGTATAAAAATGTCCTTTAAAAATCCAAAAGAGCTCAACCGTCTAGGGAGCAACATCTGTTAAAAATATTTCTAAAATGAAGTGCTAAAATCAACAAGCTTGTTTCGAGCAGCTTGCCTCTTGCTCTCTTCAGGATATCCTTTTGGGGCACGCTGTCGTTCTTTTATAGCGTGCGGGACCTGATTCCGTTTCTGCATGTGTGATTTAATCTCATTTGCTGCACGTGTGGTCTGTGGTTCTTGTTGGGGTCTGTTCAGGTGGAGTGTGCTAACAAAGATTTCCATTTGTGCCTGCAATTGTTACTATTTCTACTTTTGTTTTCAGAGTTGCTAGGTGTGGTTTACATAATATTAACCATTTTTCTGTGGAGCATAAATTGCATTTTTTAGAAATATTGTTGTATGGTGTTGCTCTTTTTATGATTTTCCATGATATGCTGTAGTCTTTTTTTTATCTTTGAGTCTCCAAATATATTTACTCAACTCTGTTTGGTTTTTGTATGTTTTTTTTGAATGACTGTTTATGGTTTGCGTACCTGGTTTTGAAAGGGTTTTCAGTGATCCCTATATATGTTTCTTTTACATTTTCTGATGTTACCGTAGCTTGGCATACAATATTGCTGTGAAGACATTTGTTGCTTAGGGGGCACTGTTCTTTTATATATATATATATATATATATATATATATATATATATATATATATATATATATATATATATATATATATATATATCTATCTATCTGGGTTACCCGTATTCTTTCCTGCAGTGTTGACTATTTCAACTATCAGTGGGCTACCCGTATTATTTTATGCAGTGTTCTCTGAAGTTCTCTAAAGTTCTCTCATATTCACTCATGACAAAGTACACTGGTCCTCTCTGGACCGTTCATAGTTCTTGTGTCTCATTTTGCTTATGACGTACACCGTCTGAGTCTTTAACTGTCCCCCCTTCCAAAAGAAAAAAAAGAAGTCCGCAACAATTTCTGAATTCAGTGAAACTAATGACCAGTAACATGTGCAAAACTAAACTTCTGTCATCTTCGTCACACAGTTTCTGAAAAAAAGATCGATTATTCAACACCACACAAATTATCCGCAAAGATTCGGACAGAATACTAGACTGAGAAGCCCGACCTCTAACACTCCACCCCTGCAGCTTTGTTACAGACGATGACAATGTGGACGTTTTCATCCTCATGAGGCCATGGCTTTCGTATTTATTTTCTCGCATCAATCAGTGATTTTTGAAAATCGACATATGGGAGCCGGAATAGCTCAGTTGGTAGAGCGCCGGACTCGTAATCTTGGTGATCCTGGGGTTGCGGGTTCGAACCTCCGCCGGGGCGTTTCGGTACAGGGGGATTATTCCAAAAGAGTTAACAATGGTTCTGACTCCATTTCCCATACAGTCCTTCGAATGAGACTATAAACCGAGGTTCCGTGTGTGAACGCACGCATAACATCTTGCACACACGTAAAATCCCATCACCAACTTTCGGAAGAGTAGGCCAGTTTTGGGCCGTTGGTATGGATGACACGTTACACATAGCATGCACCCTGCGTGAGAAATGGAAAGAATGAAGGAAGTAAGGAAAATGAGTGATCGATATTGAACGATATTGACTGGATGACACGGGAAACGACTGAATGAAGCGCCAGCTGGCAGCTCTTCAGTCGGCACTACCCTGGTAGGCAGCCCGTTGTGTAAACGAGTGTTGATTGTAAAGCGCTTAGAGCTTGGTCTCTATCCGAGAATAGGCGCTATATAAGTATTCATTATTATTATTATTATTATTATTATTATTATTATTATTATTATTATTATTATTATTATTATTATTATTATATGAGTTATCTCCCACACTGATTGTCACACGACGGTCTCTTCATCCACACTCACACGTCAAGACAATCACGCGCCCCACACACAGCCACACATCTGACTCTCTTTCTTTCAGTAAACACCAATCAAAATACCATTCAAAATTCTTCCCCAGAAAAAAAAGAAAAAAAAGAGAGAATTACTTTTCCTTACTCTATTGGCGTGCGGGAATTTTAATCTCACTATTTTCTTTTTCTTGTCATATACACAGAATCTACCTCACAATATAACAAATCTATATCAAAACATTTCATAACACATCAACATCATTTTTGCTGTTCTATTTCCTTTTTCTTCTGAGTCAGTAGTTGTCGACCCCACCCCACACATACAAATCGATACGGGTACATAGCCACTAACTCTCAATTAGAGTTTTATTATTTCTATCCGCGGACACCACACATACGAATTATTATGGGTACATAGCCACTAAGTCTCAATTAAAGCTTTATTATTACTATCGGTGGACACCACACACACGAATTATTATGGGTACATAGCCACTAACTCTCAATTAAAGCTTTATCATTTCTATCGGTGGACACCACATCCACGAATTATTATGGGTACACAGCCACTAACTCTCAATTAAAGCTTTATTTTTTCTGTCGGCGGACACCGCATACACGAATTATTCTGGGTACATAGCCACCAACTCTCAATTAAAGCTTTATCATTTCTATCGGTGAATCCACATACACGAATTGTTATGGGTACATAGCCACTAACTCTCAATTAAAACTTTATTATTTCTATCGGCGGAAACCACACACACGAATTATTCTGGGTACATTGCCACTAACTCTCAATCAAAACATTATTATTTCTATCAACGGCCACCACACCATGGGTCGACAAGGGGCTGTCAAGGTA
>CM031596.1:110885566-110890566 GCA_018398815.1 Conus ventricosus
ATTACATTAATTATTTTAAATGTTACTATAACCATTCTTATATCCTTAAATTTAAATAAAACATTGAAAACTGCATCGTAATACCAATTACAATAAAATAAACAGAGCTATGAAAAGAAAAAAAAACGAACAAGGAGGAACAAAAGCCCCACACCCCTGAAGGGTGGGTGCAGGGTGCCTGGGCATGGTGGGTAGGGGAATAAAAATGAAAAAAAAAAGCGAAAACAATTTAAAACAAAAAAAACAAAACAAAAAAAGACGCAAAACAAAACAGAAACAAATTCATGTCCACAAAATTTTGCCGCTCATTTTTATGGCGTGTATGTCGATCCATTACAGGAGCATCAGTGTATTGCGGTGTTTTTTTGGTCTTTAACATTTTACAGGGTGTCATGTCAACAATGAAAGATTGTTATAGTGTTTGACATACAGCAAGGTTGGGTAGGGTTTTAAAAAAAATATTTTTAAAAACATGATAACTCATTTCTGTCATATGTGCATGCTTTCTACATTGTATCTAAGTTTGGGTTTAACACTATTAATTCTGCAAGTGTAAAACAAGCGTTTTCGCCCACAATAAAGTGAAATTCAAATGATTGGTCTGTTTTTGTGTTTCATCGGTTCCAAACAAAACCAGCTCAACACTGAATGACAATCTGATACTGCTTCACACTTTATTTTCATGTATTTTTTCGAATTCTTTCCAGAATTTATGTGAAGTAGTGCAGGACCACAAATATTGATGTATACCATCTCTCTCCAATTTGACAAAAACGCACATATCGCTATCCCTCAAACCCATTCTGTTTATTTATGATATTGGATACAAGAATTTATAACAAATTTTCAATTGGAACCACCGAATTTTATTTCTTTTATTTTTCTTGCAATTTTCAATACGGTTTCCCAATCTACTGCGGTAAATTTTTTTGAGTTCCCAATTCGCAAAAGACTTAATATCAAATTACAAATTTTATCGCACAAGCATAATCATAGAAATCTTAGCTCCTTAATGACACTTGTCACATTTTCAATAACTTGCAATTTCATTCTTGTATTTCAAATTTTATGTTCTTTTCTTGCATATTTTTTTACTGCACGGACACATCTAAAATAGTTAGGATTTAAATGAACTCCAATTTGTTGTAAAAGTTTCATACTTAAAAAGTGCCATTTTTTGTCATCATATCCCCAAAGTAGGATTTACTCTCTCTGCCCATGTTTGTAGAAAAAAGGAATGGGTTTAATTTTTGAATTTAAACAAAATAAAAACAGTTCTGAAATAAATTCTTTTATCGTTATCCCAAACTCTACATGAATGCCTCAACGTCTTATGACTTAAATACGTTCTTCCAAAACTTGTGCAATTACGTAACAAAAGTCTTTTTGATCCAAAAAAATTTATATGTTAACTTTGAACATTTGAGGTGCAAAATGATCTTCCAACTTGAATCATATTGACTAAATTTCTTATCCAGGACAATTTCAGTGCTTGCATAAAAGCATAGAAAATTTGGTAGTCCTATGCCCCCATTTTCAATATCATGTATTTCATATTTTCGTTTAATTTTGTCAGGCTTTCCATCCCGACAAAATCAAAACACATGTTTTTGTAATTGTATTAAAAACGTCATCAGGAGGGTTTGGAAGCAACAACCACAAGTACAAGCTTTGACAAAATAAGAGATTTTAGGACTGCAACCTTACCTAATGGTGTGCACATCCGTTTGGACCAAGTTTTGAACAACCTTTTCACTACCAAAAAACTTGTCTGATATGTTAAGCTCTATTGATTTGAAAGGTCATTTGTAAACCATATTCCAAGAATTTGAATTTTCTTGGATTCCACATCATGTGTTTTTGAACACATGATGATTCGTGTCCTTTATAGAGTTTTTTGAAAAAAGGTTTAGTTTCTTCTAACCTTTTATTGGTGTCTGATAAAACATGACCGTCATCCTTCACAAGTTTTAAAGTTTTAATATCTGCTTACTCACATAATGTTTGTTTTCAAGAGAACACTACTTTTGAGTCCTTCTTTTGTCCTAACCATACATTGCAAGTTTGTTTCGAAATTTAATTTTAACCCCGAAATATTTTCTAATTCTGATAATGACTCGAAAAGTTTTTCATATTTTTTTTATCTCTTGTAGAATGAAAAACGTATCGTCTGCAAACTGGTTTATCTTGAGCTCTGTTTCTAATATTTTTATTCATATGGTTTCATCATCGTTTCTAATTTTGCATGCTAATAACTCTACACATAACACAAATAGATATGGTGACAGAGGATCCCCTTGACGGCACCCTCTTTTTACTGGAAAGTTTCAGACATTTTGCCGTTAACAATTACGTGTTTTCTAAAGTTTTTTTTTTTAATTTTTAAAGTATAAATCCATTTACAAATATCCTCACCATAACTAAACCGTTTGATGGCTTTTACCAAGTAATTCCAGTTAACCGAATAATCAAAAGCCCTTTCAAAGTTTATGGAAACTAGTAGACTTGGTAGATTTTGTGATCCAATAGTATATCATATCATACAATGTTCTCAAGTTATCCCCAATATCCCTCCCAGATATGAATCCCGTCTGATCTTCGTGTATCAATTTTGGCGAGACTGTTTTGATTCTGTTAGCTATACATGTTGATCCTATTTTGTAGGTTACATTTAACAATGAAATTGGCCTCCAATTATTGATGAATTCCCTAGATTGGTCTCCCTTGGGTAAACATACTATTACGCCCTCCCATTGTGTTATTGACATTTCCCCTTTACAAAAACCCTCGTTTAAAGAACGAGTAACAAATTCCCCTAGTTGTCTCCAGAAAGTTTTGAAAAAGTTCACTGTAAATCCATCTGTGCCGGGACTTTTATCATTCTGCATATTCCTTAATGCTTCTGTTGCTTCTTCTTTTGCTATAAATCCCTCTAAGTGGTCGGATTCAGATTTGGCATTGTTTCTTTAAACTTATCCATACTGATATCTTGTGATTCATGTCCTTTATAGAGTTCTTGAAAAAAAAGGTTTAGTTTCTTCTAACATTTCATTGGTTTCTGATAAAACATGGCCGTCATCCTTCACAAGTTTTAATATCTGCTTACTCACATAATGTCTGTTTTCAAGAGAACAAAAATACTTATTTATTTTCTCCCCCTGCAATGCCCACTTTACTTTTGATTTCAACAGAATTCCTTCCGTTTTAGATGTCCTAATTTCTGTCAACTGGGTTTTCTTTTCATTTAGGGCTGTTCTGTCTGCTTCGTTCAGATGCAGATTGTTCTCAAGGACTGTATTTCGTGTTCTAAGGTTTGTTCAGCCCTTTTCAGGTCTTTATTCTTACTATATGTAATTGTTTTGGCCCTAATGGCCATCAGCAGCGTATCAAGAAATAGCTGATCTGATATTACAAACTGAACTTGATCATTTGGTATCTGTTTTAAGGTTTCTCTACCATGTGGTACAGCTGCATATTGACTTTTAACATTCTCTATTGTATCATTTATGGACTCTACATATGTGTTGAATTAAATTTCCGAAGACGTTTTTTTTTTCTACCTCTTTAAAGGTAAATTCAACTGTAACCAGCGAATGGTCACTGCGGTATCCAAAAAGAATATCAGAGTTACTTACGTTCGCCAGAAGCAATTAGATAGTCGAGGCAGTTTTGCTGGAATGGATTCTCCAAGTGTATCTGAGAACTTCTGGGTTAAACTCCCTCCATATAGCTACTAGCTCAAATTTAGACATTATTTCAGTTACTTCCTCCTGGCTTTGGCGTTGTTAATATTTTAAGTTATCATAATCTAAAGCTGGGTTAAGAACCAAATTCCAGTCACCAGCAATAATAATATTTGAATTACCACGTTCCTCTTTCGGGCCATTAATATTCACTAATGTTAACTGCTTCTCAACATATTCAAAAGGACAATAACACAGTTTCTTTTTGTATCCTTGATTGTTTTCTCTATTTTAAACTCAAACTTATTGTTGAATAAAATACCTACTTTCCTTGATCTGCTATTATTAGAAGAAAACACACACTCATATCTCCACTCAGCTCGTATCTGGTGTTCTACTTTCTTCGTGAAATGCGTATCCTGCGAAAATACACTGAGTATTGCTTTTGTCTCAAATGTTGAAACACATCCCTTCTCTTTTTCCAAAATGCCAAAGGCCCTGGCAGTTAATAGACGATATTTTCAGGCTACCTATTATAATTTTGCCTTTTTCTGCTATGTTTTATGCTCCTGATTAATGAGACATAGTTGTCAAATATGTCATGGTTGAACTCGGACACATTCAACTTCATATACGAAGAAACAAAAAGAAAATGATATGCATGATATATCCTTTGGTGCCAGTGGGTGATCGACGGACACTAGCACTTATGAAACTAAAACAATAGGGACATAAGGGCAGTTCCTACTACTATAAAAAAAAGACAAAATAGTAAAATTGACAACAAAACTGACCAACACACACAAAAAGTAAGCAAATCAACAAACCAGAACCTTTCCGGTTGTGTGTGTGTGTGTGTGTGTGTGTGTGTGTGTGTGTGTGTGTGTGTGTGTGTGTGTGTGTGTGTGTGTGTGTGTGTGTGTGTGTGTGTGTGTGCGTGTGTGTGTCTGTGTCTGTGTCTGTGTCTGTGTTTGTTTGCGTATGTGTGTGTGTGTGTGTGTGTGTGTGTGTGTGTGTGTGTGTGTGTGTGTGTGTGTGTGTGTGTGTGTGTGTGTGTGTGTGTGTGCGCGCGCGCAAGCGCGCAAGCGTGTGTGTGTGTGCGCGTGCGTGCTGCAGGCGCTCTTATGTGCATATATGCATTTTATGTGTATGTGTGTGTTTGCGCGTGCGTGCGTGCGTGCGTGCGTGCGTGCGTGCGTGAGTGTGTGAGTGTGTGTGTGTGTGTGTGTGTGTGTGTGTGTGTGTGTGTGTGTGTGTGTGTGTGTGTGTGTGTGTGTTTGTTTATGCGCGCATGCGCGTGTGTGTGTATCTGTGTGT
>CM031596.1:110895566-110910566 GCA_018398815.1 Conus ventricosus
AAAGCTTTCCTTGTGGACACAGTGGTCAGGCATGTACATTGAAAGCTGTCCTTGTGGACACAGTGGTCAGGTAGGTACATTGAAAGCTGTCCTTGTGATACAGTGGTCAGGTAGGAAAATTGAAATCCTTCCTTGTGGACACAGTGGTCAGGTAGGTACAGTGAAAGCTGTCCTTGTGGACACAGTGGTCAGGTAGGTAAATTGAAAGCCTTCCTTGTGGACACAGTGGTCAGGTATTTGCATTGAAAGCTGTCCTTGTGGACACAGTGGTCAGGTAGGTACATTGAAAGCTGAACTTGTGGACACAGTGGTCAGGTAGGTATATTGAAAGCTGAAATGAAATCCCACAATTGCTTCAGGCAGGTTTCACAGTTGTTTCAGCGATTATGTTCATCTAATGACGTTTTTCTTGACTGAAGTCATTCTTACTGCATTTTGTTCATTCTGATTTTTGCATGTTTTAAGTTACTGGAATGAGGTTATTAAAATGTATACTTTGATTGAAGCCTTGTGATTTCACATACTGTGACATTTCAAAAGTGTGTTCAGTCATTACCAAATGGACAGACATTATGTCCTATTTCCAAGGCATGGACTGCAAAGAAAACAAACAAGCGACAGAGATATACTGACTGATTTCATTGATTAAACACAGGCTTGACAAAAAAAAGATCGGAATTAATGTAACAATTTTGTTTAAAACAATTTGACCAATACTTTTTAACTGTCTGGTGGACTTGTTCTCTTAACATATGTTTGACCACTTAACTGTGACTGCCCGAACTCAAATTAAAAAATGAATAAATCAATAAATCAATAAATAAACAAATAAATAAATAAATAAATAAATAAATAAATAAATTATTAAAAAGCTGCTTTTACGTTTTCAAAAAGCGGTCAAAAGTTTTGGTTGGTAGAATTTCGTCATAGTTCAGTTTCTACATCTGTCTGTGTTTTATACTGATTAAACAATATCAGCTGTCTGCTATTCCCAAGAGTAAAGCACAAATAGTGCGAAGAAGACATATATTTCATTCCCTGTTGATCGCAAGGTGATTGTAATCATCGGACTCAGAGAAATATGTGAACTTTTGTTCCACGTGACTGTGCTGTCTCACACATGAGGACCGAACATTAAATGAATTATCTTGTGCCCTGATGTTCACAGGAAGAGTACATCTCTTTTAAAGCTGACCTAGACAAGCTTCTGTTTCCAGTAGCATAACTAGCCATCTTTTGACCTAAGTATTCCCAAGTGCCACATCCCAAACTGTCCCCCCATCCTAAGTTGTTCCCCTGGACAGTATGAGCTAGCACACTGTTTTCTCTCACCCCCTCCCCGCCAGTTTAGGTTAAACCATGCTGTTTCCTCCTCCCCCGCATAAAGTGTCTCCCTGGACAGTTTGGGCTGCCTAAAAACTCCCTCCCCCCACCTCCGCCATCTTTGCGCTTGCATCCCCCCTCCCTCCATCTCAAGCCACTCCCTTCCACAGGACAAAAAAAAGATAACTAACTAACACATATTAATATTCTTTATGATCTGAAGAACAAAACGAGTTGTGTGTGTGTGTGTGTGTGTGTGTGTGTGTGTGTGTGTGTGTGTGTGTGTGTTGTGTGTGTGTGTGTCTGTGTGTGTGTGTGTGTGTGTGTGTGCAAATATGTCTTTGCATGCACGTGCAAAGTAGATATAGAGAGTCATTTTTGTTTTTTAAATGACACGTTTTATCACGCCCTTTTAAAATGTTTTCCTCATCATCCCAGGCTGTTTTAACTAAATGAAAGCCCAAAGCGTAAGATCGACATACTGGGGAAAAGTCAATTATTCCCGCGAGTGATATATTTTTTTTCCTGACTGGTATCAGTTTCAGTTTCAGTTTCATCAAGGAGGCGTCACTGCGTGCGGACTAGTCCATATACGCTACACCACATCCGCAAAGTTTTGAGACCACACTACGCATGGTTTGAAGCTGATGGATAAATGAATTAACAACAAAGATGAGACAATTGAAGAAGAGGGTCTCGTGGCTATGACTCAGCGGATGTCTGACCTACGCATTAGCCAACGCGCTGGTCAGACCTTGAGTGCCTACCTACCATGTTGTTTTGTTTTGTTTTTGTTGTCTTTTTTTAATATGTGTGTAGTGAATGTACACGTGTGTGTATGATGTGTGGCATGGTCTATGTGTGTCGCGGGCGCATATGTGTGGTGTGTGTGTGTGTGTGTGTGTGTGTGTGTGTGTGTGTGTGTGTGTGTGTGTTGTGTGTGTGTGTGTGTGTGAGTGTGTGTGTGTGTGTGTGTGTGTGTGTGTGTGTGTGTGTGTGTGTGTGAGTGTTGTGTGTGTGAATGTGTGTGTGTGTGTGTGTGTGTGTGTGTTGTGTGTGTGTGTGTGTGTGTGTGTGTGTGTGTGAGTGTGTGTGTGTGTGTGTGTGTGTGTGTGGTGTGTGTGTGTGTGTGTGTGTGTGTGTGAGTGGGTGGGTGCGCAGGCGTGTGTGTGTGTGTGTGTGTGTGTGCGTGCGTGCGGCGTGCGTGCGTGCGTGCGTGCGTGCGTGCGTGCGTGCGTGCGTGCGTGGTGTGTGTGTGTGTGTGTGTGTGTGTGTGTGTGTGTGTGTGTGTGTGTGTGTGTGTGTGTGTGTGTGTGTGCTGGAAATAGATATTTCCAGTTGTGACTCTTCCCTCATTTGTCTGTTCGTCTTCTTTGTCTATGTTTTTATTCTCTCGTTATCCATAACATTGACGTTTTTGTAGGAAGAGAGAGAGAGAGAGAGAGAGAGAGAGAGAGAGGAGAGAGAGAGAGAGAGAGAGAGAGAGAGAGAGATACAATCCTGTCAAACAATCGTGGATGGCCGAAAGCACAAAACGGAAATTATTGATACCTTAGGTTCTGACCTGCTTGGAAGTGAGAAACTGATTAACTTCTGGAGACATGCAACCTACCAGACACAGACACAGGAAGAATTCTTTTTGTAGGAACTGCAGATCTCCTGTGTTCAGAATCCTTGATTTTTAATGCAAATTTAAGAAATGTGCGTAAGCCTACTTTTTAATGAGAACTGAAACGATAAGATGTCTTTTGCATACAGAATCTTTGAGACCAGAACGGTGAGGTTTCTAGTTTCCAATCGTTTGTACATGAATATCAGGTCAATGCAGATGTATTTTCACTTATAACGGCTGTGTTATTGCCGTAAAAAATATTCAGTAGAAATTGGAGTATGTGCAGAATGTTGCGAGGAAAGTGAGTCATGTGAATTAATTAAAGAAGAGTCTCACTTTAGTACGATTTTCTAAACAAAAACCATCGTTCTGCAAAAAAAATGGAATGAAAGATTAAACAATATGATGCGTGTGATTTTCTTTAAAAAAAGTCCTTTAGATAAAAGACATAAAGTTGAGATGGTTTCAGGTGAGAATTAGTAACAGAATATTGGTACCCAATATCCTATTGCAAAACATGGGTTTGAGAACGCAGAAATATTATGTTCTTTTTGTAAGAAAGGAAAAAACAACATTGATTTGACTTTCTCCAAATGGAACCTTCTGCCATCCAGACAAGGTCTCTCAAATTCTTTTTACTTTATTGTTATGATAGCCATTACGTAGTATATTGTATGAAAACCCAACGGCATTTATACTGATGTTGTGTACTTTTTAATATGGTAAAACGTCACATAACACAATTTGAGCAATATGTAGAGTTTGAGCACGATGTTCAATCATTATAAAAATGAAAGCTATGATTTTTTTTTTCTTTCTTTGCTTTTGTTATCCGTTGTGTTTCTTGAGAGAGAGAGAGAGAGAGAGAGAGAGAGAGAGAGAGAGAGAGAAGAGAGAAAGAGAGAGAGAGAGAAAGAGAGAGAGAGACAGACAGACAGACAGACAGACAGACAGACAGACAGACAGACAGAGATATATATATATATATATATATATATATATATATATATATATATATATATATATATATGCAGATGCAGATGCAGATGCAGATGTTTATTCGTAAAGGCCATAGCCCCTTAGAAGGGGGTAAATAAATGACAAATCGCGCAATTCATCAATGCAAACTCAATTTGACAAACATAACATTTGCTATCTTAACACATCATTTCGCATTTTGAAAGCTTTATACAAATACAAAGCGAACTGTTTGGTAGTGTTTTCATTTGATGATGCCATTAACATAATGAGTTTGAAGAAACAAGGTTTTCTTAGATACTTAAGTGGGATTAATTGGTGTCTGATAACTTGTAATACAGGACAATACAGAACAAAATGAACTTCATTTTCATCATCTTCATGGCAGAGCGGACATGTAAAATTACAATCAATAAAAGGCCGATAACGGTTAGAATGTACACAGATATCCGATACACCAAATCTAAATTTAGTAACAATATGTTTAATATGTCTGTTAATTTGCATTGCTAAGTACTTTGGAATACAATGTGCAGGATTTAACCCTCTGTAGACATCAAATCGGCAACTGTCCTCCATATGAGAATTCCATCTCTGCCAGTTACAGTCAATTAACCTTTGCCGGAACATACAAACAAAACTATTTTATGTCATCTACACCTTGATTCTCCCACACAAAGCCAAACCCAAATTCGTACAGTTTTAACCTCACTTTAGAGGCCCAATTACTCTTACCCATAGCATCTAGCTGTACAAACATTTTATGTGCTTTATGTGGTAGTCTACTAGGTTCCATCCGGGTTATTTTTAGCCAGTCAACGAATGCACCTTACTACAGAAAGTAAATGGATTGGATACCTATTGGTCTCCCCATAAACTAAATCGTTTGGCGTTTGCATTGAAACACCGAGAAACTTTTTCAATGCATTTAAATGAATCTTTTCAATATGTATAGAAGCAGTATCAAGACCCCATAACTCAGCTCCGTATTGCACTATGGGTTGAATTTGAGAATCGAACAACTTTAAAAACAGTGTAAGAGACTCATTATTAAACATACGCAATTTCTTTAAAATGCAAAGTAAGCAACGTTTAGCTCTACTTACAAGTCTTTGGAAGCAAAACCGAAACTTAAACGTGTTGAAAAATATATACCCAAGTACTTATAGACATTCACGACTGGCATAGGCATTCCATTGTACATCCATTTTTCCCGTGCAGCGAGATGTCCACCCTTCCTAAACACTATGATATTACTTTTTGCCATGCTTACTTTCAGTTGGAGTGACGCAGAGGCTCTTTCTAAACTATTTAAATGGTTTTGGAGACCAACTATCGTTTCTGACATTAATATAACGTCATCAGCTAAGAGGAGGATGAAAATCTCCGATGCATCGTTCACTAACTGAGCTCCATGCTTACCATTATGTATTACTTCTAAAGTTAATTCATTAATAAACATAGAAAAAAGAATAGGACTACAGACATCCCCTTGTTTAACTCCCAATGTACAGTTTATGTAGTCTGTTAGAGATGATCCGCATCTCACTCTCGCTTTCACAGAGTCATACATGCTCAAACACATTTATATAATTAACCTCGGACTCCATGCTTCACCACATTTGGCCACAAAACACTCCTGTTGACAGAGTCAAATGCTTTTTCAAAATCAATAAAAGCTACATATAATTTTCGATTTAGACAAAACCGTTTTTGAACAAAGGCCATCAAAGTAAATATATGATCTATAGTCGAATAATTACGTTTAAATCCAGCTTGAAATTCGCCTGTAATATCATTCTCTTCGACCCATTCTTGAAGTCTTCTATTAATAATTGCACTATATAATTTACTGCCGATGTTGCACAGCGAGATCCCTCTGTAGTTGTCTGGATTATTAACGTCACCTTTTTTATATAATGGAGAAACAATAGATTCGGCCTAACTTTTAGGAAACACACCCTTATCAAAGAGAGTATTCAGAAATTTTGTGAAAAAAATTCATCACCAAATCGGGTTTGCATGCATTTTTTATCATTTCACCAATGATCCCATCTGGACCGGCAGCTTTTCTTTTTCTCAGTTTGCGTAAAGCAAAAATGATTTCTTCTTTCGATATAGGGCGATTTAAATGACCATGATTGTCGTCGTCGTTATCACTCTCATCTCCTTGCCCTATATCGTTGTCAATGTCATCATTTCTTTCAAGCAATTTCTTAAATGTTGAAACCAATTTTCCAGACTGATATTATTTTGGGGTGAATTTGTCTTTTCTGAATTTTGCGCATTGTCTCCCAAAACTCCTTTTGGCACTTAATGGAGGCGACTAATTTATCTAACATAATTCTGTTAAATGCTTTCTCTTTTTCTTCAAAAGATGTTTATATTCGCGTCTGGCATTACAGTACTCAACGTGATCAGGTACAGATAAAGTTCGACGGTATTTAATTAACAATTTACGTGCATTTCTTTTACTTAAAAGACAATCCTTATCGTACCAGTCTTCGCCAACTTCTTTTTCATTTACATTAATCATCTTCCTCATACATTCCGCAGCGACTTTTAGACATCTGTTAAAAACAAGTAAAGCTTCATCAACATTAACCTCAATGAGACTGATTGCCATGTGTATCCTTTGCTGAAATTCTGGTGAATCCATTGCATTATGAAACAAATCCACATGAATATCATTCCAGCAATACTTTTCAACCAAATTGACAACATTATGTTCTTTCACAGAGTGCGGGGTTAAGCTGTGTAAATTAATACATAATACCAAAGGCATGTGGTCAGAATCAACACGTTCACCCACCAATAACTTACAATCATTGAGAAGTGTTGCAAACATATCACACGACATTATAAAATAATCATTTACACTGCTTCCACATTCAGAGATGTATGTGTAGCAACCTTTGAGGTCGCCCTGACACAAACCATTTAAAATGCACAAATCCAATGCAGTGCACATATTTAGTAACATCTTACCATATCTATTTAACACGTTATCTTTTGAATTTCTGCCCACGTGTAATGGACCACTCAGACGTTGGTTTTCAAAAGAAAATACAGTTTCATCTAAGTCTTGAGAAATGTTGGAAGTGCGACCATTCATATCACCACTTAACATTATATAAACGTCACCAATAGAAAGCAAGCAGTCACATATAAAATCTTCAAGTAAAGCAATGCCATTGTTATGATCAGTGAAATAGTAATATGGCGAACCTTCTGGCGGTACATATGAACACACATACAAGACATCTTTAATTGTACCCTAAATAGATTTATTAATAATGAAAGCGCAAAAAATGTCTGACTGAATCTCCAGAGGTTTTATGAGTGAACAAAATTCTTTTTTAATCAAACATACTAAGCCCCCAGATCGCCTTCCACGAGACGTAAGTTTTACGGCTGGTTTACACAATTTTTCATAGCCAACAAAAACAGACGATTGGAAATCTACCATAAAAGTTTCACTCAGGCATACAAAATCAAAAGAAGTAACAAATGAAATAAAATCTGTGTCAGATAGTTTAGAGAATAAACCATTTACATTCCAGTGAAGAAGCGAAATTTTTTTCGATTTATTGACAAGAGAAGGAGAATTTAACACATTCCGATCGACACGATCAGGTGACACAGCACTCACATCTCCGGAAAACAAGTCAGACGGGTTTTGTGACACAGATTCAGAAACATTTGAAACACTATTTACATTTTCAACCTGGGCAACGGCTGAACGAAGGACAGAACACACCGCGTTGTTACCTGTCTCATGGACAGCACGTGCTGGCAGCGTGTCAACCACACCGCACTGTGGCAACAAAACCGGTGTCGTCCCAAAATTTGTTCCATTTACAAACACAGTAAATTTACCCAGATGAATTGTGGGCCGCCGTCACCCTATCTCAGTTCAACCAGTTTGTCATCGCGGTCCACAGTGAACTTCTTCCCATCGATCAGTAGGTGGTTAAACACCATCGAGGCCCTCTTACCCTCTGACCTTGCTTTCTTAAGATGTGGTGTTAACCGTCTCATAACCTCTCTTACTGAAGCAGAGAAGTCCTCTCCAACGAAAACCTTTGTCCCTTGTAGTTTGCCCTTAGCTTTTAGCACAGATGTCTTCTGTTTATAGAAGACACACCGGGCAATAACTGGCGAGTCAGGCTTGGAGCTGATCCGGTGAACCCTGTCAAACTGTACGTCCTCAGAAATTTCTAACTTAATTTTGATCAGGTCCTTCACCGTACCTTCACAGTCCATCGGAGTCTCGTTGTCATTCCGTGGCAAGCCGTAAAAGATGAGGTTGTTGCGTTTGGACCGTCCCTCAAGGTCGTCCGTCTTCCTCTCCAAGACGTCCAGTCTCCTCGTCAGGTCCTCGTTCCTCCTGTCAGTCGTCGTTCTGCTGACGCAGACCCGTGACTTCACCTCGTAGTGCCCTCAGCTCATCCTGCATGGCCCCGTACTCCTCCCGTAGGACGTGCAGATCTTCTTTCACCTCCGAAAAGCGACTGTCCATTCTCAAACCCATGTCCTGAATTATGCCCATGATGTCAGCATTGGTGGGTTGTTGAGGAGAGGAGGGTGTCGTCCGTCCGCTGTCCGCCGGCGAAGCTCCAGACTTGTCCACGCAGACCCTGCGTCCTGAGCTGCCGAGCCGGGCCTGCTTCAAGTCCGTCCTGGGTCCTGGGTTCTGCTCCACATCTCCACAGCGTAGGAGTCCGCCCCAGAACATTAAGGTGAGGAGCAGGCCTAGGGCTACACCGTCTGTCCTTGTTCGTGGTGACAGCATGGCGATCCGCATGGCCGTCTTCTTCCTGGCTCGCTTCAAACATGAACGCGATGTAAATGTGGACAAAGGTGCCACAACTCGTTCGGAAAACGAGTGGTGCTGATGGCACGGTACCTGATGGTGGCACTGGCAAAAGTTGAGGTGGTACTGTGCGCAAGTCCGTCAAACAATAAAGGCAACTGCAGCGCGATACAATGCGTGACTGCTCGACTGAAATCCAGTTCACGATCCCCCGAGAGAGAGAGAGAGAGAGAGAGAGAGAGAGAGAGAGAGAGAGAGAGAGAGAGAGAGAGAGAGAGAGAGAAGAGTGTGTGTGTGTGTGTGCGTGCGTGCGTGCGTGCGTGCGTGTGTGTCTGTGCGTGCGTGCGTGCGTGTGTGCGTGCGTGCACGCACGCATGTTTGTGTGTGCTTGTACAGACATGTTTGTGTGTGGCATTTTGAGTCTGTATGGTTCAAGCATTAGCTTGCTTCATGTCTGAAAATATTTTGTTCTAAACTTAAACAAGTGCAAATAAATAAAAATTAGGGAATAAACAATAAAGCAAGAAGATAATAAAACATTTCATACTATGTAACCACGTTGGTCTGTACATTTAATTATATTTAACAGAATGATGACTGTGAAATGGGCAAAGAACAATCCTGTTAGGAAAGCGATACGCATTTATAAACAAAAATTAAAATAAGAAGTAAAACAGGACGGAAAAGGGGAACTAATCCAGCACACAATGATTATGTCATTTATAGTAAGCTTGAAAAGAAACGAATTACTCCAGTAAATAAACATATGGATGGTACTGTGTACTGATATTTGCATGTGAGATGTCCAGACGAGCAAAACACCTTTTCCTTTCGTATCTTATTTTCACTTCACTCATGTCAACAATCACTGACAGAGGAAAAGAATAGCCAAGTTCAAAACGCTCAGCCTCCCTGAAAGATCTTGCTGTCCCTCCATCCCTCCAACTTCATGGAGATGTTCCTATCCTTCCATACAGGTCTTAGTCTGCAGTGCTGCAGTTGTTCTGGCAGCTCTTGTGGTGATTTCTGATGTGGATTCCTCTCCGCTAATGACAGAGTCCAGGTAAGTGAATTGTTCAACAAATCCTTGTTTATGACTGTGGACTGTGACATCAGTATTGGTGGTGGTGATGCGGCTGACCATCCACTTAGTTTTGGATCTTCCATTCAAGCTTAAAAGATAACTCAAATTACAATTTGTTTGCTATGTTGCAGTGCATTCACGAATCGGACTGGTGTAATATGGCCAACGATCATTGCAAGAACGCTATGGAAGCCAGACAATGTGAACACGTTGTACAAGTTAGGTCCTTTTCTGTCATGGATCCCTATGAGGTTTGGAAAAACAAGTACAGGTTCCCCTCAGTAGTTCACTTCCACAGTGAAAGCGAACCAACAGGAATTCAGTACCATCATTTAACACCAGATCCAAGAGTCCCCCAACACATTTTCAATGCCCATCCGTGCCTTTCTATTTCCCAGCGTTCGTTCGATGTAATGGCGTCTATGACTGCCCTAACAAAGAAGATGAGGCGGACTGTGAGACTTACAGCTGTCCTGGGTACTTCAGCTGTCGTCAGTCTCAGATATGCCTTCATCCAGATCATGTGTGTGATGGCAAAACCCATTGTCCTCAGCATGACGATGAATGGTACTGCGCCATGTCTTGTCCAAACCAGTGTTCCTGCCAGGGCCTTGCTTTCACCTGTAGACGTGTGTTTCCTGTGGATGCATTCCCAGATATACGTTATCTAGACGTGTCTGGTAGTGACATGAAACCTGATAATTTGTTCAGGAATAAAATGCTGGTGTATTTGAACATGACGAGCTGCATTCTAACTGAACTGTACTTTCCAGAGCTCCCCAATGTTAAAATTGTGGATGTCAGTTCTAACCAGCTCCAGACTGTTCATTTGGACACTTTGACGAACATAAGCAACCTCAATCATTTAGTTATGGCAAACAATCCTCTCACCTCCTTGTTTCCCAGTGAGTCAGCGAAGACTTTGATATTTTCTACTCTCAAAATCCTGGACCTGACGTCGGTAACCTTACCAAATTTGAACTCCAACAGACTGCAGTCCTTCCCTGCACTTGTGGTCCTCAACCTGTCTGGTAGCAGAACTCGGACCGTTTCTGGGGAAGGATTTGACAATCCTGTTCTTGCCCAGCTGGATCTACGGGCAGTGAGATGGCGGAGTTCCCCCGCACATTGCTGAAAGGTCTGACCAAGCTGGGAGAATTACACGTTGACAGCTTCGAGCTGTGTTGTGTACAAACCTTGCCAGACCATTTCAGCACACAGAGCTGTCATGGTCCTCCCTCCATTATCTCTACCTGCGATCATCTGCTGGGAACTCATGTGCAGCAGATTCTTATTTACCTTCTGGCGTCATTCATTGTTCTTGGCAATGGCCTTGTGGTCGTGTTGTTCACTCGGGACAGCCGCAAGGACACCACTAAAACATTTATATGGCACCTGTGTGGATCTAAACTCCTGATGGGAATGTACTTGTCAGTGTTAAGTGTGGCGAACCTGGCATACAGTGGTTCTTACCTTTGGGAAAATTTAGCTTGGAGGTCCAGCGTCTTTTGCAAGGTGTTAGCATTTATTTACCTGCTTTCCTGCGAGGTGGCAGTCTTTCTGGATATAAGCATGACCTTGGAGAAATGCTTGATTATTACCTGGCCAGACAGATCATATGGTCAGTCCAGAAGATGGATGGTTCTAGGTGGATGCCTCTTAGCGTGGTCAGCAGTGCGTGTCTTTCCATAGCTCCCATTGTGTCATCTGACAGATACTTCAGCCAAACGAGCCTCTGCGTTCCATTGCCTCTCTCAGGGGGTCAACCAGGGGGACACCACTACGCCTTCAGCTTGCTGGTCGTTCTGAACACCACGTTAATGTTGTTGGCTGCGGCAGGACAGACCTACATCTACATCACGATCCAAGGCAACACCTTAGCTGTGCTGATCAATGAGGACAAGGCTCACACCTTCAATGCAGCTCGTCGCGTCATCACCATCGTTGTCATGGACGCCTGTTGTTGGTGGCTGGTGACGTTATGGGCTGCTCTGACGTCACATAAAATGTGGGTCCCAGGTGACGTTGTTTACTCTGTGTCGGTTTTCTTCGTTTTCGTCAGTGCAGCTCTGACGCCGTACCTTTATTTGTTGAATGGGATGTTAGAACGACGGAGACAAGTGCAGAGACAGAGAGTTTTGAAACGACTGAGACTGCACCCGAAGCATGAAGAGAGATAATTGAAACGCTTTGAGCTGCTTTCCATGAATGCAGGTCCAAAATCAATATATTTTTAAAATATGTAATGAGAGAAAAAGTATCGAATTCTCAAACTCACCTTCACACACGCGCACGCGCACACACACACACACACACACACACACACAACACATACACACACACACACACACACACACACACACACACACACACACACACACACACATACACACACACACACACACACACACACACATACACACACACAATGCACACACATACACACACACACAATGCACACACACACACACACACACACACACACACACACACACACACACAGACACACACACACACACACACACACACACACACACACACACACACACACACACACACACACACACACACACACCTGCACGCACGCACGCAAGCTCGCACACACGCACGCGCCACACACACTTCTCTGGGTGATGGTTCTTTCTGACCTAGTCTAGCCTCAAATCTGGGTTATGATTCATTTCGACCTGCTTTAGACTTCAGTCTGGGTTATGGTTCCTTCTGACCTGATTACTCTGAAGTCTGGATTGTGGCTCATGTTGATGGGATTAGACAGAAGGCTGGGTTATGACTGAATCTGATCTACTCTCCAATTAATGAGGGGTTATTGCTCACTCTGATCAGGATGACACTGAAGGTGGAGCTATGGCTCATTCTGATACTATGTGAGACTGTTGGCTGGGCCATGGATAGTTCGTATTAGACTTCAGCTGAACAGTTGGTAATAAATCACTCTGATCAAGTAGAAGCAACGGCTGCGTTATGCCTTCGTCTGACCTGGGTAGGACTTAAGACAGGGTTATGGCTTATTCTGACCTGGGTGGGACTTAAGACAGGGTTATGGCTTATTATGACCTGGGTGGGACTTAAGACAGGGTTATGGCTTATTATGACCTGGGTGGGACTTAAGACAGGGTTATGGCTTATTCTGACCTGCGTGGGACTTAAGACAGGGTCATGGCTTATTATGACCTGGGTGGGACTTAAGACAGGGTTATGGCTTATTATGACCGGGGTGGGACTTAAGACAGGGTTATGGCTTATTCTGACCTGCGTGGGACTTAAGACAGGGTTATGGCTTATTCTGACTTGTAAGAGACTAACGGTTGGATCACAGTTCATCCTGATATGCGTTAATGGTTGCCCTATGGCTCAATCTAGTTTTTGTCACGTGTTCTCAATGCAGGGGAACAGTCATGAACTAGAAGACATGTTCTCCCCCCTCTCTCTCTCTCTCTCTCTCTCTCTCTCTCTCTCTCTCTCTCTCTCTCTCTCTCTCTCTCGGCAAGCCGATTGTATGATGGGAGTTAACATACTGTGTTTTTTTGTACAGGTTCTGCAAAGTTTCCACTAGGGCTGTGTTAGGTGACATAATGACAGTTCCGGCAGGCTATGATCATATCAATAATAACGAAATGTACAACGTCAGCATGCATTCACAAGTAAATCTGGTTCTGCAAACATCAGTTTACATGGGAACCATCTAGACATAAAATTTTCGTATGCAATTTTTTTTCGAGCAATATACGATTTAGTATTATATCTATATTTCAGTTTGTTGAGGAATACCTGAAATGTAAGAGATTTTTGTTCTATTTTACACTTATACAGATAGTATTTAGCAAATAATACAATGAAATAACGTACATGTGTATATGTATATTTGTGTCAAATCCGTGTATGGCTAATGATTCAAAAATGCACAGGTCAAACGCAGACAGACATTTTATATTCATTGAATCCATCAGCGTTTCCCCAAAACGTCAAGTCACCATACAGTATCAAAATATATGTTAATACTATCCTCAACTAAGCTTTAAAAAGTACAAACACTATTCAACATACGCATTTTCTTTAGCACGACATTAATCCCAACGCATTTGTATATAATTCGGAATTGTAACCATTTAATATTTACGTGAGAAGATTTGCTAAGAAAGAAAAAACGTTTTTACAGTCATTTTAAACGTTCAGTCTTGTATCCCAGTTCGAACAATATTTTGAACGAATGTCGTCATCTGTAAACATATGATGATATACTTATGACCATTTACAAACTGACATCAGCTTTTTGTCGGATATATCGAGGGTTGACTGCCAGAACCAAGTGTCTCAATTTTCTGATAGTTTACAGGGGACGAGTTTTAAACTTTCAGCTACTATAGCATGAAAAACAAATTAAGTAAGCGCCTCAAAACTTTTACACAAAGTACATCAATATCATTTTTGCTGAAAGCATTTTCTTGAATTTGCAATCATCTCTTATGCTCAGTGTAAACAATACAGTTTAAAACATGCATAAGATGCTTGATGTTTTACAGCTGAAAGTACTATAATCAAGGACAATCAGAAGCCGGTATTTCAAAGATACCAGGTTTTGCCAAAATCGTACTGAAAGCATTTCCACCAGTTGAGATCACAAGAACAAAGTGGTACTTGGTTTTTACAAGCTTAAAGCGCCATGAGCCATTCCTCAGAATGTAATTACAAAAACATCGTATTTTGATGTAATTGACTTTGTAGGTACATGAAAAGTGTCTCTTTGTAACAAATGGAATGGTCTAAATCGAGGTTTTTTGTTCTACTGTGATTTTGAATTAAAAAAACTTGGTCTTTGGGGGCCACAAAATGTATGGTAGCCTCCTATTGATATGCAAGCGTATCTAGTACAGTTCTTACCTTTTTGTGTCCAGATTGATCTGTAAAACAGTGAATGTAGCAGCTATGTATCTTTGTTTATGAGACTGTAAGACTACCAGTTACAAGCATGCAAACACTGTTATATGAAAAGAAATCACCATTATAGTTTCAGTAGAGTTCTTGTCTCTATTTTAAAAGAAATCACCATTACAGCTACAGAAGAGTTCTTGTCTCTGTCATCTAAAACATCAGTAATGACTGGCTGCTGACTGATTTGACACCAGGAACAAGACTGGCACCACTTGGGGTCCTCACATTAACCACTTT
>CM031596.1:110913066-110914900 GCA_018398815.1 Conus ventricosus
AAACAGAAGCTATCTGGTGTACAAAGCACTCTCAAGCTCAGGACCCCTGCCTTCATCCGTCAATAGTGCTAGGCTCAATTGACATCTCGTTTACGCCATTTGTTCGTGGCTTCTATCTCGACTCTGATCTCACCCTGAAAACACCCATAGCCAAAATCTGCCAAGCATCCTTCCTCGAACTCTGTCGCATCAGATCTATCAAACCTTTCCTTACAGAACAGGCCACGAAGACGTTGGCGTCTTCCTGCATTCTGTCAAGATTAATTATTGTAACGCTCTTCTCCTTGGTGTACCAGCAGCCTTACTCCAGTGCTAGCAAAGATATACCTCTGTAATCATCTGTATTTTTTGGGTCTCCCTTTTTATGAATTGGAATTATAACCACTTTGACCAATCTTTTGAAGCAGTGAGGTGAGGAAACTTGATCTCCCCTTTTAGTGTGCTAAGCTGCACATCTGTCTCTGATGCCTGTCTGATTGACAGTCTGTCAGAGGAACAGCACAGCCAATGATATCAATACAGATAAGAACGAGGCGGGGGAGGTGGGAGGGGAAGTTGATCTCGAATGACACAGTCATTCTCCACCACCTGCTACGTGGGATAATAAGCTTGAGAACCGGGATGGCTGTCTCTCAGATGTTGATGTCCGTGGGTATTAAGGTAACAAATGAACTACGATATCCACACTTGTGAGACGCAGGGGCATCTGGCGGGTATGAGTAACAGCATAACGTATGGGTACATTGCTCAATGTCCCACGCCACTGTTCCTGCAACTAGGGTGAGTGTGGAAGGGAAAGGAGATGTGGCTTCTCTGATTTCGGCTTCTCTGAAGTGACGACAGTGGTCACAAAGGTCTGTGCCTGTAGTTAAACATATTTACGAGAAGCGTGCTCCAATCAGAGAAGCAGAAGTGGAGATGGGTGATGTGGTGAAGTGTGGAGATGGCAGTTTGCACTGTTGTTACGTCAAAATTCTTTGTTCCTCTCTCGTCATTGGTATACGCCTTGGCGTATTCACTTTGGAACAAGAGACAGCCAGGTGGATAAAGGAAGGGAAGAGAATGAAGAAGGGATTGAGGAGCAGAGGTAGACATTGAAAAATGGCCCAAACTGATAACCCTAATTGCCCTCTGTGAGACAAAGAGAGACAGAGAGATGGGGAGGGGTAGGGGGAAAAGTGCGGAGGGTTTGAGGAGGATGGTTTGGCAGACAATTAACACATCACTCTCTCTCTCTCTCTCTTCTCTCTCTCTCTCTCTCTCTCTCTCTCTCTCTCTCTCTCTCTCTCTCTCTCTCTCTCTCTCTCTCTCTCTCTCGTGGGGACGCCTGTGGTACACGAAGTTGAGTGACACACTTTTTTGAGCTCTGTGCTTTTTCTTGTTTATCTTCTAGGTGTGTGCAGTGCTGTGTCTTGTTAGTTGGCAGTGACTTTTGTGGTAAACTATGCCTGCTGCATCACTGACGTTTAGGTTGGTAAACTATGCCTGCTGCATCGCTGATTGTTAGGTATGTGTGTGGTGTATTTGCGCACGTTTTCGCAGCTTTCATGTTGAAACGTGTAACGTTTAAATCCGCCATGAACATGTCTGCCCTGAAGTTGAGATCGCTCATGGATGGTGTTACGCTAGGCCTGTTACTGTCTCTATTTTACTACGGGCTTTTGCTCCAAAGGTGTGATGACGTGGAGTTGAATCCAGGACCTACCACCGTTAAGTCTGATAAGAAACGGCAAATCCGTCTAGACAGCGCCGGAGTGCCCGTACAGACAATGGTCATGGATCGGGCTCTGTCCCTGCTGCTCTGCATTCGTCCGATCCTCTGAACGGGATGGCC
>CM031596.1:110915900-110923400 GCA_018398815.1 Conus ventricosus
GTAACAATGACCAGTAATAACAATGCGGTAGAAACATAAAACACCACAACTCCACCACAGACGTTAAATCACAATGTGATACTGACTGACTCCTGACTGCTTCAAGAGGTGGAGAGTGAAATAGGAAGCCCTGCTTGGCATGACGTAACTAGAGAGCGTCATATGGAGTACTGCCCTGGACATGCAGGAGTTAAAGGAAATGAGAGGGCGGACACTCTGTCAGGCAAGGCAGTGATAAGAACTGGATGACAATTTGGCCGATCTGATGTGATAAAAAAAAACTAAAGAATCTTCTAAACAAACAAAAGCAAAGCCACTATACCATAGACCATCTTTCAGCTCTGAACATTAAAAGAGCAAGTGGCAGCACATCCAGATTTAAAGAAAGAGCAAGAGACATCACCAACGGAACAAACATTGGAATAACCTCATGGCCAATACTACAAAGAGACCTAGAGACTAGGGCAGACTCATGCTGGGCCTTTCGAATAACGGACACATACGATCAAATACATATTAGTTGAGATACGACTTCGAATCTCTCAGGGACCCCAGTATATACTGTAGATGTGCGTGTGCTGGTGGATGTGCACTGGTAAGGCGATGCAGGTGTGTAAATGGTACAGTTCATTAACGTACTATCTATCTGATAACGGTGATGATGATGATGAGGATGATGATGATGATGATGATGATGATGATGATGATGATGATGATGATGATGATGATGATGATGATGATGATGATGACGATGATGATAAGGAATATGATTTTAGAGGTAATGTTTTTTTTTTTTCTGAGTTGTTTTGATAAATGTCATAGTGATACTATGTTAGAAGCCATGTTGCCCAATGTCGATGACCAGTGCTAAATGATGAAAGTTTTCCAGAACAGAAATTCATGGAATACTACTTTGATTGGAAATTTGACACCAAGGTGAAGAACATTTTAAGTGCACACGTGTTCGGGGGCACACGAACACACACACACACGCACACACACACACACACACACACACACACACACACACACACACACACACACACACACACACACACACACACACACACACACACACAACGCCAGTGCGGGAGAGAGAGAGAGAGAGAGAGGAGAGAGAGAGAGAGAGAGAGAGGGGAGAGAGAGAGAGAGAGAGAGAGAGAGAGAGAGAGGAGAGAGAGAGAGAGAGAGAGAGAGTGTCACGAGTTTGTCGCGAGGCCTACGACGTTCGACCCACCTAGGGTGGCGGAATTACTTATTTGTTTATTGTCGTTGCTGTTGTCGTGTATCCGTCCCTTAGGGTGGCTTGTGGTGCAGTTGCACCTTGGTGTGGTTCAGCTCAACTTCGGTTTGCTTTCTCTCTCTCTCTCTCTAATTCCACGCCCGTGCTATTCATCCTGCAAGTTCACGGGTGGCCGGTACCTTTCTCTCGAACTTTCTGTCTATCGGCCTCTTGCCTGTCTTTTTACCTGTCGCACGTGTTTCGTTTCTTTTAGTTTGAAGTATGCTCACTCTGTGACGCAGCATGGCATGTTGGCCGCCATTGCTGAGGGAGGTTAGCTCTTCACTCGAGCGGAAGATGTCTCTGGGGGCGCTGCTCCAGTCCTGGTTCTTTACCTTATCGTCGAGAGTACATTCAGTACTTTCAATTCCTGCAGTCGGCCTGTAGGAGAGGGACATCATTTCTCCTGTTTCCGCATCTTCGCCTCTGTCCTCTCGACTGGACAGAGGGTAGAGAGAGTCCTTTGACCCGCCTCTTCAGGGTCACCCACGGGTAGCTGGTAAGCATCAGTTTCGTGGTCTGTTTGTTTTGATTTGTTGTTGTTAGCCGGCTTAGTCTTCGCTTTTGCGCAATTTTCTTTTGTTTTCGAAATTGTAAGAGAAATATTGTGTGAGACCTTTTCTCTGGTTAATTCCATCTTTAACCTGGCCATTCTAAATTATTTCCAAAAATTCTTTCCTGTTTATCCATCTGGTGATGCGGTAGCCGGTGGGGAAGGGAGAGAACTGGCGATTCAGGGTTGGAACTTGCTTGGTCTCGCTCGTCCGCCCTGTCACATTCGCCGGACTTTTATCCTTCGGCCCGTCTGTTTGTGTGTGCAAGGAGAACGAGTTTTATGTTCACGAGCGTGCGTACGCATGATTTGTCGTTCGGATGCATGGTTGGAGATTTGTGTTATTTTGAAAAAGTGTTTATAAAATGTGACAATTATGCCATTGAATTATTATTTGCAAATGTGGTGGCAGTTATTAAGCGATGGTCGCTGTGTTGATTATTTCCTAAGGAAGGAAAACGTTAAGCGTGAGTGAGAGAAGGGTGAAAATAATTCATATTTGTTTTATAACTGTTGATTTAATGCAGTCTTTTACCTGCATCGTGTTGAGAAGACTGGTGCAATGGATTTACTGTGTGCGTTTAATACATTCCCTCGCCCATCATGCGAGTGGCTGTTAAGACTTGACAGCAATGGTCAGACGGTACTGACGGCAGGGTTCCAGTACCCTTCTTCCTTCCTCCTTCCTTCTTCTTTTCCTCCTCTCCGACTCTCCTCCCAGCTACGTCCTCCCCCCCTCCCGGGGGCTTCACCCGGAGCACGAACTGGATGGTGCCACGTGCTGGTCGAGGCCACGTTCTGGCTGAGACCACGGACGGGATGGTGCCACGCGCTGGTCGAGGCCACGCCTTGGTCGGGACCGTGGACTGCTAGGGGAGCCCGCCGTCTTGACTGGCCGGCCTGGACCCCCGTCCAGGACCTCCAGTAACAGCTACGTCCCCCCCCCCCCCCCCGGGACCCCGCTCTTCATGCCGCTTGGGAGTCGAGGGTGTCGGCTTTGGGCGACTCCCTGCGAGAACCAACCCGGCTGGAGCACCTAGTGCGACAGGGTGCTCCCTGCGGACTTGACAGGGGCAGGGATGGGACGCACTCCATGGTGTGAGAAAGGATCGATACTGGAAATATTTCTTTATAATTGTGTATATGTCATATGTGCTGGAATGCTGTAATTGTGATCGTGTACGTTCGTATGGCGAAATATTTATTTATAATCGTGCATGTTGTGGGTGTGGGAGTGCTTGATTGGTGATTGTGCATATTGGTGAGCGTTGGAGTGCTTGATCGTGATTGTGATGTTGTGTGGTTGTGAGATGCTTGATCGTGATTGGCTTGTTGTGTGCGTTGGGAGTGATTCTATTGTGATCGTGCATGGTGCGTGTGTTGGAAGTTATTTTGGGTTGTGAATAAATGGGGTGTTGGTTCGTATTCTTTATTGTGTGGTCTCTGCGGAGTGGTGTTGGTCAGTCCCTCCCTTCACTCCCACCTAGACCGATCCTGCGGACAGGACCTCCAGGGGTCGGTCGTGACAATTGTGGGGGCTCGTCGGGAGGTGAAGGGTTGGCTGTTCTCTTCGTTTCGCGTGTCCCTGTTTAGTTTTGTCTGTTTTGTATATGTTTGTTTATTCAGTTTTGTCGTGTTTGTTCGGGGGTGGTTTGGCTGGGTGACTCTAGCGTTGAAGGGAGTCTTGTAATGTGGCTGAGGGAAATCCGGGCCGTGATCGGGAGTCGAGGTGGACAAGGGGAGGTCGACCGCGGCCAGGCTCCCCTTCGCGGGTCACTCACGCGGTCGGCCGTAAGTCTTGCCCTTCTGTTGCCGCTCAGCTTCCATTTGTGTGTATTTAGCCAGTCTTGTTTTTTTTCTCTACCGGGTTTGTTGAGTACAGGGGTTGTATCGGACACTAGTGTTTTTTTTTTTCTCTCCGGCATTCGTCTGCTAGGTTTTTGTTTTGTTTTTTTTCGGCAGCCCCACCGCACTGTGCTCGTGCTGTAGAGCGCGGTGTTGCCAGAGTCGGGAGCAGCGGACATAGTTTGGTTTTGTTTTTTTTTAGTGAGCCCACCGCACTGTTGCTCGTGCTGTAGGCGCGGTGTTGCCAGAGTGGGTAGCAGCCGGGAACTTGTCGCAACACACGCACACACTATTACAACATATACACCGCCTAAAATAATTTGTTTTTTTTTCTTAGTGGAATGGTTTTTACCCCTGTATTTGGAAAAACTGTAGGATATTGTTGTCATGGCGGGACGTCCGGCGCTGGTGTTGGCGACGCCGGGCGTGAAGAAGAAGGGTATTCAAAAATGTTACTGTAGTCCCTAACTATTAGTACCAGTTACTGCGTCTTACGGGAACTTTACCTATTCAGTGCTGTTGGAGGTAGTCCAGTGAGTACTTTTACTACTCTTCGCTGGGGGGTCTCCTGTCGAGGACCCCGGACTGGCACACTTCCGTCGGAAGCGTCAGTGTATAGCGAAGCAATGTGGGCTTCTGTGAGTCGCAGAGACCGAAACCTTCTACTCTCCAGGTTCCTCGTAAGGGGCATTGCCCAGAACGAACGTTCCTTATGGGAAAGTCGCGACCCAAGGGAGGGTCAGACGGAATATCTCGTGTCGGGAGTGGTGACCCCGCCAGGACTCACTTCCGTCCTGAATGTTTCTGGTGCGGCAGCGTAGTGAAGAGGATGTAGGCAGGAAGCCCTGCGTGGGAAGAGCGCAGAGAGGAGCAAGGTCCGTAGGGAAGAGCTAGAAGGATGGAGGCTCTGCGCAGTGAGGAGATGACAGACCGGAGATTATGATAGGGAAGAGGTATTCTTCGTAGGAAGAGGCTGCTCAGGCAGGGAAGAGACTGCAGACAGGAGGATCGCGTAGGGAAGAGGCTGCCAGCAGGAAGCCCTCCGTCGGAGAAACTAGACAGGATGGAGGGCTTGCGTGAGGAGATGGAACATGTTTCTTTTCGCGGCTCGCTTCTTGGTAATCCAGGGGGTATTCACCCGGCAGGTGCGATAGAGTTAGAGGCCAAGTTAAAGCTTCAGCGGGTTAGACTAAGTGAGGAAACTGGACATGTTCTTAGAGCATTTTGACAAGGTTGTTGTTCATACCAATTGTCTGAGGAACAAAAGGTATTGCACCTTTTTTTTTCTGGATTATCTGGTGCTGCAAGGGAGTGTGTGCTCACTCTAAATGAAGGCGCGTTTTAGGCAGACATGCAGTTGGCTTGCGTAAGCGTTTCCACCTTACCCCAGAGACGTACGGAGGGAGTTCAGTCATGATGAAGAATAATGACGAGACCTTCGTGCAGTTTGGTGATAGGCGGCGCAAAAGTAGGGTACTGGCGTCAGTTAGTAAGTTGAGAGCTGGGAGGATTGATCTAATTGGAACAGTCACACAACACTGTGTCCCAAGAGTTGAGGATCGGATAGTCGAGACAGCACTCAGGATTTCGCGGCTGCGATTCAAAACGCTTGAGGTGTTTGCTGAAGCTCGCAGGGCTTATGGGCATCGCCGAATCGGAGAGGAAAGCCCTCCACAGGATTTAATAGCAATAAGGTGCCGACAACTGCTGTGGGGTGACAAGGGGGCAGGAAAGTTCATCGGGGACCCCCACCAGCCCCCGATTTGTATTCTTTGTGTCGTCCCGGCACATTTGGAAAGTTTTGCCCTAAAGACGATGGTAGTCATTTGGGGCTAGTAAACTTCCATGGCCTCGACAACGTGGGGGTCCATCCACGCTTCTTGGGTTTGGTACGAGTGTCTAGTGTTGCTTTCTGTTGTTGGTTCGTCTTGGTCGGACACATCAGGGATCGGGCGCCTCAACACTCTTTGTGGGAATAAGGATTAGTTTCCCCTAAGGCCGGCGGGGCGCCAGTTACGATGTGTGCGGGGTTGGGAGGCTGGTTTTACCTCCACCCGTTCCTTCTGTACTTATTTCCTATCTCCCCTCCTTCTGTGGCGAAGTATGGGCCATCGCGTGGAGCGACTCTGTGTTCCTGATCATAGGGACTACGGTCACCTTTGCAGACGGATCGCAGTCAGTCGTTGTCTTACGGAGCTGCCCGTTCAGGCGTGTGTGGAGTCCACCACACGCGCCCCAAGCTAAGAAGCAGGAACAGGAATGGCGTCCGTTTATTTTCTTCAGCCGATCTCTGAGCGAGGTTCTTGCTTAGGGCCGACCTGCTTCCATTTTTGTCTTCAGGCCGGACTGGGATGTCAACGCCTGCGACAACTGGTTAGATCGTCCCGTCAGGTTTCCCGACACGCCAAGGTGAGCTTCAGCTCCACAAGGGGATTCTCTTTAGGGGTTTCACACTCAGGCGATGTGTGGCCAAGCAGCTTGTCGTTCCCCAAGCTGAGAGGATTGTGATCCGGCAGGCCCACGAGTCCCCCGTGGCAGGTCATATGGGCTCCAGCGACTTCGAGCGGGTAAGACAATGACTTTTTGGGCCCAGGATGAACTCAAGGTTAGGCAGTAATTGCCGCAGTTGCGATGTTGCCAGCGGACAACGCCTAAGGGTCGTGAAGGTGCTTCCCCTAGGGTCAGTGCACTGGTTGGGAGGCATTCTGCAAGGTTGGGGTTGTACCTGGTGGACCATTAATCCATCCATCGATCGCGGTCCCGCTACACTTCGGTATGTAGATCTGCGATGTCGATACCCAGAGGCTGTCCCGTTCTTAGGGACTATCGATGACCCTACTGTTGTGAATCTCTCTGGCAGATTTGGACGCGCATGGCGTGGTGCCCATGAAGTACGGCGGAAGTTGGACTGGAGATCGATCATCATCCTCTCAGTACCTGGACCGGATCCGGCCCAGTCAGGTCGTCGACTCATGGGTTTTGGGGGGGGACAGTTGAGCTGCAGAGTCATGCGTTCAACTTTCGTCATATTCAAGGGTTCCTGTTTATACGGATGCTGATATCTTAGCGAGTCCTAGTTAGCATATTGGTCTATCAGTCAGAGAGCCACCCCCTCAACCGGGTTATATCCCTTTTTTGGTCTCTGTTCAGGTGTAGTGACTGTTGTACTCAGTAGGTTACGGTAGTGAAGCACCAATGGTTCGGGTGATTAGTTAACTTTCATGGTTGGAAGGTTTGCTTAGTGTTTGATAAATGTGTATTGTGTATTTCCCGTGTGATTCTATGTGGAATGGAATGTTGGTATCGGGATTTCGTCTTGTCGATCGCAGAGAGTTGGGTTGAGTCCCCTTGTTGTGACGTTGCCATGCCCCGACAAGGTTCAAAGGGCACTGTATCTCAGAGATAAGATTGCTTTAGAAGGGGGGTTTGTCAAGTGTTTGTCGCGAGGCCATACGACGTTTCGACCACTAGGGTGCGGAAATTACGTATTTGTTTATTGTCGTGGCTGTTGTCGTGTATCCGTCCCTTGGGTGGCTTGTGGTGCAGCTGCACCATGGTGTGTGGTTCAGCTCAACTTCGGTTTGCTTTCTCTCTCTCTCCTCTAATTCCTCCGCCCGTGCTATTCATCCTGCAAGGTTCACGGGTGCGGTGGTACCTTTCTCTCGAACTTTCTGTCGATCGGCCTTTGCCTGTCTTTTTACCTGTCGCACGTGTTTTCGTTTCTTTTAGTTTGAAGTATGCTCACTCTGGGACGCAGCATGGCATGTTGAGCCGCCATGCTGAGGGAGGTTTAGGCTCTTCACTCGAGCGGAAGATGTCT
>CM031596.1:110928400-110973400 GCA_018398815.1 Conus ventricosus
AATGCATTTTTCTAAGATTATGTAAACAAGTTCTGAATTATTCTTTTGACGTGATTTTTTGCTTTGTGTATGTAGCCCCTGAGAACTCAGTCATTTATGGTGAAGACAACCCAGTGGTTTTGATATATTAGCTAACAATATAACCGATGTCATGCGTGAATATCCTGACTTGCCCTTTATTATGTGGAGATTTCAACGGCCGTACTGGTGAGTTACAAGACATTGATTTTGTCCATGAAAATAAACACGCACACCCGTTAAATGAAATTGATGAATTATTGAATGGTATGCCTCAAATTGAACGCAAATCAAATAACTTTGGCCGAAACCTCATTGACATTTTAAAAGAAAACATGTTTATTGTAAATGGGAGAACAGAGCAAGACAAACAGGGCGAGATTACTTGTACAGCTAACAGAGGGATGAGTGTCGTTGATTATTTCGTTTGTTCCCAAGCAATGTATGACTTTATTTCTGACATGTTTGTCGCAGATACATCTGAATCTGACCATTTTCCTATTGTTTTGCTTCTCAATGATAATACGCGTGAAAGCTACAAAGAAACTGAAGATGAGAATAGTGTTAGTATGGAATACAAGTTACATTTTAAAGTAAGAAGTCAAAGTTTAGAAGCCTTTACTGATTACCTTCAAACAAACGTAATCCATGAGCTAGCAAACTTCTTTGAAGCATTAACTCAAAATGTTGATGAAGGCACAGAATATGTTGTCTGTCTAATGCAAAAAGCAGCTGAACAAATGCAATCAAGACCAATAAAGCAATGTTCGTACAATCAATCGCCTTGGTGGGACAAGGATTGTGAAAAAGCTAAACAAGAGAAATACATGTATCTACGTATATTTAGACAAACGGATGACAGGAAGGACATAGAAAGCTATCTTGACCACAAAAGCATTCAAGTTTCTTTGCAAATCGAAAAAAAGATGAAGAGACAAACGTATCATAGATGAATTAAACGAAGCATGCGCAGACCCAAACTCTAAATCATTTTGGCACAAAATAAAGTCATTTACAGCCAGCAATTCAAAAAGTTCAAATACGATTACACCAAACAAATGGTATGAATATTTCAAAAACTTACTGTCACCTGAACAAAATGTACATGATGAAGATTTTGAACAAGAAATTTCTGGTACATTACAGGATCACTGTTCTGAAACTTGTGAAGAGAGTCATAACTTTGATCATGATAATGAAATATCAGAAACTGAGATATTCCAGCAATTAATGCAATGAAGAAGGGTAAAGCTGCCGGGCCAGATGGTTTGCCCACTGACCTGTTCCATGCAGGAGCAAACGTACTCATTAAGTTCCCACACCACTTGTACAATAAAGTGTTTAGTGGCGGAACTTACCCAAAAAGCTGGACAAAAGCAGTAATCTTTCCCTTACACAAAAAGGGTGATCGAGGTTGTGTTGATACTACAGAAGTATTTCTTTGCTGAATGTGCTTAGTAAAATATATAATACAGTGATTAATAACAGACTGACTCAATATTGTAATGAACATGAAACTATCCCTGAAGCCCAAGCAGGCATCCGGAAAGGCTATAGTACAATAGACACATATTTTCTCTCCAATCTCTCGTGCAGAAATACTTGAGCAAACAAGGCGGACGATTTTATTCACTATTTGTAGACTTTTCAAAAGCGTTCGACTGTGTAAATAGAAGTAAACTTTTTTACATTCGGCTGTCCAGAGGGATCCATAGTAAACTGTTTGGTACAATTCAAGGTATGTATAAGAGTGTGATGGCAGCTGTGTGTGTTGGAGATAAGATTACAGAATATTTTGAGTGCTTATCTGGTGTTAGGCAAGGCTGTGTTTTGAGTCCCCCTTTTTTTTTCTATATTTCTATCTGAACTTCAGACAGAGTTAATTGGTTGTGGTGCACGAGGCATTGATATACTGGGAGATCCGCTGGGTATTCTCCTCCTTCTGTACGCTGATGACATTGCAATTGTTGCTGACACTGTTCTAGACCTACAGAAGAAGATCGACTGTCTAGAAAAAAAATATTGTAAAAAATGGGGTCTGAAGGTAAACATGGATAAGACTAAAGTAGTTGTATTCAAAAATGGAGGATGGAGGATTTAACAAAAAAAGTGAAAAATGGAATCTAAACGATGTAGAAATAAAGGTTGAATCTTGCTATAATTATCTGGGGGTCATTTTGTCATCAACTTTGAAATGGACTAAGAATGTAGAAGCTCTTTCTGGAAAAGCCCTTAGAGCTTTAGCAGGCATAAAAAAGGTTATATTTCAGATTTAAAGCACTCCCAGTGGACATGGTTTTCAAAATATTTGATACAAAAATTAAGCCCATTCTATTATATGGATCGGAAATTTGGGGATTTCAGAAATATGATGCTATAGAAAAGTATAAGTTAAGATTGTAAAATGATACTCGGTGTAGGTAGGGATGTGAAAAATGATGTAGCTTTAGGTGAATGTGTAAGATGTAGGTAGGGATGTGAAAAATGATGTAGCTTTAGGTGAATGTGTAAGATTTCCTCTCTTGATTGATACTCAAACTCGTCTCATGAAATACTGGTGCAGACTCATTAACATGCCAAACAACAGATACCCCAAACAGTGTTATAATATGCTGCATGCACATGACTCAGCTGGCAGAAAGAATTGGGCATCAGAAATCAGACTTCTGCTATGCAAGTGTGGATTTGATCAAGTCTGGACTCTGCAAAACCTGGAAATAGTAAATTCTTTCTAGAAGAGTTTAGGAATAGGCTGAAAGATATGTCACAACAAATTTGGCATGATTCCATATCTCATGAAGAGGATTACAGTCTATATCAACCAGAAATCATTAGAGCTAACTACATTACAAGTTTAGATTTAGTAGCTCATAGAAGAGCCATTTGCTTGTTAAGAAGTAATAGATTACATCTAAATGGTGTTCCACGTTTTGGTTGTTTAAGAAACGACCCTGAATGCAAACAATGCAGTGGAAATCACATTGAAGACATTGTACATTTTCTTTTTGTTTGCCCAAAGTACTTGCATCTAGAAATAAATACCTCCCTGTGTATTATTGTCGCTTTCCTAACGCACTAAAAGTTCAATTGCTATGTAGAAACCTTAAAGGAAATCTTGCATTCAAAACTGCTATGTATATTGTAGAAAGTTTAAAAATAAGATGCTGAAAATACAGGATATTGTATATTATGCGCTATTTAACACGGAATGTTGTCCAAAATTCTGCTATGATTGAATGTAACCTCCTTGTCAATATGGGCCAAATGGCCTGCAAAGACTGAATAAAATTTATTGTTATTGTTGTTATTGTTATTGTTGTTATACACACACATACACACACGCACGCGCGCACAGCACACGCGCGCGCGCACACACACACACCACACACACACACACCACACACACACACACACACACACCACAGACACAGACACACACACACACACACACACACACACACACACACACACACACACACACACACACACATACACACACGCACGTACACCAGAACTTAATGTCGCATACTCAAACACACTACAGAACATGATGAACAGCTCATTTGTACACGAGCAAAGTGTGCAAGTTACATGTAGTAATTTAGTAATATATCAGGTGGTATTCTGCAAATGGCGTTTGAGCAGGTGCGTTTTAAGAGCAGACTTGAAAGTCGGGAAGGAAGGGGCATGACGCAGATGGAAAGGCAGTGAATTCCAGAGTATTGCCACAGAAAATGAGAATGCTCTAGAACCGTGCTGTTTCCGGCTATATGAGGGAATTCGAAAAATTCGGTCATCGGAGGAAGAACGGAGAGGACGTGTAGGAAGACATGTTTCGAAGCGATCAGAGAGATAGGTAGGCGTGTCACCTGTGATAGCCTTATAATATAAACACGCCGACTTACACTGAATTCTGCGTTCGATTTTTAGCCAGTGTTATTTCTTCAAGAGATCCGAAGTATAATGCTATTTTGGCACCTTGAAGATAAGGCGAGCGGCTGAATTTTGAACACGTTGTAGTGGCTGGAGTAAGGCTGCTGGTACACCAAAAAGAGTGTTACAATAATCTAGTCTTGACAGAATGCAGGAAGACGCCAATGTCTTCGTGGCCTGTTCTGTAAGGAAAGGTCTGATAAAGCTGATGCGACGGAGTTTGAGAAAGGATGCTTGGCAGATTTTGGCAATGTGATGTTTCAGGGTGAGATCAGAATCGAGATAGAAGCCACGGTCATGAACAAATGGCGTAAATGAGATGTCAGTGGAGCTAGGACTATTGCCAGATGAAGGCATGGGGTCTTGAGCTTTAGAGTGTTTTGTAAACCGGATAGCTTCTGTTTTATCATCATTTATTTTCAGCTTATTAGTAGACATCCACTGTTTGATATCAGAGACACAGCCTTGAAGCGTTTTGACAAGATTGTCGTAGTTGTCTAGCGTGTCAGAATGTTCAAGCCGAGTGTCATCGGCAAACATTTCATGATGAATAGAATGGCTGTTAATGATCTTAGTCAGGGGCGTTGTGTACATTATGAAAAGGACTAGACCCAGCACAGACCCCTGGGGAACGCCAAAGTTTGATGACATTTTAGAAGACCGTTTCTCGTAAGTAGGACAAACTACTGTCTGTTTGACAGACACGATCTAAACCAATTTAGTGCAATGTGACATATACCGAAGTTTGCGCTCAGACGTGAAAGGAGTATTTCGTGATCAATTGTATAGAAACCAGCAGACACGTCGAGGAGAAGAAGAACAGATATTTTGTCGTCATCAAGAGATGTCAGAATATCATTCAAGATTTGGATGGGAGCAGTTTCTGTGCTATGTCCAGCATGGTAGGCTGACTGGTGGAAACTGAGAAGATTATTCAAAAGAAGATGCTGGGATAATTGATGGAGGACCAATTTTTCAGAATTTGTTATAAGAAGGGAGATTGGAGATTGGTTGGAAGTTTTTCAATTTTTTGTGGATGGAGCGACGATTTTTTTCAAAGAGGTCTTACAATGGCAGTTTTGAAATCATCAGGACTGAACCACTCAAAAGAGACTTGTTGAAAATGTTTGTGATGACAGGTAGTAGGGAGTCGAGATTTTCATAAAAGAGAGAAGTCGAGGTAGGATCAAGTTCACATGATTTTCTTGCAGTTTTCTGGAGAATCTCTTGACAAATTGAATGGTAATGGGTTCAAACTTGCACAAAATAAGTGTGTTACTCGTGAAGAACTAGAGAAAACAAATGCACAATGGATAGTGACTATTTTGTATCGGAAAAAAATTCAAAAAGATTGTAGGTAGTTTTGAGGGATCTACGTTGGTGGGAAATACAGCAGTCTTCGTTTGCCCTAAAATTTGGTTCATGATGTGGCAAAGTTCCCTGCACGTCTTGCTGGCTGAGATCTGAGTTGGAAAAAAACTAGTCTTAGCCAATGATACATCTCGTTTTCTTACCAATGCCTTTCTGACTTCACTACCCCGCCTCTCTCTCTCTCTCTCTCTCTCTCAATGATAAAGCGCCCACCATTGTGCCACAAACACACACACCACACACACACACACACACACACACACAACACACACACACACACACACACACACACACACACTGTGTGCTTACACACAACACACACACACACACACACACACACACACACACACACACACACACACAAACACACACACACACATACACAACCAAATTTGTGCGCGCGTGCACACACACCACACACACACACACACACACACACACACACACACCACACCACAACACACACATGTGTGCGTACACATGTGCACACACACACACACACACACACACACACACACACACACACACACACACACACACAACACACACACACACGCACCACCAACACACACACACACACCCCCCACACACCTCAACCCCACACTCACACACACACACACACACACACACACACACACACACACACACACACACACACACACACAGTTCATCTGGTGCTTCCCGCCACACCCCAACCCCACACACCACCCATAATCCACACACCACATCCCTCACCCACACCCCACTTACGCCCGAGTGAAATTTTGATGTCCCGACACGAGCCAACCTGCACAGTCCACCTTAATTCCACACCCCTTATCTCTCCCTCCCCGCCACGTTACGCCGCGAGTCTCTAACACGACAACGCGAACTGCAGATATAGACCGTGACACCCGTTTTCTTCCCTCCCCCCCTCCTCGCCGTCGCAATCAACGTATCTCCACACATCATAACCTCCCAACATTGCGTCGTCTTTAAAAAACATTAGGCGTTTTGAACCACCGTCAACGTTGGAAAGTGCTCGGTTTTCTGATGTAATAAACGGGAAACAGGTGCGCGCGTGCGTGCGTGCGCGCGCGCGCGCGCCACACACACACAACACACACACACACACACACAACACACACACACACACACACAAACACACAACACACACACACACACACACACACAACACACACACACACACACACACACACACACACACACACACACACACGCATGCTTGCACGCACGCATGCATGACGCACACACACGCGCACATATACACATATTGTGAAATACCCTAGTTAAGGATTACCATCGTGTGCATGATTTACAGAAAAATTGGGAAGTATTCAAGCAAAAGGAGGTCTTTTAATGCTAACAAGAAAACTTAAATTGTCATTCTTTCAAAATGTCCCATTCAGAGATAGATGGTTGTGGCTTTGATGCATTGATGTATTGTTCTATGAGACTCAAACATGAGATTTCAATTTACAACATTATAGATTTTATCATTTCTAACAAAATCACATTTGCTACTGTATTGGAGAAGAAAGTCTTAAGTTTTAAAATTTGGCATTCTACCTCTTTTCCATGGTTGTTTCTTACATTACTGGCTGGAATTGTTAGTATCACTGTGCTATGGTTACTACTTTCATTGTGTTTGTTGCTGCTACTGATATACTACATACCGGTTGTACATTAACCAAAACAAGTATCAGTCTATGTACACCGAAATATACATACAGCTTCTATGACCACAGAAATGCTTGAATATCACATACAATGAGAATTGATACCATTATTGACAAATTAAACACTGGTTGTATTGTATCATAAAAACACAATAAAAAATAGTTTACTTATACATCTTCACATAACTTTTCAGCATGGCTGAAGATGTTGACAGCATAGTCAATCTTCACCTTGCCAACTCCCTAACTGCAGGCGTTTAAGACGCGAAAGTGGTTAATGTGAGGACCCAAGTGGTGCCAGTCTTGTTCCTGGTGTCAAATCAGTCAGCAGCCAGTCTTTACTGATGTTTTAGATGACATAGAGACAAGAACTCTTTGAAGCTATAATGGTGATTTCTTTTAAAATAGAGACAAGAACTCTACTGAAACTATAATGGTAATTTCGTTTCATATAAGTGTTTGCATGCTTGTAACTGTAGTCTTACAGTCTCATAAACAAAGATACATAGCTGCTAAATTCACTGTTTTACAGATCATTCTGGACACAAAAAGGTAAGAACTGTACTAGATACGCTTGCATATCAATAGGAGCTACCATACATTTTGTGGCCCCCAAAGACAAGTTTTTTAAAATACAAAATGACAGTAGAAAAAAAAACCCGATTTAGACCATTCCATTTGTTAAAAAGAGACACTTTTCATGTACCTAAAAAGTCAATTACATCAACATACGATGTTTTTGTAATTACATTCTAAGGAAAGGCTCATGGCGCTTTAAGCTTGTAAAAACCAAGTACCATCAGTCACTTTGTTCTTGTTATCTCAACTGGTGGAAATGCTTTCAGTACGATTTTGGCAAAACCTGGTATCTTTGAAATACCGGCTTCTGATTGCCCTTAATTATGGTACTTTCAGCTGTAAAACATCAAGCATCTTATGCATGTTTTGAACTGTATTGTTTACACTGAGCATAAGAGATGATTGCAAATTCAAGAAAATGCTTTCAGCAAAAATGATATTGATGTACTTTGTGTAAAAGTTTTGAGGCGCTTACTTAATTTGTTTTTCATGCTACAGTAGCTGAAACTTTAAAAATCGTCCCCTGTAAACTATCAGAAAATTGAGATACTTGGTTCTGGCAGTAAACCCCTCAATATATCCGACAAAAAGCTGATGTCAGCTTGTAAATGGTCATAAGTATATCATCATATCTTTATAGATGACGACATTCGTTCAAAATATTGTTCGAACTGGGATAAAAGACTGAACGTTTAAAATGACTGTAAAAACGTTTTTTTCTTTCTTAGCAAAACTTCTCACGTAAATATTAAAATGGTTACAATTCCGAATTATATACAAATGCTTTGGGATTAACGCCGTACTAAAGAAAATGCGTATGTTGAATAGTGTTTGTAATTTTAAAGCTTAGTTGAGGATAGTATTAACATATATTTTGATACTGTATGGTGACTTGACGTTTTTGGGAAACGCTGATGGATTCAATGAATATAAAATGTCTGTCTGCGTTTGACCTGTGCATTTTTGAATCATTAGCCATACACGGATTTGACACAAATATACATATACACATGTACATTTTTTCATTGTATTATTTGCTAAAACTATCTGTATAAGTGAAAAATAGAACACAAATCTCTTACATTTCAGGTATTCCTCAACAAACTGAAATATAGATATAATACTGAAACGTATATTGCTCGAAAAAAACTTTGTATACGAAAATTGTATGTCTAGATGGTTCCCATGTAAACTGATGTTTGCAGAACCAGATTTACTTGTGAATGCATGCTGACGTTGTAGATTTCGTTATTATTGATATCATAGCCTGCCGAAACTGTCATTATGTCACCCAACACAGCCCTAGTGGAAACTTTGCAGAACCTGTAAAAAAAAACACAGTATGTAACTCCCATCATACAATCGGCTTGCCGAAGAGAGAGAGAGAGAGAGAGAGAGAGAGAAGAGAGAGAGAGGAAGAGAGAGAGAGAGAGAGAGAGAGAGAGAGAGAGAGAGAGAACATGTCTTCTAGTTCATGACTGTTCTCCTGCATTGAGAAACACGTGACAAAAACTAGATTGAGCCATAGGGCAACCATTAACGCATATCAGGATGAACTGTGATCCAACCGTTAGTCTCTTACAGGTCATAATAAGCCATAACCCTGTCTTAAGTCCCACCAAGGTCAGAATAAGCCATAACCCTGTCTTAAGTCCCACCCAGGTCATAATAAGCCATAACCCTGTCTTAAGTCCCACCCAGGTCATAATAAGCCATAACCCTGTCTTAAGTCCCACCCAGGTCAGAATATGCCATGATCCTGTCTAAAGTCCCACCCAGGTCAGAACAAGCCATGACCCTGTCTTAAGTCCCACCCAGGTCAGAATAAGCCATAACCCTGTCTTAAGTCCCACCCAGGTCATAAAAAGCCATAACCCTGTCTTAAGTCCCACCCAGGTCATAATAAGCCATAAACCCTGTCTTGAGTCCCACCAGGTCTGAATAAGCCATTACCCTGTCTCAAGTCCCACCAGGTCATAATAAGCCATAACCCTGTCTTAAGTCCCACCCAGGTCATAATAAGCCATAACCCTGTCTTAAGTCCCACCCAGGTCATAATAAGCCATAACCCTGTCTTAAGTCCCACCAAGGTCAGAATAAGCCATACCCTGTCTTAAGTCCCCCAGGTCAGAATAAGCCATAACCCTGTCTTAAGTCCCACCAGGTCAAAATAAGCCATAACCCTGTCTTGAGTCCCACCCAGGTCAACATAAGTCGTAACCCTGTCTCAAGTCCCACCCAGGTAATAATAAGCCATAACCATGTCTTAAGTCCCACCCAGGTCATAATAAGCCATAACCCTGTCTTAAGTCCCACCCAGGTCAGAAGAAGGCATAACGCAGTCGTTGCTTCTACTTGATCAGAGTGATTTATTACAACTGTTCAGCTGAAGTCTAATACGAACTATCCATGGCCCCGCCGACAGTCTCACATAGTATCAGAAGAGCCATAGCTCCGCCTTCAGTGTCATCCTGATCAGAGTGAGCAATAACCCCTCGTTAATTGGAAAGTAGATCAGATTGAGTCAGAACCCAGCCTTCTTGTAATCCCATCAACATGAGCCACAATCCAGACTTCAGAGTAATCAGGTCAGAAGGAACCATCACCCAGATTGAAGTCTGAATCAGGTCGGAATGAATCATAACCCAGATTTAGGCAACTGGCAGAAAGAACCATAACCCAGAAATGTTGGCCGTCGGTTCAGAAGCTCACTCGTCGGCAGTGTGTGTTGTGTCGTGTGGTGTGTGTGGGCTTGCTGTGCGTTGTCTGAGGTGTGTTTCAGTGTGTTGAGTGTGTGGTTGATGATTGTTGGCGTCAAGGTTTGTATGTGAGCTGCTGCTTGTGTGTTGATCAGGTGGGATACTGTTATTTGGTAAAGTAGATGTTGGTCTGGTGTGCTGTGTTTGTGGTGTGTGATTTGGTGAATCAGTGTAGAGGAATGAAGAGTTGTAGTCTGCTAGTGTGTGGTGATTACGTGTTGTGAATAGGTAGTAGAATGAGTAGTTTTGTGTTGTGGTGTGGTGTGTGTGGTGTAGTTGTGGTGGTGGTTGTGTTGTGTGTGTGTTTTGTGTGTGTGTGGTGTGTGTGTGTGGTGTGTGTGTGTGTGTGTGTGTGTGTGTTGTGTGTGTGTGTGTGTGGTGTGGTTGTGTGTGTGTGTGTGTTGTGTGTGTGTGTGTGTGTGTGTGTGTGTGTGTGTGTGTGTGTGTGTGTGTGTGTGTTGTGTGTGTGTGTGTGTGTGTGTGTGTGTGTGTGTGTGTGTGTGTGTGTGTGTGGTGTTGTGTGTGTGTGTGGTGTGGGGTGTTGTGTGTGTGTGTGTGTGTGTGGGGGGAAGGAATTCTGTTTTACGTCTCGTCACACATATAGGTGATTGCAGACGTCTAAATAACATATTGTTTACAATTTAGACTATTATCATAAAAGAAAAGAGGACGATGTGGTTACATGGAACAAAAATAAAGGATAGATGAATTGTAGGACAGTAACTATGAAAAATTAGATAAACATAACTAAAGAATCTAACTTACGATTATGATTATAAAATGTTCCTTAATGGACTTCCCAAATGGTTACTCGTTAATTTAACAAGAGAAACAACTGGCAACGATTCTAAAAAGTCAAACACATTAACATGCCCAGTGTCAGCACTAGGTATAACACCATTCAAAAAGGGTTTCGTTAGTTCACAATTAAAAATCACATGTTGAACTGAAAGATCTCCACGACATACGCACTTAACAGTCTGGCAATACTTGGTTCGTAGGGAATTACATAAAAGTCTAAAAGTCAGGCTAGAAACCGGTCGGCTAATCGACACAAAGTTTGACAGAGTTTGCTGGCGAGGTTTTGATGAGGAACTGTATTGACTCAAGAAATCCCTCTCGATTATATGACTAATTTCCTTGTATGACAAAGGACAATCAACCTTAATACTACCAAATATATTCTTTGCTCCCCTTTTTGCTGCTCTATCTGCTTGATCATTAAAAACGAAGGAGGTGTGCGATGGAACCCAATAAAATACAACATTAGTACCTTTCATGTAAAGACAGTGCAACATGTACTTAATCTCAAATAATAATTCCTCTCTTTGTGTATTTTCAAAACAATACAAACTTTTTAATGCTGACTGTGAATCAACACAAAACAGGATATTAAATATTGAGACTGGCAAGGAAATTAAATAATTTAATGCCATCAGGACAGTAACTAGTTCAGCTGTAAATATGGAATGACCCTTACCTAAATAATATGATTTTTCAGCTTTGAAATCTGGAATTACAAAGCCAGATCCCGCACTACCATCATCAAGAACTGAGCCGTCAGTGTATACTTTCAAATAGTTAGTAAACGTTTTCTTCCATGTCAATTTTGACAGATGCTGCTAACACATGCGGCGAAATCGCTTTATTCAGATCAGAAGAAAAAATGTTAACTGTTACTTCCGTTAGTTTCCCAAGGGGGTACCGGCGGAACCAGTACGCGAGGCGCTACCTCGTGTGGGTCAATCTTTGATGTGTGTGTGTGTGTTGTGTGTGTGTGTGTGTGTGTGTGTGTGTGTGTGTGTGTGTGTGTGTGTGTGTGTGTGTTGTGTGTGTGTGTGTGGTGTGTGTGTGGTGTGTGTGTGTGGTGTGTGTGTTGTGTGTGTTTTGTGTGTGTGTGTGTATGTGTGTGTGTGTGTGTGTTGTGTGTGTGTGTGTGTGTGTGTGTGTGTGTGGTGTGTGTGTGTGTGTGTGTGTGTGTGTGTGTGGTGTGTGTGTGTGTGTGTGTGTGTGTGTGTGTGTGTGTGTGTGTGTGTGCGTGTGCGTGTGTGGGTGGTTGGATTGGATACTTTTCTTCATTAAAAATTTTAATATTGATTTGGCCTGTATTCTGGAAGCAGTGCAAGAGTTGCTATCTTTCTTATGTTTCGGGTGCAGTTCAGTGTTTAAACGTCTCTGGTCTCTGCACTTGTCTCCGTGTGTTGACTCCATTCACTTAATGTGAAGGTACGGCGTCAGGCTGCACTGACGATAACGAAGACCGACACAGAGTAACAAGCGTCCCTGGACCACACTTTATGTGAGTTAGGATGTACGCCCCACGGTCTGCAACGATGTGATGAGGGTGTTGGGTGTGAGCCTTGTCCTCATTGATCAGCACAGCTAAGGTGTTGCTTGGATCGTGATGTAGATGTAGGTCTGTCCTGCCGCAGCCAACAACATTAAGTGTGTGTTCAGAACGACCAGCAAGCGAAGGCGTAGTGGTGTCCCCCTGGTTGATCCCCTGAGAGAGGCAATGGACGCAGAGGCTTGTTTGGCTGAAGTATCAGTCAGATGACACAATGGAGCTATGGAAAGACATGCACCTGCTGACCATGCTAAGAGGCATGCACCTAGAACCATCCATCTTCTGGACTGACCATATGATCTGTCTGGCCAGTAATAATCAAACATTTCTCCAAGGTCATGCTTAATCCAGAAAGACTGCCACCTCACAGGAAAGCAGGTAAATATATGCTAACACCTTGCAAAAGACGCTGGACCTCCAAGCTAAACTTTCCCAAAGGTAAGAACCACTGTATCCAGGTTCGCCCACATTAACACTGACAAAGTACATTCCCATCAGAGTTTAGATCCACACAGGTGCCATTAATGTTTTAGTGGTGTCCTTGCGACTGCCCGAGTGAACAACACGACCACAAGGCCATTGCCAAAGAACAAAGAAATAAGATCGCCACAGAGGTCACAAAGAATCGCATAGGAACATGAGTCCAGAGATGTCGAGGCTAGAATACGGCAGGTGAGCACCCACTCGACAGTCTGTCACGTGCTAATTCCCAGCTGGCAAGTTTCGCACAACACCGCATCCACTGCACGTAGTATCCAGCTGGCAGACATGATCAGCAAATCCTGCCGCAGAAACTCCGCCATCTCACCGCAGTAGGACACAAGCTGCAGGAAGACCAGCGATTGTCAAATCTTCCCAGAAACGGTACCGACGTCAGGTACCAGGCATTTGAGGAAAACAACAATTTGCACCAGGGAAACAAGGACTGAGTCTGTTGCCAGTACAATTGATTAGGGTTACCGATCGTCAGGTCCAAGATTTTGAGAGTTAGAATATCAAAGTCTTCGTGACTCATGGGAAATCAAGGAGGTGAGACGGATTGTTTGCCATAACTAATTTATTTGAGAGTTGCTTATGTTCTCAAGTGTCCAAACTTAACAGTCTTGAGTGCGTTAGAATGACATCCACAATTTTAAACATCTGGGAGCTCTGGACAGGTAACACGTTACAGTTAGAATGCCAGCCTTCGTCATGTTCAGAACACCAGCATTTTATTCCTGAAACAGATTATAAGGTTTGATGTCACTACCAGGACACGCTCTAGATAACGTATATCTGGGATGCATACACAGCAACACCCGTCTAACGGTGAAAGAAAGGCCGAGGCAGGAAACTGGTTTGGACAAGACCTGGGCAGTTACCAATTCATCGTTTCATGCCTGAGGAACAAGGGTTTTGCCATCACACACATGATCTGGATTGTAAGGCATATCTGAGATGACGACAGTGAAGTACCCAGGCTCCATGTAAGTCTACAAGTCTGCCATCATCATTCTTTGTTGGGCAGTCATAGACGCCATTACACCGAACGAACGCTGGGAAGTAGAAAGGCTACGGATGGGCATTGAAATTGTTGGGGGTATCATTGCGACTCCCACTGTTTAAGATAATTGTCCACGAATCCACTTTGGTTCGTTTTCACTGAGAAGTGAACTACATGAGGGGCAGCCTGATCAACTGTTTTTCCAAATCCATCAGTTTTTTGTAGACAGTACGTGGGATAATTTGTGCAAAGTGTTCACATCATGCTGGTTTCCACATTGACATTCCTACTGCACATGATCGTGACCATAATACACATCAATTTGATTCATCAATACCACAACATCTAACAAAAATGTGCAAATAAGTTTTTCCCCTTATTACGTGGACTGCGAAATTCAAGATCACAGGCTAAATTAATGCGCAGCTCAACACCACATCGTCTAATGACAAATTTGTCAACAATACCACCATCACTATTGACTAATTGTCCAAGATCCGCCATCAAAATGACTGATTTCCACAACAGCCACCATCAAAACTGACATAGTTGTCACAACACCACTCACTATGACATGATTGTCCTATCCCATACTACTGACATATTGTCCAGCACCATCAATGTGGTATTATTGTCAAGCTCCACATCATATTGATAATTGTCCCAACAGCCTCATGTACTGTATTTGTCCACACACCACCTCAAATGATAATGTCTCACACACCATGTAATATGACATAATTGTCCAAACACCATCATATGACATATTGTCCACATCACCACCATTATTATGAATATTGTCCACCACCACCTCAATACTGAACAACGTCGTTGGTATTAAACAAGGATGTTGGTAACAACTCGACTTACCTGGGGTCTGTCATTAGCGAGGGATCACATCATGAAATCACCTCAAGAGCGCCAGTAACAACGCAGCATGTGTGTGTGTGTGTGTGTGTGTGTGTGTGTGTGTGTGTGTGTTGTGCGTGTGGTGTGGTGTGTGTGTGTGTGTGTGTGTTTTGTGTGTGTGTGTGTGTGTGTGTGTGTGTGTGTGTGTGTGTGTTGTGTGTGTGTGTGTGTGTGTGTGTTGTGCGTGTGTGCGTGTGTGTGTAATTGGGAGAAAGGAAAAGAAAAGAGGCAGATAGAGGGAAAAGGCAAATAGAACTAGAGATAGAGAAAAAGAGAGGGTGGTAGAGGAGGAGTCATGCTTGGAAGAGGGCGCTTGAGAGTGTAAAAGAAAGGGAGAGAGTTGTAGAGGAGGAGTCTTATGCTTAGAATGGGGCGCTTGAGGGTGTGTATGAGGGAAATCACACACACACACACACACACACACACACACACACACACACACACACACACACACACACACACACACACACACACACACACACACACCCACACACACACACACACACACACACGGGAGTGGGGATGGAGTGGAGGTCTGAAGGTATGGGAGGGGGGATGGAAACTCCTATAAAAAATATTAGGTGAATGTGGATTGTTCACATGTGGCTCCAGTTTAAAACCTGACTTTCTATAGTTCATAACATCTGTTTCCTATTTTCACCCAGATCTTTGCTTCACCTACGAAATCACTGTTTCATTCTTGCAAATCCAACTGTCCATCTCATCTGACTCACAACACCTGTAACCTTCTGTTTTCTACAAGCCCACAGGTTCTAATTCTTACCTATTGGATTCATCTAGTTATCTGCGCCCTGCAAAAGACAGCATCCCTTTTCCCAGTTCCTACGTCTCCGACACCTGTGCAGTGATAACTAGGACTTTGAAGCAAAAGCACTGGACATGTCATCCTTTCTTGAGACACGTGGGTATCCACATACCATTGTTCAATAGGCTCTTGTTCCAGCAAACTCTGTCTCCCGGTCAGAAGCCTTGATGTCCAAACTGATGCAGACAACAAAAACCGTATTCCATTGACATTTTTCTAACCCCCCCCCCCCCCCCCCCCCTAATATCCCTGTCAAAAACATCATCTTACGCATTTCAAATTACAACAATCTGATCCAAAGCTAAAATCGATCTTTGCAAAAAAAAAAAACCCTATCGCCTATAAGAGACAAAATCCTTCGCGACCACCTGGTACGAACCAAGTTTAGTAATAACACCAACTCAGCCGGAAATTACCCGTGCAATCAACCTGGATGTAAGACCTGCACTTTCATTGCAACATCCGCAGCATCACTGGTCCGTTTCACCTCCCAGTCCACCAACCTGGTGTACGTACTGAGATGCAGCCTCAATGTTATACGTTGGGGAAACATATTGTACACTCAACGAACGCTTTGTGGAACAACTCAGAGCCATCCAGTCGTCTCATCCAACACCAATGGGGATTCATTTCAATGCTGATTGTCACATCCAAACTCATATTTCCGTCACTGCTGTTTGGCAAAACCACTCCTCAGCTCCAGAAAGAAAATTCATGGAGTCCAGGGTCATCTCTCGCCTTGGCACCACATCCCTGATGGACTCATCTCCCACATCTGACTTTTTTCCAGCTCTTTGCCCTTGCTTTCTTTTCCCTCGACCTCTCCTCAATCCCTTTCTCTCTAACCTCCTCCCCAATTTTCCCACTTCCACACCATATCAAACAGTCAAACACCATGTACATATACAGCATATTTAAACATATAACACGTAGAGCATACACAGTAACACCAATATACACTTCATAACCAGTTCACGGCCCCTCATCTCCACACCCTACCACCCCACTACCCTTGTGTCAATCTATTGTCACCTACATTTCATAAAAATGGGAGTTTTCAGCTGCTATTCCTGACACCCCCCCCCACCCCTACTCCTCTGTGTGTGTGTGTGTGTGTGTGTGTGTGTGTGGTGTGTGTGTGTGGTGTGTGTGTGTGTGTGTGTGTGTGTGTGTGTTGTGTGTGTGTGTTCGCGTGCCCCCGAACACGTGTGCACTTAAAATGTTCTTCACCTTGGTGTCAAATTTCCAATCAAAGTAGCATTCCATGAATTTCTGTTGTGGAAAACTTTCATCATTTAGCACCGGTCATCGACATTGGGCAACATGGCTTCTAACATAGTATCATTATGACATTTATCAAAACAACTCAGAAAAAAAACATTACCTCTAAAATCATATTCCTTATCATCATATCATCATCATCATCATATCATCATCATCATTATCATCATCATCATCATCATCACCGTTATCAGATAGATAGTACGTTAATGAACTGTACCATTTACACACCTGCATCGCCTTACCAGTGCACACCCACCAGCACACGCACATCTACAGTATATACTGGGGTCCCTGAGAGATTCGAAGTCGTATCTCAACTAATATGTATTTGATCGTATGTGTCCGTTATTCGAAAGGCCGGCATGAGTCTGCCCTAGTCTCTAGGCGTCTTTGTAGTATTGGCCATGAGGTTATTCCAATGTTTGTTCCGTTTGGTGATGTCTCTTGCTCTTTCTTTAAATCTGGATGTGCTGCCACTTGCTCTTTTAATGTTCAGAGCTGAAAGATGGTCTATGGTATAGTTGGCTTGCTCTTGTTTGTTTAGAAGATTCTTTAGGTTTTTTTTATCACATCAGATAGGCCAAATTGTCAGTCAGTTCTTATCACTGCTTGCCTGACAGAGTGTCTGCCCTCTCATTTCCTTTAACTCTTGCATGTCCAGGGCAGTACTCGTTATGACGCTCTCTAGTTAGTCATGCCAGCAGGGCTTCCTATTTCACTCTCCACCTCTTGAAGCAGGTTCATGGAGTCAGTCAGTATCACAGCTTGTTGAGTTTTTAAACTGGTCTGTGGCTGAGAGTTAGTGGAGTGCTTGTGTCAATGTTTCTACCGCCCATTGTTATTACTGATATTGTTACACTGTATGCACAATTGTCTTCCTGGTCAGCTCGGCTATTTTGTTCACTGTGTATCCCCAACCTGGCTTACCTTTGGTGACAGAACCGTCAGTGTGTAAATATAATCTTCCTTTCCATCTGAATCTGAATTTCTGCGTTGATTTTGCATTCTAGCCATTCTTGACAGTATATTCTAAATTGTGGAGATATGGCAGTTTGGTAGACGTGTTTGAAGTGGTCTGAATATTTTTGCCATTGCTTTATTTCTTTGAGTTCTGCCAACTGACACACAGGCTAAATATTGTCTTTTCCTGTCCGATCCACGATTCTCCACGTCCTAGGCGAGTTATTTCTTGACCGCAGCAAGTAGTGGATTTGGGGAATTTTCAAGTGCTCTGAACTATGCCTTCACCGGTTGTAGCTTTTGTTTTGCATGCATTGAAGGAAGGTCGAACAGGCATCCCATAGTTTCAACTGGTGTATTCATCGAGGTATCCTAAGATCAGTCTCATTGCTTCATTTTGAATTCTTTCTAATTTACGAAGATTGCTCTTGGACATTGTTGTAGCCCTAGTCTATAATTAATCACACTGAGTACACCTGCGTGATACAGTCGACAGAGATGTTGCTGTTAAGTGCCTTTAACTGCCATTGCTTTCTGTATTTCTTGCATTTAAGATTTACTTTCAACATGCTTTCTAAAAGTCAGCATTCTGTCAAAGCCTATACCAAATAGCGTAAGCTGTCAGTTGATTCAATCGGTATTCCATTGAAAGAAACTGTGTGATGTATGATTATCCTGTCTTATTGACAGTGCAAACCAGCGTCTGTGTTTTTGTAGGATTGAGTGACGATTCAGTTTCTTGACACCACTGCGCAATGTTGTTTAACCCCTTGAATGGAATTGAGACGCAGAAACAGCTGGAAAGAGAAACGTAAGCTGTGAGTATTTGGCAGAGGTCAGAAAAACTCATAACTCTCCCGCTAGTCTCTTCCAGGTCAGAATGAGTCATGACTCACCCGCTAGTCTCTTCCAGGTCAGAATGAGTCATGACTCACCCGCTAGTCTCTTCCAGGTCAAAATGAGTCATGACTCACCCGCTAGTCTCTTCCAGGTCAGAATGAGTCATGACTCACCTGCTAGTCTCTTCCAGGTCAAAATGAGTCATGACTCAGCAGTTAGTCTGCACTAGATCAGAATGAGCCATAACTGAACTGTTAATCTCAACTAGTTCAAAATGAGCCATAACTGAACTGTTCATCTCAACTAGATCAGAATGAGCCATAGCTCCACCTTCAGTGTCATCCCGGTCGAGAGTCAGCAACCCCCCCCCCCCCCCCCTAGTTAATTGGAAAGTAGATCAGATTGAGTCATAACCCAGCCTTCAGTCTAACCCAATCAACATGAGCACAATCCAGACTTCAGAGTAATCAGGTCAGAAGGAACCATAACCCAGATGAAGTCTAAAGTGGGTCAGAATGAACCATAACTCAGATTTAAGGCAGAACTAGGCCAGAAAGAACCATAACCAAGATTTACTCTAAACCAGCTCAGAATGAGTCATATCACAGCCTTTAACTATGGTCAGAACTAGCCTTAATCCAGCCTCTTGTCTAAGCTAGTCCAGAATACACAATAACAGGGTTTTTGTCCACCTGACGTCAGAATGAACCATACCCAAGGCTTTTGTCCACCTGACGTCAGAATGAACCATAGCCAGGGCTTTTGTCCACCTGACGTCAGAATGAACCATAACCAGGGCTTTTGTCCACCTGACGTCAGAATGAACCATAGCCAGGGCTTTTGTCCACCTGACGTCAGAATGAGCCATACCAGGCTTTTGTCCACCTGACGTCAAATGAACCATACCAGGGCTTTTGTCCACCTGACGTCAGAATGAACCATAGCCAGGGCTTTTGTCCACCTGAGTCAGAATGAACCATACCCAGGGCTTTTGTCCACCTGACGTCAGAATGAACCATAGCCAGGGCTTTTGTCCACCTGACGTCAGAATGAACCATACCCAGGGCTTTTGTCCACCTGACGTCAGAATGAACCATAGCCAAGGCTTTCGTCCACCTGACGTCAGAATGAACCATAACCAGGGCTTTTGTCCACCTGACGTCAGAATACCATAACCAGGGCTTTTGTCCACCTGACGTCAGAATGAACCAATAACCAGGGCTTTCGTCCACCTGACGTCAGAATGAACCATAGCCAGGGCATTCGTCCACCTGACGTCAGAATGAACCATAACCAGGGCTTTTGCCCACCTGACGTCAGAATGACTCATACCAGGGCTTTCATGTCCGTTACTGACGTCAGAATGAACCATACCAGGGCTTTTGTCCCCTGACGTCAAAGAACCATAGCCAGGCTCTTGGCTAGCTGACATCAGGATGCCACACACATCTACACACATATATGTGCACATGTATATGCAGATAGTGTGTGTGTGCTCACACAAACCCACAAATTAACACACACACACACACACACACACACACACACACACACACACACACACCACACACACACACACACACACACACACACACACACACACACACACGCACACACACACACACACATACACACGTGCGTGCACACAATACACATACAAGCGCGCAACCATGCATGCGCCGCACGCGCGTGCGGGCACGCACGCACGCACGCAACCACCACACACACACACACACACAACACACACACACACACACACACACACACACACACACACACACACACACACACACACACATACACATGCGCACACGCACACACATGGGCCCGTGCCCACACATCCATGCATACACATGGGTACATTCACTACAAACACATACAAAAACAGCAAAATGAAAAACAAACTGTCGGCGTTACTGGAACACGACAAAAAGCAGACACACACAACAGTGTGAAGTAAGAAGATTTAATGAAAACGATCAAAACAGGAACAAGAATTTTCGGGTAAATGTCTTCATAAGCGACCACAAAAAAATGACATTTAAAATAGCACAATACTCCCTTGTGAAGCAAGTGGCTTTCACAAGGGGAGTATTGTGCATGTTTTGTTGTTTTTTTGTGTGTGGAGAGGTTTTGCGAAAATTTTGTTGTCCTGTTTTTGTATCGATCATTAATTTCGTTACTTCACATACAAAAACATAAACAAAAAACAATGTTAGGTTAGGCATCAAGGTTGACAGGGCATTGGATGAATCACAAGTGACTTAGTGCTATGTGTTTTTTGCTAGTGTATTGTTTTAGTTAAAGTTTGAAAGAATGTGGTTTATTTTTCTATGAAATGGTTACTACGTTTAAAATAATGCATTTGAAAATACAGCCATCCCTGCAGGATTTTAAGTGTGTGTCGTGTGGGTGGTGTGGTGTGTGTGTGTGTGTGTGTGTGTGTGTGTGTGTGTGTGTGTGTGTGCGTGCGTGCTGTGTGTGTGTGTGTGTGTGTGTGTGTGTGTGTAGTGTGTGTGTGTGTGGTGTGTGTGCGTGAGGTGTGTGGTGTGCGGCGTGTGTGTGATGGTGCGTGTGCGCGTGCGCGTGCGTGAGTGCGTGTGCGTGTGTGTGTGTGTGTGTGTGTGTGTGTGTGTGTGTGTGTGTGTGTGTGTGTGTGTGTGTGTGTGTGTGAAGGTGAAGTCCAAGATGCTTTTCCTTTCATTCAAAATAAAATATATTGATTTTGGACCTGCATTCATTGAAAGCAGTGCAAAGTGTTTCAATTATCTTTGTTCACGTTTTGGGTGCAGTCTCAGTCGTTTTCAAAACTCTCTGTCTCTGCACTTGTCTCCGTCGTTCTAACATCCCATTTAACAAATAAAGGACGGCGTCAGAGCTGCACTGACGAAACGAAGAAAACCGACACAGAGTAAACAACGTCACCTGGGACCCACATTTCATCTGACGTCAGAGCAGCCCATAACGTCACCAGCCACCAACAACAGGCGTCCATGACAACGATGGTGATGACGCGACGAGCTGCATTGAAGGTGTGAGCCTTGTCCTCATTGATCAGCACAGCTAAGGTGTTGCCTTGGATCGTGATGTAGATGTAGGTCTGTCCTGCCGTAGCCAACAGCATTAACGTGGTGTTCAGAACGACCAGCAAGCTGAAGGCGTAGTGGTGTCCCCCTGGTTGACCCCCTGAGAGAGGCAATGGAACGCAGAGGCTTGTTTGGCTGAAGTGTCTGTCAGATGACACAATGGGAGCTATGGAAAGACTCGCACCTGCTGACCACGCTAAGAGGCATGCACCTAGAACCACCCATCTTCTGGACTGACCATATGATCTGTCTGGCCAGGTAACAATCAAACATTTCTCCAAGGTCATGATTATATCTAGAAAGACTGCCACCTCGCAGGAAAGCAGGTAAATAAATGCTAACACTTGCAAAAGACGCTGGACCTCCAAGCTAAATTTTCCCAAAGGTAAGAACCACTGTACACCAGGTTCGCCACACTTAACACTGACAAGTTCATTCCCATCAGGAGTTTAGATCCACACAGGTGCCATATGAATGTTTAGTGGTGTCCTTGCGACTGTCCCGAGTGAACAACACGAATCACAAGGCCATTACCAAGAACAATGAATGACGCCAGAAGGTAAATAAGAATCTGCTGCACATGAGTTCCCAGCAGATGATCGCAGGTAGAGATAATGGAGGGAGGGCCATGACAGCTCTGTGTGCTGAAGTGGTCTGGCAAGGTTTGTACACAACACAGCTCGAAGCTGTCAACGTGTAATTCTCCCAGCTTGGTCAGACCTTTCAGCAATGTGCGGGGAAACTCCGCCATCTCACTGCCCCGTAGATCCAGCTTGGCAAGAACAGGATTGTCAAATCCTTCCCCAGAAACGGTCCGCGTTCTGCTACCAGACAGATTGAGGACAACAAGTGCAGGGAAGGACTGCAGTCTGTTGGAGTTACAAATTTGGTAAGGTTACCGACGTCAGGTCCAGGATTTTGAGAGTAGAAAATATCAAAGTCTTCGCTGACTCACTTGGAAACAAGGAGGTGAGAGGATTGTTTGCCATAACTAAATGATTGAGGTTGCTTATGTTCGTCAAAGTGTCCAAATGAACAGTCTTGAGCTGGTTAGAACTGACATCCACAATTTTAAACATTGGGGAGTTCTGGAAGGTACAGTTCAGTCAGAATACAGCTCGTCATGTTCAAATACACCAGCATTATATTCCTGAAGAAACTTTCAGGTTTCATGTCACTACCAGACACGTCTAGATAACGTATATCTGGGAATGCATCCACAGAAACACACGTCTACAGGTGAAAGCAAGGCCCAGGCAGGAACACTGGTTTGGACAAGACATGGCGCAGTACCATTCATCGTCATGCTGAGGACAATGGGTTTTGCCGTCACACACATGATCTGGATGAAGGCATATCTGAGACTGACGACAGCTGAAGTACCCAGGACAGCTGTAAGTCTCACATGCCGCCTCATCTTCTTTGTTAGGGCAGTCATAGACGCCATTACACCGAACGAACGCTGGGAAATAGAAAGGCACGGATGGGCATTGAAATGTGTTGGGGGACTCTTGGATCCTGGTGTTAAATGATGGTACTGAATTCCTGTTGGTTCGTTTTCACTGTGGAAGTGAACTACTGAGGGGAGCCTGTACTTGTTTCTCCAACTCCATAGGTCTTCTTGACATCAGCGGGATTAGCTTGTGCAAAGTGCTCACATTGTCTGGCTTCCATAGAGTTCTTGCAATGATCGTTGACCATATTACACCAGTCCGATTCGTAAATGCACTACAACATAGTAAAGAAATTGTAAAATGAGTTATTTTGTTTAAGCATGAATGGAAGATCCATGACTAAGTTGATGGTCAGCCGCAACACCACCATCAATACTGATATCACAGTCCACAACACCACCATCAATACTGATATCACAGTCCACAACACCACCATCAATACTGATATCACAGTCCACACCACCACCATCAATACTGATATCACAGTCCACAACACCACCATCAATACTGACAAACAGTCCACAACACCACCATCAATACTGACACAACAGTTTCACAACACCACCATCAATACTGATATCACTGTCCACACCTCACCATCAATATTGATATCACAGTCCACAACACCACCATCAATACTGAACAACAGTCCACAACACCACCATCAATACTGACACAACAGTTCACAACACCACCATCAATACTGATATCACAGTCCACAACCCACATCATACTGACATCACTGTCACACCATCATCTGGTTCACTGTCACAACACCACCATCAATACTGACATCACTGTCCACACCACCATCAATACTGACATCACTGTCCCAAAACCACCATCAATACTGACATCACTGTCCACACCACCATCATCAATACTGACATCACTGTCCACAACACCACCATCAATACTGATATCACTGTCCACAACACCACCATCAATATTGACCTCACTGTCCACAACACCACCATCAATACTGATATCACAGTCCACAACACCACCATCAATACTGACATAATTGTCCACAACACCACCATCAATACTGACCTCACTGTCCACAACACCACCATCAATACTGATATCACAGTCCACAACACCACCATCAATACTGACATAATTGTCCACAACACCACCATCAATACTGACATCACTGTCCACAAAACCACCATCAATACTGACATCACTGTCCACAACACCACCATCAATACTGATATCACTGTCCACAACACCACCATCAATACTGACACAACAGTCCACAACACCACCATCAATACTGACATCACTGTCCACAACACCACCATCAATACTGACACAACAGTCCACAGTCATAAACAATTACTTACCTGGACTCTGTCATAGCGGAGAGGGATCCACATCAGAAATTACCATAAGAGCACCAGAACAACTGCAGCACTATAGACTAAGACCTGTATGGAAGGATAGGAACATCTCCACGCAGTTGGAGGACTGGAGGACAGCAAGATCTGCAAGACTCTCAGGGTGGCTGAGCGTTTTGAACTTAGCTCTTCTTTACCTCTGTTAGTGGTTGATAACAAGAGTGGGGTGAAGAATGAGAACACTGGCATTTCGGACAGCAATTCTGCAACTTCTTCTGCTTCTTCCTATCATCATCATCATCATCACGTCATCATCATCATCATCATCATCATTACATCATCATCATCATCATTATCATCATCATCATCATTAATTATTATTGTTAATAATATGGTTATTTTATCATTGTTTTGTTGTTGTTGTGTTATTATTATTATTATCATCATCAACATCATTGTTAAAATTATCTTATCGTTATCATTGTTCTTATTATCGCAGTAGTAAATCATCATCTCACAGCAGCAGCAGCAGCAGCAGCAGCAGAAGTAGTTAGTGGTTGTAGTAGTAGTAGTAGTAGTAGTAGTAGTAGTTACTTTTGTGCATGCGTGTGTGCGTGGCATGTGTGTATGTGTGCGCGCGCGTGTGCGCGCGTGGTGCGTGTGTGCGTGTATGGTGTGTGTGTGTGTGTGTGGGTGTGTGAGTGTGTGTGTGTGTGTGTGGTGTGTGTGTGTGTGTGTGTGTGTGTGTGTGTTGTGTGTGTGTGTGCGTGTTTGTGGTGTGTGTGAGAAGAGAGGAGAGAGAGAGAGAGAGGAGAGAGAGAGAGAGAGGGAGAGAGAAGAGAGAGAGGAGAGAGAGACGAGAGACGACGACGACGACGACGATTCCCTTGTACTTGAGACTAGGATGAAGAATCAATTAACACTACCTGACAAGCGAGGGGAGGAGGTGGGAGGGGAGTGAGTGGGGGGGGGGGTGCTGGAGATGAGACCATTCTTTCGTGTCGGTTTACCTGGTATTTGGATATGATTCATCCATGGAAATTGAGGGGGTGGAGGGCAGGGTGGAGAAATACAACTGAAATTTGATGTTTTGCAGAAACAGTTATTACGGTGTGGTATGTTTAACCTATGTATATTCTGCTAGACAAAGTCCAGTATCATGCACACACAACGTGGATAAATGACAGTTAAAGCTGGAACAACGGCAATATGTTCAAATAAACACCTTTCAATTCTTCACACCATTCTTCAAACATCTAACCTCACTCCTCTATGACGCAAACCTTAGGGGTATCCAAAATGACGTTTATTATAAGTTTCTGTTCACCCCTCTCCTTTCTTCCAATGGAAACTGTTGTCAGTCACAAAATGAGGTATTCCTCATCCCCCACCACAAGCAGCAGGGGAGACGTGCCAGTTGTGGACCTCTTTCTAAACTGAGCCGTCCCACCTACGACATTTTCTAAGGGGAGTTAAACGTTGAACATGCTACAGTTTGTTCCCGCCTCAAGGAAAACGACTTCAAATCTGAACAGACTGTGGCAGCGGCAACTATAAACATTAGACATTCAGGCTACTGTTTTGGTAGTTTCTCATGTTCGTTCCGACTGAAGATGTAACTCATCTGTAGAAAAATCGACTGACTGTACTGGTCTGAGGTTTTCTTAGCTCAGATATATTACCATTTCTGTGTATTTAAAGGCAGCCTCAAGAATCCATGCGCTTTATTTGCAAACGGTCTTTGGTTATTGTAGATTCTAATTTCTGCTCATAGTGGAGCACATGAAAGTTCCTTTATCGGACAAAGCTGGCACATCATTAGAATAAGGGTTGATCAGTGTCGTGCGCCCCGTAGAGAGAGAGAGAGAGAGAGAGAGAGAGAGAGAGAGAGAGAGAGAGAGAAGAGAGGAGAGAGAGAGAGAGGAGAGAGAGAGAGAGAGAGAGACTTTGATACTTTGATATTTTATTGTCATTACCAAAAGGTCTTATGACAAGGGGGGTAACAGGGCAATAACTCATTGCTCTTCCTTACACTACAAGCAATATTACACAGTTATTCCCAATGGTTAGTCAAATCAAAACAAGCAAAACATTAAGACACGAATTCTCAAATATCCTCTCAGACACGAGTACCCTTTTAACAATACAATAGCAACAACAATGACAGCCACAACAACAAAGACAACAAAAATGACGACAACAACAACAACAACAACACACGCACGCACGCACGCACGCACACACAACACACACACACACACACACACACACACACACACACACACACACACACACACACACACACCACACACACACACACACACACACACACACACACGAGGAAAATGTAATATTACGGATTGATCCGACCATCCACTCTTTTAGGCGATGACTATGTTTACTAAACTATTCCACATGCTTTTAGTCATATTTTTTAGTTTGTCTTTTTTTCATACAATATTACAAATGCTTTTGTCTTATTTTCATTGCTTCTGTAATGAACTTAGCGACTGACTTGATTATACAGTCGTCATCAAACGATAACAAAGAAGCAACATTTTGCCTTTCACAAGCATCCGAAGTAAAAAGGAATATTTTGCACGCACATCACTGTATGCAGTACATTGAAATAAGAAGTGCTTTTCATTATCAATAGTATATCCACATGAAGGGCATGGTGATTCTGTGGATGTGAGAGAGAGAGAGAGAGAGAGAGAGAGAGAGAGAGGAGAGAGAGAGAGAGAGAGGAGAGAGAGAGAGAGAGGAGAGAGAGAGAGAGAGGAGATGAGAGAGAGAGAGAGAGAGAGAGAGAGAGAGAGAGATGTGCTTCTTGGTTGGAAGTTGATTGTCGTGGCCCCCGTAAAGAAAAAAAAACAATAATTAATTGAAAGCTCATTTTATATGGTATTTGTTCCTGATTGGTAGGTTAATAATTTTGTGCACTTGGATAAAAAAGAGATTGCCTGGCACTTCTTGCGGAGACCGGAGGGAAAGAAAGAAAAAAGAGGACGTTAAAAAAAATTTCAATTGAAAAAAAAAGTTCATTCTAGGGTGAGTATGAGATGTATAAACATATTTGATAACTTTCAATACAAGTTTTTTTTGTTTTTGTTTTTTTTCGCGATTTTACAAATCTAAATTATTTTATTGTTCGTGATCGAAAATCATTTCCATATTCTTCTCTCTTCACGCACTTGATAGGTAAGATGTGGATCCTTTGATCGACTATAAAGTAAGTATGTATTTATTTTACAAATCTAGGTGTGTTGTCTTTCTAGGACAAGCATCCTGTACTTGGCAGCCCTTCCTCGGCCCTTGACGCCGGGTTTTTAGGTACCTTGACAGCCCTTCCTGGGCCCTTGACGCCGGGTTTTTAGGTACCTTGACAGCCCTTCCTGGGCCCTTGACGCCGGGTTTTTAGGTACCTTGACAGCCCTTCCTTGGCCCTTGACGCCGGGTTTTTAGGTACCTTGACAGCCCTTCCTTGGCCCTTGACGCCGGGTTTTAGGTACCTTGACAGCCTTCCTGGGCCCTTGACGCCGGGTTTTTAGGTACCTTGACAGCCCTTCCTGGGCCCTTGACGCCGGGTTTTTAGGTACCTTGACAGCCTTCCTTGGCCCTTGACGCCGGGTTTTTAGGTACCTTGACAGCCCTTCCTGGGCCCTTGACGCCGGGTTTTTAGGTACCTTGACAGCCCTTCCTCGGCCCTTGACGCCGGGCTTTTAGGTACCTTGACAGCCCTTCCTGGGCCCTTGACGCCGGGTTTTTAGGTACCTTGACAGCCTTCCTTGGCCCTTGACGCCGGGTTTTTAGGTACCTTGACAGCCTTCCTTGGCCCTTGACGCCGGGTTTTTAGGTACCTTGACAGCCCTTCCTTGGCCCTTGACGCCGGGTTTTTAGGTACCTTGACAGCCCTGCCTCGGCCCTTGACGCCGGGTTTTTAGGTACCTTGACAGCCCTTCCTGGGCCCTTGACGCCGGGTTTTTAGGTACCTTGACAGCCCTTCCTGGGCCCTTGACGCCGGGTTTTTAGGTACCTTGACAGCCCCTTGTCGACCCATGGTGTGGTGGCCGGCCGTTGATAGAAATAATAATGCTTTAATTGAGAGTTAGTGGCTATGTACCCATAATAATTTGTGTGTGTGGTTTCCGCCGATAGAAATAATAAAGTTTTAATTGAGAGTCAGTGGCTATGTACCCATAACAATTTGTGTGTGTGATTGCCGCCGATAGCAAATAATGCTTTCATTGAGAGTTAGTGGCTATGTACCCATAACAATTTGTGTGTGTGGTGTCCGCCGATAGAAATGATAATGCTTTGAGAGGTAGCGGCTATGTACTCGTAATAATTCGTGTGTGTGGTGTCCGCCGATAGAAATGATAAAGCTTTAATAGAGAGTTAGTGGCTATTACCCATAATAATTCGTGTGTGTGGTGTCCAACGACAGAAAATATGCTTAATTAACAATTTGTGTGTGGTCACTGATAATTTAAATTGAGAGTTAGTGCTATGTACCCATAACAGTTTGTGTGTGTGATGCGCCGATAGCATAATAATGCTTTAATTGCGAGTTAGTGGCTATGTACCCATAACTAATTTGTGTGTGTGATGTCCGCCGATAGAATGATAATGCTTTAATTGGAGTTAGTGCTATGTACCCATAATAATTGTGTGTGTGGTGTCCACGACAGAAATGATAATGCTTATTAACAATTATGTTTGGTGTCACTGAAATGCTTATTGGGTAGTGGCTATGTACCCATAATAATTCGTGTGTGTGGTGTCCGCCGATAGAAATAATAAAGCTTTAATTGAGAGTTAGTGACTGTGTACCCGTATCAATTTGTATGTGTGGGGTGTGGTTGCCAACTACTGACCCAGGAGAAAAAATGAAAAAGAACAGCAAAAATGATGTTGATGTGTTATGAAATGTTTTGATATAGATTTGTTATATTGTGAGGTAGATTCTGTGTATATGACAAGAAAAAGAAAAAAGTGAGATTAAAATTCCCGCACGCCAATACAGTAATGAAAAGGTTTTTTTCTTCTTGGGAAGAATTTTGAATGGTATTTTGACTGGTGTTTACTGAAAGAAAGAGAGTCAGATGTGTGGCTGCGTGTGGGGCGCGTGATTGTCTTGACGTGTGAGTGTGGATGAAGAGACCGTCGCGTGACAATCAGTGTGGGAGATAACTCATATGTCGATTTTCAAAAATCACTTATCGATGCCAGAAAACAAATACAAAACCCATGGCCTCATGAGGATGAAAACGTCCACATTGTCATCGTTTGTAACAAAGCTGCAAGGGTGGAGTGTTAGAGATCGGGTTTGTCAGTCTAACAGTCTGTCCGAATCTTTGCGGATAATTTTTGTGTGTTGAATAATCGATCATTTTTTTCTTCAGAAACTGTGTGACGGAGATGACAGAAGTTTAGTTTTGCACTATTACTGGTCATATGTTTCACTGAATTCAGAAACTGTTCCGGACTTTTTTTTTAAGGGGGGTGGGGTGGTGGGGGCAGTCAAAGACTCAGACGGTGTACGTCATAAGCAAAGTGAGACACAATAACTATGAACTGTGCAGAAAGGAACATTGTGCTTTGTCAAGAGTGTCATAAGAAAAGCGAGACACAATAACTATGAACTGTGCAGAAAGTAACATTGTGCTTTGTCATGAGTGAATATGAAAGAACTTCAGTGTCAACAACATGCTGACATATTAAAAAGGTCAACATTGCAGAAAAGAATACATTCAGGCCAGTCATAGTTGAAATGGACAACACTGGAGAAAATAATACGGGTAGTCCACTGATAGTTGGAATAGACAACACGACAGGAAAGAATAGGGTAGCCCCGTGGTAGTCAAAATAGTCAACACTGCAGGAAAGAATACGGGTAACCCAGTAACAGTTGAAATAGTCAACATTGCAGGAAGGAATACGGGTAGCCAGTGATAGTTGAAATGTTCAACACTGCAGGAAAAAATACGGGTAGCCCAGATATAGTTAAATGGTCAACAGTGCAGGAAAGAACACGGGTAGCCCAGTGATAGCTGAAATAGTGAACACGACAGGAAAGAACACGGGTAGCCCAGTGATAGCTGAAAGGGTAGCCCAGTGATAGCTGAAAGGGTAGCCCAGTGATAGCTGAAATAGTGAACATGACAGGAAAGAACACGGGTAGCCCAGTGATAGCTGAAATAGTGAACACGACAGGAAAGAACACGGGTAGCTCACCTGTCCATGGCGTGCAGAATACTCCATCAAAAAACAGAAACAAGCTGCCAGCACCTGAAGCCTCTGGTTCTCCAGACAATGTTTGGGAGGCTGATGAAAAAACAACTCACCAGAGTCCATTGCCGATCAAAGCAGCATGCCCTTATACCCCAGAGCAGTGCGAGACTGGAACTCTGTCTCCCCCAAGAGATACCTTAGTCACCTAGAACCGGCGCCTTTGCTCAAGAGCAGCAAACAACATGTAATCCCATTCCCCCAAAAATCTCAGTTTATTTTTCTGCTTTATGCTGGGCATTGATCGACCTGTAGCCTTACTCCCTAAAGCCCCAGTTTATGTTTTCCCTACGCATGGCCATTGATCGACCTGTAACCTTACTCCCTAAAGCCCCAGTTTGTGTTTTCCCTACGCATGGCCATTGAACGACCTGTAACCTTACTCCCTAAAGTCCAGTTTGTGTTTTCCCTACGCATGGGCATTGAACGACCTGTAATCCCATTACCGAAAGCCTCAGATTTTTGTTTTTGTTTGTTTGGTGTTGTTGTTTTTTTTTACGTTAGGGTGTCGAATGACCCATAACCACATTCCTCAAAGTCTCGGTTCATATGTTTCTTTATGTTCTTAGTCCCTGTACCGAAACTATATTCTCCAAGACTTTGAGCTTACCATTGAACGAAAGGAAGAAGCAAACACCCCCTATTGAATAATAACAACGATGTTTCAGAGTCCTAGTCAAATGACTGATTTATTTCTCTCAGCCGAGATGTGCCTTTTTACATTTTTATGGAGCCCAGTAAATCAGATATTACTGAAGAACGTTTGGTCCTGTTTAACTGTCACAGGCATTTTGAGTTGTTTCCTCCTGTGTGTGTTAAGACGAGTACATTTCTGTAGATTTCGGTTTTGATAGTTCCATTTTGTGCTTACATATACATGCTCGTGTCTGTTGATAAGTGTACATGTTCTGATGCTTTTTTAGCCGAAAGAAAGAACCAAGCTAGTTTAAATAAAAATGTGCCCATCTTAGTAGGGGTATGGCTACGTTTTCGAAGATCCTTCTAAAATTTGGCCAGTTTTTGAAGAAAAAGTTATTTCATTCAATGAAAAATGTAAAGACGAGCGTTGATAACAATTGGTTTGGATAAGACATTATTGATAGTGTGTCAAAACCATCTGATGATTGAGTTCTGCCTCGCAATTTGACAGTCACACAGCAGAGTGTGGCTGCTGTAAAACACTGAGCCCTGTGTTGGCACGTCGCCTCTACTAAGGAAGAGAGACTCAATACGTCAACGTTGACCCTCTCCAAAAGGAACCTTCTGCGATCTATTCACAAATTCTTTTTATTCTATTATAACCATTAAGTAGTATATTGTGTGAAAACCTGACAACATTGATACTGAGATATTACCTGTTATACTTGATATAGTAGCACGTCACATAACACAAATGTGAGCAATATGAATGTCTGTACACGATACTCAATCACTGTACGCATGAAAACTACGATTTGTTCCCTGCTTTGTTGTCGTTTTGTTTCTCTTCAGTGTAGAGGACACACGTAATGGAAGGGTTTGCAGCCCCGTACACATGTGACTCATAGACCCCCCGTACAGTCAGCAGAACAGCAGAAACTGTTGGTATATTTTTTTCTCCAAAATTCATCCTTTCTTGTTCCAAAAGAAAAAATGTTTGTAACATTTCATGCTTCAGATAATCAGACTATTCATTTCACATTAATATGCTTCCATAGAGGCCATAGCGGGCAACGTACAAATCACTGTGTGATTTTGTTTCACTGTCCCAAGGAAGCATCAATTGTCATACAGAATGTTATGTCTGTGTGTCTTTGTGGCCATTATTTCACTTACGACAATGACCATCATCACATCCAGCAGTCATTGGTCATTTCCATTTCCTCCCAACTGGCATTATTACATTAATGCCAACACTTGATCATTATCCAACAGTCAATAATCATTTCCATTTCTTCCCAATCAACATTATTATATTAAGGGTAATCACATTGTCTCACATATGACAATGATCATAATCCATCAGTCATTAATCATTTCCATTTCCCCCCAACTATCATTATCATACCACTGCCAACACATTATGTCACTTATGACAATGATCATAATTCATCAGTCATTAATCATTTTTATTTCCTCCCAACTATCATTATCATACTAATGGCAACACATTATGTCACTTGTGACAATGATCATCATCCAATAGTACTGTTGACTTTTCCAATACACTGTTGGCATGAGTTTTTCCTCCCTCCTCCTGTGCACACGTATGTATAGGCAGAGAGATATGAGCACTCCCCATCCGCCCCCCCCCCCCCCACACACACACACCTTGTCCCCCCCCCCCCCCCACACACACACACACCGCCCCTTTTCCTTCTTTACTTTTTGTTTTTTCCCAATGTCCCATTCCAACCATCATTATCATTACAAAACATCCCTACATATAACTGTCATCGTTATGATCACCATCCATTAGTTCTGTTTGATGGATATCCCAACACATTATTTCGCTTATTTCACTTATGACAATGATCATCATCCATTAGTGTAGTTGGCTTTTTAAATAACATTGTTAGTATGGGCTTCACCTCCCTCCTCCCTGTGCACACTAATGTAATATGCCGAGAGATTAGAGCTCCCCCTCCTCCCCTCCCTACTCCCTGCTCTCTCCCCCACCCCCACGCCCTACACCTTTTTTCTTTATTTTCCCCCAATCGACCGTTCCAACCATTATTATCAGCACAAAAACATCCCCACATATAACTGTTATCATAATGACCACCACCCATTAGTTCTGACTACCACCCATTAGTTCTGACCACCACCCATTGGTTCTGCTTGATGGGTATCCCCCTCCCTTTCTCTGTTTAGTTTATGTGTGTACGTGTTTGTGTATTATACATCTATCTGTCTATGTGTGTGTGTGTGTGTGTGTGTGTGTGGTGTGTGTGTGTGTGTGTGTGTGTGTGTGTGTGTGTGTGTGTGTGTGTGTGTGTGTGTGTGTGTGTGTGTGTGTGTGTGTGTGTTGTTGTTGTTGTTGTTGTTGTTGTTGTTGTTGTTGTTGTTGTTGTTGTTGTTGATGATGATGAGTTGTTGTTGTTGTTGTCGTTGGCATGTCAACACTTTTTCCCGTTAATAATTTTATTCCTTTCCTTTCCAACCAGCATCATTACATCATCATATTATTATCGTAATACAAACACTATCTGACTTCTCACAATTAGTCTCGTTATTATCATCATCCATCAATGACACTATTTACATGTCCCCCCCCCCCCACACACACCACACACACACACATACCCCTTGTGTGTGATTGCTTTCTTGTTCCTATGACATGTCACCCTTTTTTCTCATGGATCATTTCCATTTCTTCCCAACCAACATTATTATAACAATGCCAACACATTATTTCATCTACAACAATGAACGCCATCGAACAGTACTGTTTACTTTTCCAATAATACCGTGTGCATGAGTTTCCCATCCCTCCTCCCTGTGCACACGTATGTGTAGGTAGAGAGATACAAGTTTTCCCTCCCCCCTTGCCCTCCCCTTTTTCAACAGCTTTAGCCCCTCACCCATTGATCACTTCCATTCATTTCAAACCATTATTATCATTATCCCCCCCCCCACACACACACACACACACACGCGTTTACCTACTTTCATCACAAGTCCCATCATTAGCTATTTGTTCTTTTTTATATTAATGTATCATTCTATTAGCTATTTGTTCTTTTTACACTAATGTATCATTTCTATTCCTTACCACTGAGCACAATTATCAATCTACCATAATGTATCATTTCTATTCCTTACCACTGAGCATAGCACTATTATCAATCTACCATAGTGTTACAGATGGGTGCTTGGTGTGTGTGTGTCTGTGTGTCTGACTCTCTCCGAAATATGGATGCGTGTTCGCGCTTTCCTACCACACACCCCACTCAATCGCACATAGACAGCCAGGCAACATAACCGCAATTCTTTTCTTAATTTTTTCATACGCTGCCTGGGCCTTCCAACACATATCAAACATCATCAACAAACTTCAATAAACAGCTGGGTCATCTTCGGCGATTTCAATAGCCACTTTCCCAGCAGGACCTTAACTGGAAAGGAGAAGATGTTGAAAAATGGGCCATCAGCAACCAACTGATCCTCATCAACAGACCCGACAATCCACCCACATTCTACTCAAGAGCTTGGCGGACCACAAGCTCCCCTGACTTGGCTTTTGCTACGAACGACATTTCCCGCATCGCTCCGAGGGATGTGACAAACCAACCTGGGGGAAGCGACAACCAGCCAGTGATCATCATGGTTCAGAAACACAATGAAATCCATTTCTCCAGACTCCCAGCAAGCTGGAACAACAAGAAGGCAAACTCGCATCTTTCCAAGCCGGAAGTAGACAGGGGAACATTCGCACTAGTTCTGTCACACCACAATGTCAACAAAAATGCGAGAAATTTCAGCAAGGTAGTGCTGGAAGCAGCACATGCAGCCATCCCCAGAGGCAGGCACAAAAACTACGAGCCCTACTGGACATCTGAGCTTGACGCCCTGCACAAGACCCTGAACAAAACCAGGGACAAGATGGAAAGCTTCCCCACTGATGAAAACGTAGAAGCCTATAGTGGAGCCAAAGCCCTGTTCTCGAGGAAAACACTGCAAACAGCCCGTCAGAGCTGGCATGAAAAGGTCGCTTCTATGAATATGGAAACAGACATGCATGGTCTATGGACTTTGACTTACTTGACTTAGTCCTCTGAATTCCTTGGGGAACATAGGGCCGCAACCACACTCTTCCAGCGGACACGGTTTTGGGAGATCTTCTTCAGCTTGGCCCACGTCATTCCGGCGGCCTTCACTTCCGCGTCGGTACTCCTTCGCCATGTCTGTCTTGGTCTTCCCACTTTCTTTTGCCCTGAGGGTTCCATTCAAGGGCTTGCCTTGTGATGTTGGATGGAGACTTTCTGAGGATGTGGCCAATCCATCCCCACTTCCGTTTTCTGATTTCTATTTCTATTGGAACTTGCTGGGTCTTGTTCCACAGTTCTGCGTTGGCAATAACATCTGGCCATCTGATGTTCACAATGTTTCGCAGACATCTGTTGATAAATGTTTGGAGTTTGTGGGTGTTTGTCTTTGTTGTTCGCCACGTTTCAGAACCATACAGAAGGACAGGTTTCACATTTGAGTTGAAGATTCTGATCTTGTTATGGAGTGAGAGGGCAGAGGAATTCCAGATAGGCCGTAGCGTAGTAAAGGTGTGCCTGGTTTTATTGATGCGACTCTTGATATCCTCATCTGTACCTCCATCTTTGCTGACCACACTGCCGAGGTAGACAAACTTGTCAACTTCAATGATGTCTTCCTGTTGTAGTCGTAGTGGGTCTCGTTGCTGGTTGTTGACTCTCATGGCTTCTGTTTTCTTTATGTTGATTTGGAGGCCTGTCTTTCCTGCTTCTTCTGCTACCCGGCACAGCTTCTCTTGTGCGTCTTGCTGTTTGTGGGACAGAAGGCTGATGTCGTCGGCGAAGTCCAGGTCTTCCAGTTGCTTGGTGAAAGTCCACTGGATTCCTGTCCTCTTGCCGTCTGTAGACTGCCGCATTATCCAGTCAACGACCATCAGGAAAATTGTTGGCGATAGTAGACACACCTGACGGACGCCGGTTTGTACAGAAGCGAAGAAAACACAAAGAATGGCTGACAGCTGGAACATGGACCCTCATCACAGAGCGGAAGCACCTAAAAGACCAGATCAACCAGACCCAAGACCAAGATCACAAGCAAGAGTTACAGGCACACTACTGGGACGTCAACCGCCAAGTTAAGAAAAGTGCTAGACAAGACAAGAAACAATTCATCCATGAGCTCACAGAAGAGGCAGAAACAGCGGCAGGACAGAGAAACATGAAAAGGCTGTATGAAATTACCCGAACACTTTCTGGAAAGACCAGCAACCCAGTCGCCCGATCAAAGACAAGGAGGGAAACACCATCGCAGGAGAAGCTGAGCAGAGAGCAAGGTGGGCAGAGCACTTTAAAGAGACACTGAATAGACCTGCACCACCTGTCCCCCCAGACATTTCCACCACCAACCCAGCTTCTGGACATCAACACAGGCCCACCAACCAAGACGGAAGTTACCAAAGCCATCAAGTCACTGAAGTCAGGTAAAGCAACGGGTCCAGACGGAATTCCACCTGAAGCACTGAAAGCAGACATCCAGACGTCAACAGAGATGCTGCATCCACTCCTAAGCAAGATCTGGGAGCAGGAACGAGTGCCAGAAGACTGGAAAAGAGGCCACCTGGTGAAGCTGCCGAAGAAAGGGGACCTGTCCATCCTGTAAAAACTGGAGAGGGATTATGTTGCTGTCCATCCCGGGGAAGGTGCTGACCAAAATCATGCTAGAGAGACTAAAGACCGCCCTAGACAAGGACCCTCCGCCAAGAACAAGCTGGATTTCGCCAAGACAGATCATGCACAGACCAAATTGCCACCATGAGAATTATCATCGAGCAGTCTCTGGAGTGGCAGACCCCCATGTACGCAGTATTTGTAGATTTCCAGAAGGCATTTGACAGCATCGACAGAGATACCATCTGGAAAACTCATGCACCACTATGGCTTCCCACCCAAGTTTGTTGCCATCATCCAGCAACTCTACGAGGATGCCACATGCCAGGTCGTCCACGATGGGAAGCTAACGAAGCCCTTCACTGTACATGGTCTATGGAAGCTGGCCAAAAATCTGAACGAAGACAACCCAAGCAGAGAAAAACAGTCATAGACCAGAACCAACAGCTCAAGACAGGAAAAGCAGCAGCCACTATTTTTACAGAGCTGTACAGAGAAGTCAGGACACTCCACATGTCCAGAGAGCACACCAAGCAGATTCGGAAGACAAAAAAACTCATCTCTTGCTCTCAGACCCAACCGGAGCAGAAGACAGCTGCATGAAGGATGCCCTCAACATGAAGGAGCTCAAGCAAAGCACCAGCAAGCTGAGCTGAAGTCAAAGAAAGCCCCGGGTCTGATGGCGTAACTGGCGACATGCTGAAGCACCTTGGCCCTGTCTTGAGACAAGTCCTGCTTCCGATCTTCAACCAAAGCTGGAGAAGAGGAGTCGTGCCCCCAATCTGGAAGGAAATCGCAATCATCCGAATCCTGAAGAAGGGGAAACACAAAAAGACCCTAGCAGCTACCGCCCCATCAGCCTCTTAAGTACTGCAGCCAAGCTGTTGGGGAGAATGGTCAACCGCTGACTGACCCACTTCCTAGAAGCACGTAACATCCTTTCTCCAACTCAAACCGTTACAGGAAATTCCACAACACAGAAGATCCGACGCAATAGAATGGGTGTGATCCGTATCAGACTAAATAGATATAGCAATACTCAGGCAAACAAAAATAGCATTAATCATGACATAATAGAGGAATAGTATATGATAAAACTCAGATAAATACAAAATGATCATGCCTCCAGTAAGTGGTAAAATCTTATAGGCACAAAGTACCGGAAAAAAAAAGACACGGCATAGTTATGCAACACCATGACATACCATTGGAAGTATCCTAACATGTTTGTCGACTGACATAGACCAGAATTGTTTAAGTCGACAAGGGACAGAAAACAGCATAGGTTTAATCAAAAAGACATTCAGACACTGGACAGCACTTAAACACACACACACAACACACACCACACACAACACACACACACAACACACACACACACACACACACACACACACACACACACACACACACACACACACACACACACACACACAACAAACTTTGGTTGCACCTGAAATTGGTTCAGCAGTAAATTTGATCTCTTGGATACAATGCCCATCTGAATAGACGAACGATTTTTAACCTTGGATGCTTGCAAGTTTAAAGGCCTATCATTTGTTTACAAAATAAGTTTCCTGTCGGTCAAAAACCGTGCAAACTTTTCAAGACCCCACACAATAGCCAGACGACTGTGTGTCAAGTGGAAGAACCTCAGAATGATAATTATATTAATACGTGAGTGTCTGGCCATTGATTAAGAGGAACATTACACCTAGTAACATACAGCTTAAAGCATGTTGACGTAAAGGATAGTAAGGATATGTCGATGGCCCGATGACGAAGGCCCAACAGTATCCACTGCGACCTTTCTCAAAGAGACCGTGGACAGAGGTATTCTGTGCAAGGGTGCACAGGGAACGAACACGACTCCGAGCGACTGTCTTTTGGCAGATGTCGCGAGACTGGCAATAATCTGACAACGAAGAGGTGGGAGAGGTGAGAGGGAGAGGTAGGCCACTAACAGCTGCAGTGAAGAAGTGTGTCAATGAGTCATCACGTTTCTGCATTGCAGCAAGATCTTTAGGGAGTAAGGTCCAATAAAGAAAAGACTGGAACAGGTAAGGGTTTGGGGAATTGTTTGCTAGTTGCGAGATTGTCGGATAGTGCTGAAAGCAGAAGGAACAAAAGACCCACCCGATCCAAACAAGAAGAAGTCACACCAGGCAAGCTACTATGAATGAAGTCGGTGACAGGATCATCAATGACACGAGCCGCAATCTGACCCACAAGTAGGGAATAGAAACATCCACCAAGGCAAGGGAAAAGACCTCGATCAGACCACCAAAAAGACAAACACTTCTGAGTCCCACCAGTGAACTAGTCTTTACGAACAAAAGACTGACGTACTCCAGCAGTAGTATAACCTGTATCTCTTATCAGAGTAGTCTGAAATCCATTGACAGAGCATTGCTCAATAAAGAGACCATCTGTGAGAACATGAGAGATCATACAATGAACTTCTGCGCTTTTCGGAAGGGTCTCAGAAGACTGAGAAACAGCTACAGGTTTAAGTCTGTATGGAATCTCATTCATTGTTGACTTTTTCAGTCCTTTGACAGAAACCATAACCACGGCCACGACCCAAACCATGATCACGATGGGGTAAGCTTGAACGCTGAAAAGACGAAGCACCTTTCTGCTGAGACCCATGTAGCGTGAAGTCAGAAGGCGATGTGTACTGCAGACGTGAGTAACCCGAGTAGGGAGAATCACGATTGTAAGATGACTGACCACTAGAATTTTAAAGTTTTGGTTTCGATTAAAACCACGTTGCTGGGTATAGTTGGCTGACACACTTGCCTCAAATCAGAATCCATATCTCATCTTTGTTGCTAATTCATTTATCCATCAGCTACAAATCATGCGTAGTGTGGTCTCAAAACTTAGCGGATGTGGTGTAGTGTATATGGACTAGTCCGCACGCGGTGACGCCTCCTTGATGAAACTGAAACTGAGACAGAATCCATAAGGGTTTCTTTTTTTTTTTCTTTTTTTTTTTTTTTGCAGCACTGCTTTTCCTGGTGTGTGGTTTGTACTGAACGGCAACATGACATTTTTCTTCAGCACTTTCTACAGAATATTCCTTTACGAAGAAAACAAGGCCTTTAGAGATGCTCTGTAAAATTTGTTCGCTGAGAACAGGTCACAAAGGGAATATGGAAATCTTTGTTGGAATCGGACAATTCGACCCAACAATCAAAAAAGAGAAGTGCAGATCAAAAAGGCAGAAAAAGATTGATTTTTCTCTGGATGCACGGACCCTGAATTTTTCTCGGAATCCTTCAGTCGTACATTGAAACCTTTTCAAAGGTTCCGACTTTAAGTCCTCCCAGGTGAGAGACTCTCTGGCGGCTAAAGAATGGTAGAGAACAAAGGCATTTCCTTTGAAAACGGACGAAATGTACAAGACCCATTTTCTATTGGCCATCCACACTATTGTCCCGAGATTCCAAACGAAGAAGAAAAGCGTCAATCTCATCCTTAGACTCGTCAGAAAGGGGGAGCTTGGGGATGTAAGCATTTTTAACAGGAGGGTCTTGGGGAATGGAGGTCAAATTTAGACCCCACAGAATCCAGCTCAGACTGAACCTGGGCTTTCTCCAGATCAACCTCAGCCTGCACCTGGAGACGCTGAAATTCTCTTTTCTGTGCTTTTTTCCTCCATGTCCATCTCCATCGGTTTTAATCTAATAATTTATTAATTTTCCACTTGAACAAACTTCCATATTTTTTTATAGGTTACACAGACATCCAACTTGCCCTATACAAACAGATCACTCTGTATTCACAGACCCCAATTCTTACTATTCTAAATGCTGTATTCTCCCCATCAAATTAAAGAGAAAAATCAGAATCTTCTTTGCGGTGGACATGATCATCCCAAGGGCTGAGAAGGGGCTGCCAGGGTTTCAGTACAACCTTCCAGTACACTGTGCTTTTCGCTGGAGAAGATGATGACGAAAGATAATAGAGAGTTCAACTCTCACTCTACTCTATTATCTTTCGTCATCTTCTTCTCCTCCTAGCTATTTTCTTTCTCTTCCATGTTTATCCTGTCTAGTCCGCTGCTTCCGCCAAAGCGACAGGAATTTTTTTTTCTCCAAGAGCACAAATCACTTAAAAAAAGGAAAGCAATGAGGAGCAAGCACCTTGTACAAGTGATTTTTTCAATGCCAGTTCAAGGTAAAAAAAAACAACAAACAACGTTTTTTCTTCTCATGGCACATGACAGGTTGGGGTGGGGTTGTGTGGGTGGTGTGTGTGTGTGTGTGTGTGTGTGTGTGTGTGTGTGTGTGGTGTGTGTGGTGTGTGTGTGTGTGTGTGTGTGTGTGTGTGTGTGTGTGGTGTGTGTGTGTGTGTGTGTGTGTGTGTGTGTGTACGCACGCATGTTTGTGTGTGCTTGTACCAGCATCTTTGTGTGTGACATTATGTGTCTTAATGGTTCAAGCAGTAGCTTGTTTCCAGTCAGAAAATATTTCTGTTCCAAACTTAAACAGGCGCAAATCATAAATAAAAATAAGTCAGGAAATATTAAAGCGACAACATAATAAAAGAAACCCTTCCATACTATGTAATCATGATGTTCTGTACATCTTATTATGGTTATTAACAGAATGATGACTGCAAAAAAAGGCAAGGAACAATTTTCTTTGGGAAAGCAATAAGCATTAAAGAAAATTAAAATAAAAAGTAAAACAGGACAGAAAAGAGGAATGAATTCAGCACACAATGACTGCGTTGTTCATAGTAAGCTCAATTTTTACAAAGAGTTACTCCAGTAAGTAAACATATGGGTTCCACTGTGTGGCAACATTTGCTCGTTATATGTCCAGACGAGCAGACTATTTCTTCATATTGTATCTTATCTTCAAATGCAAAATAAAAACTAAAAACTGGAACTGATGGTATTTTTTTATGTTTACATTTGACTTAACTTTGCTTCTTGCTAAATTCTACAAAGGCAAGTCAAATGTTCTCTCGGATCTAAGGTTGCAATCACAAAACAAACAGGGCAATGTTTGCTCGAGCAACAGATTAAATGTTTCACATTTTCTGTTAACAACATTTTGAAATTCTTGCGTGAAATTGTGCACACAACGACAGCGCAAACATTCATGTCAAATATGTTCTTTTTACCTCTCATATTTTTTAAAGTAGTCAATATCCATGTTTTGCAATATGATATTAGGTACCAATTTTCTGTTGATAATTCTCACTTGAAACCATTCTAACTTTATGTCTTCTATGGATCGGAATTTTTGAAAACATTTCACATACATGACAGCTTTGTTTAACCTTTCATCCCATTCATTGCAGAATTATGATTCTTAATTTAGAAAATCATACTGAAGAGAGGTCATTGAAACTGAACAAGTCATGGTGATTTACACGACTCACTTTCCTCGCAAGATTCTACGCCTACTCCAATTTATACTGAATATTTTTCACAGCACTAACATAGCCGTTACAGGTAAACAAAACTCTGTTTTGACATTATCTTTATGTACAAACGACTGGAAACGAGAAAACTTGCCATTCTGGTCTGAAAGATTTTGTATGCAAAAGACATCATTATCGATCTAATTTTCATAAGACATAGGCCTGCCCCGAATTCTTAAATTTGCATTAAAAATCAAGGATTCAATAGAATACAGCCGATCTGCAGTTCCTACAAAAATAATTTTGCCTGTGTCTGTGTCTGCTGTGATTGCATGTCTCCAGAAGTTAATCAGTTTCTCACTTCCAAGTAGGTCAGAACCTAAGGTATCGATAATTTCCGCTTTATACTTTCTTTCATCTATGATTGTTTGACAAGATTGTATGAATCTATGTTAATTTTAATGATTCATTTGTTTCCTAATGTTTGGTATATATTCCGATTTCTCAAGTGCTATACTTTTCACAGACGTTTTCCTGTTAATCTTCTCTCTCTCTCCTCCCCTCTCTTCTCTCTCTCTCTCTCTCCTCTCTCTCTCTCTCTCTCTCTCTCTCCTCCTCTCTCCTCTCTTTTTTTTTTTTCTTTTCTTCTTTCTATGTGTGTGTGTGTGTGTGTGTGTGTGTGTGTGTGTGTGTGTGTGTGTTGTGTGTGGTGTGTGTGTGTCTGTCTGTCTGTCTGTCTGTCTTCTCTCTCTCTCTCTCTCTCTCTTCTCTCTCTCTCCTGTTTATCTCATACAAAAATATCAATACTATGGTTATGTAGAGTAAGAACATAGATGAAGAAGAAGAAGAGACAAATGGCGGAAAAAGTCACAAGTGGAAAGAACTATTTCCAATATACCAGCCAGGAAAAATTGTCACTCTTGGAAATAATTGATTTTTTCCCAGCATAACGATCTCACGCTTTAGGCTTTCTTTCTTTACAACAGCCTGGGATGATAAGGAATACAAAAAAAATATTTTTAAAGGGTATGATAAAAAAGTGTCGTTTAAAAAACAAAACTGACTGTCTACGTCCACCTAACACGCACTCAGAAAGACATGTTTGCACACCCACACACACGTACGCACGCACGCCCCCCCCCCCCCCCCCCCTCATCTTGTTTTATTCCACATATGATAAGAAACATTATTTGGGTTGGTCAGTTATCTAATTTTTTCCTGCGGAAAGGACTGGCTTGAGAAGGAGCGAGGGGGATGTAAGCACAGTCATGGGGGGGGGGGGGGGGGGGGGGGGGAGCTTGCGCATGTCACGCAGCCCAAACTGTCCACTTTGTGTGGCAGAGGGGGAACAGCATGGATCAACCTGAACTGGCCGGGCAGAGGTGGCAGAGAGCAGTGTGCTAGCTCATACTGTCCATGGGAACAACTTGGGGGTGGGAGGACAGTTTAGGCTGTGACACTTGGAAACTCTCAGGTCAAACGATGAGTAGTCACGTTAGTGGAAAAAAGAAGCTTCTGTAGGTCAGCTTTAAAAAGGTGTACTCTCCCTGCGAACATCAGGGCACAAGATATTGGTTTATTGTACTCTCCCTGCGAACATCGGGGCACAAGATATTTGCTTAATGTTTGGTCATTATGTGTCAGACACCACAGTCACGTGGAACAAAAGTTCACGTTTGTCTCTGAATCACATGATTACAATCACCTTGCGATCAACAGGGAATGAAATATGGGTCTTATTCACACTATTTTTGCTTTAATCATGGGAATAGCAGACAGCTGATATTGTTTGATCAGTATAAAACACAGACATATGTATAAACTGAACTATGACGAAATTCTACCGACCAAAACTTTTGACAGCTTTTTGAAAATAAATATATGCATCTCTTTTTGTTAGGAACATTATCTTCTCAAAACATTCATCATTGAATATTCCCAGCAGTCACTGTTACTGGACTGATCAGAGCACCGTGGCCAAACATATTGAGAGAACAAGTCCACCAGGCAGTTAGAAAGTATTGATCAAGATTTCAAAATACATTGTTACATTAATTTCCAATCTTCTTTTTGTCAAGCCTTTTTTAATCAATGAAATGAATC
>CM031596.1:110978400-110993400 GCA_018398815.1 Conus ventricosus
TCTCACGATAAACTGTTACACTTGTCAGTAGAAAGAAACTCATGGAGAGCGTGGCAGCAAAGAGTCCTCAGAAGAGAAGCCCCCTTCAAGCGAGTGTTTTGGCCCTTATCTCCTGACACTCTAGGGGGTTGGGCCACACCCGGTTCATGACTCCGGATGTCCCTCTGCTGCCGCCCTTTTTTCCCCATTTTGGGACGAGTCATGGCTGGGATTCGAACCCATGACCCTCTGGACATGCTCGTTTTGGGATTGTCCGCTTAATGACTCGCACTCTAACCACTGAGCCACTGGGGCACCTGATATTTGTAGGAAGGTTAAACCTTATAAAGTTCACTTTTGTTCCACCTTGACCAGATCCAGCTTGAACACCTCTCTGCCGCTTCTGTCATTGCTTTCAGGGCTCTGGTTTTTTCCCTCCCTGCAACTGACAGCTGTTTCATGAGGCTGTATGCAGACGTTCTTACAACCCCCCTAGCTCCAATTTCTTCAGTGAGGACTTTGACCTGATAGCCTTCTCTCCTTAGGCTGTTTGCCAGATCAGCATACTTTTCAGTCTTGTAGATTTGAGCTGCCTCCATTCTGTTCTCATATGGCACTGTGAGCTCGATCATGATCAGCTGCTTGGTTGACTGAGAGTGGACTACTATGTCTGGTCTCATGCCACTCTTGCTGATGATCTCTGGGTGACCCTTCCATTCTGGGAGGTCTGCAGTGCACTCCCAGTCATTTGCCCCGCCCAGCAGACTCTGCCCGTATGTTCCGAGTGGCACTGTTGTTCTTGGCCATGATTTGCTGCCTCCTGCCGTGAAGAATGTTGCGGGTGCTTTTGGAGTCCTGGTTTTCCTTTTTGTGGTGTTGGTATTAGCACAGATTGCTTGTACAATCTCTTTGATCATTTGGTTGTGCCACCATGTGTACCTTCCTTGAGCCAGGGCTATTTTACATGAACTTAGGACATGCTCCACTGTTTGTTTGTCATGGCAGAGGGGGCATGCAGGATCATCTGTTTTTTCCCCACTTCACCAGGTTTGCATTTGAGGGCAGAAGGTCATATGCAGATCTGAGAATGAAGCTGATCCTGAGAGGGGCCATGTGCCAAATGTCATTCCAAGTGAGACTTCTTTGGAGTGCATTCTCCCACTTTGTCCATTGCCCTTACTGGCTCTGCTGGACTGCTTTTTGGGGTCTTTTTGATCTTCTTCTTTTCTCATCTCCTGAATTATCATGTCTCTTTTGGCTTTTCCTTTGGCCTTTGACCACCATTCAGTTCTGGTCAACCCCAGTCCTTGTGTGTTGGTCTGTGTGTGTCCTGTTATTTCTATGATCTTGAGACTTTCTTTGCAGAATCCATCGCCTCTTGAACTTTCCATTTTCTGCCTGTCTGGGGCTTGACTGCTTCTACCACCTTGTCTCCTGAGTCCTCCAGCATGCTTTGAAGTCTGATTTTCCCTGCTTCGTATTTCTCCAGGATGGATTTCAGTGGTAGTTTCAGCTTTACCTGGCGACAGTACAGCACTATGTCAGTGAGACAGGGCTGGACACCAAGCCATTTCCTTGTAAATTTGTTGATTCTGGCTTCCATTGCATCCCCTGTGCTGGTGCAGATGTCGTATATCATCAGAGGCTATAGAAGCTTTGGTATCAGCATGAACTGCAAACACCAGACATTGTATTTGCCAGGGAGCCCACACTGGTCAGTGGTCTCTAAGCCTTCTTCCGACATCTGTTTGGCTTTTTTTCTTTTTTTCTTTTTTTTTGCTCTTTGTGTGTCTTTCAGGGTATCATCATACCGTCTTCCAAGGCTCTTCTGTGACTGTTGGAATGGCCTGGCTGGCAACACTGAAGACCACAGGTTCGGCCACTTTTCCTTTCCTCAGTGAGAGACTCACCAGGAAAAAAAAGGGAGGGGGGGGGGTGAGGTGCTCTCTTACTACACAACATCCCTTATGTGACATTGTCTCACGACAAACTGTACGCTTGTTATCCTATATCACCATCACGACTACCTTACTCTCCCCCACAAAAAAATTCTGCACAACACTGTTGGCACTGTGACTTCAGTGTGCACCATCCCTTTTCAACCTCATCACGGTAAGGAGTAAAATCACTCCTTCACACTCCATGATCGCACGTCAATCTCAAGAACCTACCCATGGCATTCTTTCTCTTAGTGGAGCCAGATCCCACAGTCACTGAAAACACAGTGCATGACCATTTTCCATCATATTTTCCCCTCAATCGGTTTGCCTCTACCTGAGTATACAAATGTAGAGTTATCCACCTGGTCAACTCACTTGCCCAATGTTCAAATGCCTACAACCACAATATATGCCTACAATGCCTCCAAATTCCTGACACAAGTATTGGGACCTTCAGTCGGGCAGACCGAGCACCACATAGTCAACAGTACAGACTTTGTACAGAAGATGGAAAACCAGAAACTGGCTCCAGGGGAGAAACTTGTCTCCTATGATGCATGTGCAGTCTTCACGAGCATCCCTGTACCCGAGGCTCTCTACGTCATTCGGGAGAAGATTGTGGATGACTACCACCTTCGTCACCGGTGTGAACTCACTACAGAACAGGTGCTAGAACTCTTGGAACTATGCCTCACTAGCAACTACTTTTCGTTCAACCATGAGTTCTACCAGCAGAAACAAGGAGTTGCCATGGGTTCGCCAGTATCCCTAGTGGTAGCCAATCTGTACATGGAAGATTTTGAAAAAGTAGCGCTTGAGACCACTGTCAACCCTCCCAGCATGTGGTACCGCTATGTGGATGACACCATGACCCGCATACAGGAGACGGAGGTTGACAGCTTCACCACTCACTTGAATTCCATCGACGACAGTATCCAGTTCACCTCTGAAACTGAATCAGAAGGCAAGATCCCTTTCCGGGACACTTTCATCTCCCGAACCCCTGACGACAGGGCGAAGACCAGTGTATATAGGCAACCCACCCACACTGACCAATATCTGAACTTCCACTCCAACCACCCCCTCCAACACAAGAGATCTGTTGTTAACACCCTCATGCACAGAGCCTCTGTACTGTGTTCCACTAAGGAGGAAGAGCTGAAAGAAGAAGAACACATCAAGACTGCCCTTTCAACTAATGGATACCCTGCATGGATGTGGGACAACCCTCGAGTTCCCTACCCTTCTTCTACAGATACGGACAGTGTGAAAGCGGGGAGCCCTTACATTAAAAGAGCTTCAGAGCGTCTGGCCAGGACCTTCCAACAACATGGATCCAAAGTGTTCCACAAACCCACCAATTCCCTACGCCAGCAACTGACCCATGTCAAAGACAAAATGGACCCCCTCAAGCTGTGTGGTGTAGTGTACCAGGTAGGGTGTCAAGACTGTGCCAATACCTACATTGGCGAGATAGCAAGACCACTCACCACCCGTCTACAGGAACACCAAAACCGATCTACTTCTGCCATACACAAACACCTACAAGCCACAGGTCACAGTTTCAGCCCCCCCCCCCCCCCCCCCCCCCCCCAAGAAACCAAGATCTTATCTACAGAGCCCTTCCTCACAAAAAGAAAAGTTAAAGAAGCCATCGAAATCAAGACTAGACGCCCCAGCCTGAACAGAGATCAAGGTTTTGAACTTCCCCCCATCTACAATCAGACCCTGACAACTATTCACCCCACACAACAGTCGCCCCACCAGGCCTCGCTTCCACAACAGCAACAGTGAGCTGAAGAAGATAGGGCGATCCTGTCGAAATATTCTCAAAGTAAAGTTTTGATTCTGAATCTAAATACTTTTCTAATGTCGAATCCAGAATCCAGAAACTTATATTCCTGTTTAACATATCACTGTCACACATACCATAGCCTAAACCCTATGCGTGCCATATATGGGATGAACAATGGATATCAAACCTCAATAGCTACATGTCCATGCCATCACGAGACATACTTCATATGTGTACAACATCATTTAAGATATACATAGCCCCACTTGAAATTGCTTAAATCAATTTCCATCTTCTTGGTGCATCCACAATTGTGCACTGTATACACCACACTTCATCTAAGTGATGCCACATGTTCCTAGCTGACCGCCAAACCAATTAACAATCCCCTGAGCCAAATGCCCACCACTACAACCAAGACAGCCAGCCATACCTCTACATTGGTAGTTGAATAATACTCTCCACTTTACCATAGTCACTCCAACATTATCAACTGGCCAAATCTTCCATCTCCTCAATATTTTAGATAACTTCTGACCATGGTCTCAACACCCACAATTGAAAATATAACAATTAATCCATCACTCCACCATCAAACTCACGATCTCCAATCCCACCATGGTTCACCTCATTGGCCTAATCCACCATAGCAAATCCAATAGCATAGTCATCATAGGCTTAGTGACACAGTATTTCCCATTGTTATCATCAAATCATAAACATGGCATACACAGTCAATATTTTTTACTGGGTGCTGGCAAGATTTGGTTTACACCCCTCTCATGAAAAGTCCCGGTTTATATACAAGCCCCCCCCCCCCCCCCCCACTCCCCCTTTCACATACACTTCCCCCTTGCGCATTCAATTAACACCCATCAACTCATAGCACACTCCTAAAAGGTATGGTAAAACTTAATCTGTCTTCGACACTGGCTTCACACACACACACACACACACACACACACACACACACACACACACACACACACACACTTACACACACACACACACAACACACACACACACACAACACACACACACACACACACACACACACAATCACACTCTGTGCACGTGCACACACAAAACACCCCACAACACACACACACACACACACACACAAAACACACACACACACACCCCACACACACAATCACACTCTGTGCGCGTGCACACACACACACACACACACACACACACACACACACACACACACAAAACACACACACACACCCCCACACACACACACACACACACACACACACACAAAATCACACCCTGCGCGCACACACACACACACACACACCACACACACACACACACACACACACCAAAACACACACACACACACACACACACACACACACACACACACAAATAGGTCGACCACATGATAAACACTTGACACAAGTAATGACAAATGACACACTGAACAGACAGACAAACATAGGGCAAACAGTGCTGGCACACAACAAACCTGGACAAACAATTACCAGACAAACACTGCCGTTGAACCTTGGGGTCAACCCAGGAACTGGTCAGGCAGGACAACGACACAGAGAATCTCCACAGGATCACGGGCCAGTCACACAGACTTGCAGGCCTACCTCAACTTGCTGAACTAGGTCAGCACATACTGACAAACATCAGTTCACTAGCTCAACACTGGACTACTACCATCACACACTGACCACAGCACATCTTCGGCTACTTCTACGGCAGAGATTAACACTAAACACTGACTATACACGAGCTCAAGGGCTGGCTTAAACAATGATCTTCCCCACACAAGCCTCTCCAAACTGTTACATTCTGAACTAGTGACCACAATACCAACCTGACAGCCAAATAGCTTACTTCCAACTAATGGGCCCTGTGCACGTTCAAAGTGATCACATCTCAAACCAGAGAGAGAGAGAGAGAGACCTCACCACAATTCTCCCCCATATGACACTCCCCCCCCCCCCCTTCCCCCTTTCTTCAAACAGGCAGGCCATACCAATCCTCAACCTGTCAGGATATATTTTCACCAATCCGTGTTAGTCTTATGTCTGTCTCTTGGAGTCATCATGCCCAATGCACACTTAATAAAACACTAAAAAAAATGCCCCCCCCCCCCCCCCCAGGTCTATATTCCCTCAGGTCTATGTTCCCCTGTTTTTGTGTTCCCAGTGTCTATGTCCATGATCCCAAATCTATTTTCCCGAGGTCAAGGTTCCCCTATTTCTGTGTTCCCCGTGTCTATGTCCATGATCACCAGCTCTATGTTCCCCCAGCTCTATGTTCGTTCACTTCCATGTTCCCCTGTTTTTGTGTTCGCAGTGTCTATGTCCATGATCACCAGCTCTATGTTCCCCCAGCTCTATGTTCCCCCAGCTCTATGTCCGTTCAGGTCTATGTTCCCCCAGCTCTATGTTTGTTCAGGTCTATGTTCCCCCAGCTCTATGTTCGTTCAGGTCTATGTTCACCCAGCTCTATGTCCGTTCAGCTCTATGTTCCCCCAGCTCTATGTCCGTTCAGGTCTATGTTCCCCCAGCTCTATGTTCGTTCAGGTCTATGTTCCCCCAGCTCTATGTCCGTTCAGGTCTATGTTCCCCCAGCTCTATGTCCGTTCAGGTCTATGTTCCCCTGTTTTTGTGTTCCCCGTGTCTGTGTCCATGATTCCCAGCAGCATGTTCCCCCAGCTCTATGTTTCCTCAGGTCTGTGTTCCCCTGCTGCTGTGTTCCCTGCGTTGAGGTCCATGAACCCAAGCTCTATGTTCCCCCAGGTCTCCTCAGCTCTTGTTCACCCTAGTCTTTGTTCCCCTGTTTCTGTGTTCCCCATGTCTATGGTTATGGTCCCCAGCTCTATGTTTCCATGGGTCTGTTTCCCAGGATCTATGTTCGTCGATTTCTATTTTTACCTGTCTCTGTTCTCACAGCTCTATGCTCCTCTGCCTCTGTTGCTGTCAATTAGGTGTAAAACATTACGAAAGAAATAAAACAAGAAAGAACCATTGATCTACCACACCTACCACCTCCACTGTTACTGGCATCTGGCTGCAGGTTTTATCATTTCTGTTTTTGCATATACTGCATCATTCTGCAAGACCGGCATCCATTGCCTTAAGCTTTCATCCTTGTGGATTTCATCCCCACTAACTGGCCCACGGAGGCCGTGTCTGTCACATGTAAATACACATGAAAGAAAGGTTATTAAAAACAAATAACTAGTTAATGTGGTTGAAGACTATATGAAGTGACAAAAGAACAAAAATCAAGGAAATTATTGCTGTTAAATGTTTCCTTCTGGAAGGGAGTTACTATACTGTCACAACAACATAATTCCTTTTCATACAGCAGGCCAGGCTGGTACCCACAGCAGTGTTATCACGGACAGTCTATGCACTTGCTGCGTCCGGTCCAAATCACACAGACCAGAGGTCACTCACGAAAGCAGTTCGTAGAGTCCTTCCAGAAACTCCCATACAACAGAAGGACACATGTCAACACGACGGAAAACGAAGTCGCTCACGGAGGTAGTTCGTGGAGTCATTTAAGGGACTCCCACACAACAGAAAAACACAAGTCGTCGTCCTGACGAACTCTGAAGCCCTTTCATTCTCCAATTCGTTGGTGACCTCACGGACAGGCTCTCGACCCCCCCCCCTCCCCTCCCCCCTACCCCCCCCCCCCCCCCCCCCCCTACTAGGGCGGAGACAGCGGCTGGGCTCGTCCTGCACCCCACACCCGGTCGGCAGTGCACGCACGACGTCTACCGACTCTTGGTCAGTCTCTCCACACCCCCACGGAGCAGAGACAGTGGCTGGGCACAGGCTACACCCCACACCCGGATGACAGTCAATTCCAGGTCATACACGAGGCTTCACCGACACCTGGGGAAATGATATCTACCTTGATTATCTAGCCCACTTCTATTTCCAGCAGCAAGGAGAGCTCCACACTCGAACTATACTGCGGAACTAAAGTTAAGGGCCGGCCTCTGATTTCAGCAGCTTTCCATATGTATTTTTCATGCCAACACCGCGTGACGAAAAAAATGGTCAACTTGGGTTTTCCCAAAGCCTTTCCCACTGCTGCACGTGCCTGACCATGTTTTGCAAGAATTGCAGTTCAGCAACACCGTTTTTAGGGGCAGTGAAAAGGTTGTCAAAACACGAGACTTTTCTTGAAACTTTGCTCGAATTTAGCTGAAGAAGCAGTATTGCAGTAGCTTTTTGGCATTTTGCACGAGCAAACCATGGCTATACTGAACACTTCTCAACGAAAGTTGCACAGGAATGGGTATTTAGGGCGCGCACCAGAGCTCTGATTAAGCATGCCTCCAAGAACGAAACTGATAACAGTGGATCGAGGACGGGCGCTGGGATGGCTGCAGGACGGCGTTTCCGGCAGAGAAGTTTCCAGACGCCTAGGAGTTAGCCACTCTGTTATTCAGCGGCTCCACCAACGCTTCCAGACTACCGGAAGTACTGATGAGCGACCTCGGTCTGGGCGGCCAAGATGTACAGATCGAAGAGACGATCGCTACCTCCAGGTCTTGGCTCTACGTCACCGAACCATCACCCGCAGGACGTTGATAGGCAACCCCAGGGCCGCTACCAACGTCACCATAAGTCGCATGACGGTGACCCGTCGTCTGCGTGAGGTGCGCCTGCACTCAAGGAGAACTGTCGTCCGTGTGCCCCTCACACCACGTCATCGCCGGGCCAGGATGGCGTTCTGCCAAAACCATCGACGTTGGAACAGACAGCAGTGGGGCAGGGTACTCTTTACAGACGAGTCCCGGTTTACTCTGTCTTCCTGTGATGCCGCATACGCGCTTGGAGACGTCCAGGTGAACGTTTCATCGACGCCTGTGTCCAGGAACATGACAGGTACGGAGGCGGTTCAGTTATGGTGTGGGCTGGCTTCCATCTGCACGGGAGGACCCCACTGTACCGTATTAGAGGCAATCTTACCGGCGTACGGTACAGGGATGAAATCGTGACGCCTCTGATCCTCCCTACACTGCAAGCCATGGGTGCCGGCGCTATACTCCAAGACGATAACGCGACCCCTCATGGCGCTAGGGTGGTGCAAGATGTTCTGCAGCGTAAGCAGATTCTGAGGATGAACTGGCCAGCCCGATCACCCGACTTGGCGCCCAAGGGTGACTTGGCGCCATAGAAACCTCTGGATATCCTTGGGCGCCGGGTGAGGGACAATCACCCCCCACCTGCTGATGTCGACCAGCTCTTCTGGTTCCTGCAGCAGGAGTGGATGGCAATCTCTCAACAGATGCTCCAGAACCATGTGAACTCAATGCGCTCACGGATCGGTGAATGCCTTGCAGCCCAGGGTGGGCACACCCGTTACTGAACTTGACCAAACTGAAAGAACTTTCTTGCAACTTTTCAAAAGGGGGGTGGGGTAATTCCGACGTTTGCCGCGCGAATGAAATTTCTTTGTTGGTGATTTTGTTTACATGAATCGAAAGGTTACATGTCGTATTATACATTTCAAGAGTTGAAGGTGTTGCTTTGATTTTGGGGGTTATGCGAGATGATTCTTCTTCTGGCCCTTAACTTTAGTTCGGCAGTGTATTTGTACCCCACACTGTTGCAGTTGAACTGTATGACTTGTTCCATTCTTTTTTCTCGTCAGATTTCCGTTGCTCAGTTTTGGTTTGGATTTGTTTAGGCTGAGGACCTGCTAGACTGCAGTAGTGCGCCACGAGGCAACGTTCTGCTGCCTTTGCTATGTCTGTCAGTTTACGACATTCTTACACACGAAGAGAAATGGCCACATCGTTGAGCAAGCACGGCTGTACTGCTCTGTGATGATAAGGTTAGACAGACCCCCCATAGTCTCCAACAGTACCTTAGGGTTCCAGCGTTTGAAGCAGACTTCAAGTCTGACAGTGAACTGCTGTGGGTTCCCAGTAGCCTCAGGTCTGCAATCAGGGACACAGTTACCACAACCGTCCACAGTGCAGACATCTCTTGTCAGCATAGCTTTCTTAACTGAATCTAGTCTGCAGCCTCCTCACGTGAAAGACGAACATACGTCGGGCATCCTCCCTGACAACGAGGCACTCCAACTGGCAGCCCACCTGTCTTAGTCCATCTAGCTCCAGTAGCAGAAGGTTCAAACCTCTCAAAGTCGTTGTCGGGGTCAGTTGTCCCATCCATAAACGCTGATAATTTGGATGCTCTTGGATAATCATCTTCGTTGCCAATTCCGGAATCTTTACGCTATTTGTGCATGCGTCATTTGGCAACGAACCGTCACAATTAATTTTATGCACTCAAAGAGAAACACAAGAAGTGTAGATCTGATCTGACCAATGACAACTATAAGTGAAGTTTGACTGTTTATAACAGCCTGGTTTATAATGCTGACATCCACTTTGTTGACCTGACAAAGGCTTTCGATACCGTCAGTCGCGAGGGTCTGTGGGCTATACTGTCCAAACTTGGCTGCCCACCGAAGTTTGTCAAGATGATACGATCCTTCCATGACGGCATGATGGCTCGCGTAGTGGAAAACGGCATTGTGTCTGTCCCCTTCCCCGTGTGCAACGGAGTGAAGCAAGGATGTGTCTTGGCACCGACCCTGTTCAACCTCGTGTTCGCCACAATGCTGTTCTCTGCTCTCTCCAGTACCAATGCAGGGATCACTGTCCGCTACAGATGTGATGGCCGCTTCTTCGACTTAAGGCGCTTATAGGCCAGAAAAACGTTCTTGAGGCCCTGTGAGAGACTTCCTGTTTGTCGATGACAGTGCACTCGCAGCACTCAACGAATCAGACCGGCAAGAGCTTGCCAGTTGCCTGTCTGCAGCAGCAAAGGCCTTTGGCTTGACGATCAGCCTGCGGAAGACAGAAGTGATGCTCCAGCCAGCACCCGCCTCTCTCCTCCAGAACCAAAGATCATGACCGAGGACACGACCCTGAACAATGGTGACAGCTTCATCTACTTGGGGAGCTGCTTGTCTTCATCGTGTGGCTTGGATAAAGAAGTGTCGAACAGACTGACAAAAGCAGGAGCTTCCTTCGGCAGGCTTTGGAACGGAGTGTGGGGAGAGCGTGGCATCAATCTAAGTACCAAGCTGGCAGTCTACAGAGCAGTTATTGTCACGTCGCTGCTCTACGGCTGTGAGACCCGGACTCTGTACATGAAACAACTGAAGACTCTGGATCAGTTCCACCTCCGCTGCCTGCGTAAGATCATGGGCATCTCCTGGGAGGACAGGATTTCCAACACAAAAGTGCTTCGCAGAGCAAAGATGCCTGGTATCGAGGAGCTGATCATGAAAGTGCAGTTGAGGTGGGTTGGGCATATGGTACGAATGGACGACACGCGACTTAAAACTTGTCTTCTGCAAACGCTTCTCTTCGAAGCTGTTTGCTCCTTTGTGGACAGCAAGTCGCCAGGCACTGCGGTCTGTGACAAGTGTTTACCCGCCATGAAGCGAGATGCCACAGGCTGCCAGTGATACTTTCAGACAGTCTTTGAAGCGTTTGAGTAATCGCCCAGTGTTCCTTGTTCCAGCTGCCAGCTCAGAGACACTCGCCAAACTATGCAGCAGATAGCATCCTGACATCATCTGCTGCCTCTGCATCACGTCGCAAGAGCTCTGTGGGATGTTGTTACTGCATGCGTCTACATTTCAGTTACGTCACAGCTATTACCTCCTCTGCACTTGATTAGTCATCCTCCTTTGATGAATCATGTACTATGAGCATGCTTGTGGCTCCTTTGCTCTGTTGTAGAGTTTCGAGCGACATTCAGTCCGCCTTTTATGATGTCTTCCTCCGATACAAAACAGCCGCCACCTTTGTCCTGACTTTAAGTGGTCCTGACCCCACTTTACTCCTGTTTAGTCACCTCTTTAACAGTCTTGTTAAAGACTCGTAAAAAACCCGTGTCGTGCACGTGCGAAAACACTTGACTATTCAGACCTGGGAAGTTCAGCTCATATTCTTTAATATCCACCATTCAGGTTTAGTTCTGATCCAAAGGAAGAATTCAGTACGGCAGGGAACACTAAACTACACATTTAATAACGAATAGGTAGTGCAAGCCTCACTCCCATGACGGATATAATTACACACCAAACGAATGCAGCTTAGGACACCAAATCACTTAGCACTAATGCTGATGCAGAACACACAGAACAAACAGACAGGGAGTGCGCTCTATTTCATGGGACGTCTGTTGTGTTCTCGTTGGGTTGCCATACTTTAATTAATTAACGGGTGTGAGAGTGTCATCAAAAATCATAATTCATTGATGATATCTCACTTTCTACCAAATCGAGTTCTCTCCCTTAAGGGAATGGTTCTGATGAACTTGCAAACAGCCAGCCAGTCAGTGAGCAGGAAAAGACCACTCTGCACGTGCTTGAGCGACGTTCTCTGATATCAAACAATTAAAAATCTGAATTTACTTTGTTCTCCCACCCCGTCCCCTCCACACCGATTTTCCAGAACAGATTTATTGTTAAAGCCCTCTTCATTATAGGAGAGAGAGAGAGAGAGAGAGAGAGAGAGAGAGAGAGAGAGAGACAGAGACAGAGACAGAGACAGACAGAGACAGAGAGAGACACTCAGAGAGAGACAGAGACAGATACAGAGAGAGAATCAGACAACAGACCGAACATGATATACGAAGAGATACCACAGAGGTTTGAAACAAATCCTACAATACATGTACATAGATTATGTATCAGTGGCACATAGATCCTACATCACAGAGTAACTTGGTGCAGACACGGTCAGCCCCACAAACACGTCACGACTCCAACGGTTCCACCACACCACGTCCATCACGGCGTCCATCTCTTCCTTGGTGTTGAAACTGGCCAGGTATCCCCCATGACGTGAACACATCTCCCTGGCTTGGCCATACGATATTGACTCTGATGGCTGACCTAGCCAGTAGCACAGACCCTTTACACGGAATCCACCACGGTCACACGGTTCATGGTAGCAGTGGGCTTCATCCTGTGCCCAGTCACACTCCACGATGAGGTTACAGGAGAGATGAGGCTGAAGATCTGTCCAGCTTGGTGTGGAGCAGTTCCACTGGTTGTCAGACAGCTTCCAGGGAATGGAAGAGGACTGGGTGGTTCAAGATATCCACACACACACACACACACACACACACACACACACACACACACACACACACACACACACACACACACACACACACACCACACACACACACACACACTTTGTTCGAAGTTCATTTACACCTAATCTGAGTTCTTCTAATGCCCTTCTGAATTTTGTAATTGTGAAATCATAATAGTTTTCAAGTTGATGCAGTGATTTAAAAGATCGGTAGACGGTATAACAATCACTATTTTCTAATCTACTGTGCCAGTCCTGTTTGAAACAGTCTACCCTTCTCTGTCTAAACACTGATAAGAATACCTTTTCATCTCCCACTCCTCCATTTATCCACACTTCTGAAAATCCGTAGGAGTCAAAACAATGTTTTATGTCTAAAGCCCAGTTGGGGGATTTACTAACTTCTTTCAATTCTTTTTCGTATGCTTGTTTCGATATTCGGTTTGGCGTCATTAAAAAAAAAATCTGGAACCAGTATTTCACTGCCTGTAAAGTATTATCAATATATAGAGGGTATCTACCTAGCTTAACAAGAGTATTTGGCGTCTTTTTGCCAGTTCCCAAGAACGTTTTGCAAGCAAAGAGATGTATGCGTTCTTTTGCATTAAAACGATGAATATAGTATCATTGGTTTAACCTGTGCATCAAATAATGTAAAGAAAATATACAGATCCACATTACCCAGGCTGTACATAATTTTCATGATATCTATCGCTTTGCTTTTGGCTCTTCCTGCAAATTCAGAAAGTGAAATGTCAATAGACATTTTTGTTATGTCGTTAAGGTAAATTCTAGATATTTATACCTATTTACGACTTCTATTTCCTGCCCTTTATAGTGCCATTTTTCATGTTTACTTAGATACCCACCTTTTCTGAAAACCATTATATTTGTTGTTTTGCAAATTTACTGTTAACCCAAGTAAATCAGAAGCCTGCTGCAAGTTTCTAAACTGATTATGAAGTCCAGAGGGAGTGGAGAAATTAAAGCTATGTCACCTGCGAATAACAATAAGAAGATTTCACGTAACCCGTTCAGTGCCTCACAATAGTACAAAAAAAGTTTCCCAGGTGCCTGGGAAATCTCATGATAATTAACAAAAAATTCTAGCTCAGAAACTACAAAAGATAGAAAAATGAAATCTGTATCATTTTTGAAGGAAATTGAATGAAGATTTTGAATCTGGGCTTCTTTTGTTTCAATTTTGATAATAAAAAAGTATTTAGGCTTTTAGATTTGGATAGATTTTTTTGCACGATCAAAAACATATGTATTTACCACATCCAAACAAGAACACACAGCAAAAAAGTTGAAAATAAAGTTTGTATGTCACACTACACCTGTAAATGAAAGTAAAACAGTTTGGAAGTCTATCAAGACGCTCACACTCGATGCAGACTGACCAGTCCACGACCACGCCCCCCCCCCCCTCTCCCCACCACGCCCCCTTGCTGGACTGCAACCCTCTCTTTCACCCCTCATCTTCCCCTACCATTCCGTCTGCACTGTGTCACACCGAGAGCAGGCCACGCTCCACTCTCGCGCTGACTTTCACATCACTGGCCACCGGCACGCAGTGCAGAGTACACACTTGGCTGGCTCGTTCGACACAAGTCAGCTGAACACACACTGAGGTCACAGAGCCCTACTCAATAACTGACGAAAATGGTCGGCAATTCCACCACTATCATCATCTCACCTTCATGCTCGAGTGAGTCGTTGAATAAAAGATTATTGTCTTTGTCAAAAATCATCAGCAGAGCCTGCTCAGCTGTGTAAATACGTTGATTTGGTCGCTGGGCTTGTCGAAGTTTGCGCCGCCATCTTTGCAAGCGAGACGAAATGCTGGCTGGTCATCCAGTCAGTGATGAGAATAAATGGGCTTTACCCTCACGTGTGGTCATTTACATATTATTTTAAGACTACAGACATATCAGGCTTTCTACGCAAACTCTATTTGAGTCCGTTGATAGAAATAGTAACGAATGAAAATTCAAGAAAAATGCATGACGTCAGGGGACTGCCCATAGGCACTGGGAAAGCACTTTTATTTCCGCGTCAGCTGACTGACTAAAGGCACGCAACTGGTGAAATTGGTTCCCATGCTTCCCATTTCTAGTGACAGCATCATCAACATCAGTCATAAGCAAGGGAAAAATCAGGGG
>CM031596.1:111000900-111023400 GCA_018398815.1 Conus ventricosus
AACACGCAACCCAAGGAAAGGGAATCAAGTGGACAGACGGAAACGGCCTCTCAGATCTGGAGTTTGCTTATGACATTGCCGCTCTTGCACGACCACTCAAGATCTGCAGGTGCTTGTAGACAATATCAGGAAGTTTGCGGGCAACATTGGCCTCATCATCAGTGCCAAGAGACTACAAACATGCTTACCGGTAAACACCAAGGGCCAACAGACGTTCTCATCGACCAAAAACAAGTGGAAGAAGTAGAGAACTTCACATACCTAGGAAGCTTATCAACAACGCCAATAATTTTGACCATGAACTGAAATGCCGTATTAGGAAGGGAACATCAGCATTCAATCGGCTGAACAAAATATGGAACAGCAAGAAATTCTTTCTTGGAATCAAACTGAAATTTTACAACTCCAGTGTGATTTCAACGCTGTTATATGGCTGTGAAACCTGGCAACTGAAGACCACCCAGGAGAAGAAACTCGACGCTTTTGATACTAAGTGCATACGTAAGATCTTGGGCATCAAATGGTCAGACTTTATACCAAATGAAGACGTTAAGTGAGAGGTCCAAACAGCTCCCCGTGTCAACATCGTCTGCAGACGGCGCCTCCACTGGCTGGGTCATGTCTTAGGATTACCCTCTTCAAGACCTGCAAATCGGATCCCAGCAGGCCAAAGAAAAAGAGGACGACCCGGGATGAGCTGGCGACAGACAGTGGAGAAAGACCTCCGAGTCGTTGACAGAGGATGGAGTGGCACTAGCAAACTGGCCGAGGACCGTGCACAGTGGAGCGCCTTTACTGCGAGAGCATCTAAGCCTAAGTCATTACTCCTGTGCGCTAGGACATAAGGATATGATGCGATTATATTTGGTTTTGTTAACCTTTGATTTGATACACACAGGGAATGAATGTGTACTATTTGTTTGCAGGAAAGGAAGAGGAAAATGCTATTGTTATGTTAGCCCCTACCCCTTGTCAAAAGACCTTTTTGGTAATGACAATAAAATATCAAAGTGTCAAGTGCCTCTCTGTGTTGTTTGGACAGGGAAGGGGGTTGTGGAGAAGGAAGTGAAAGGAAGGGGAGGGGGTGACTAGTATGGTCTAGTTTTACGCAGGAATGTCGTGTTTTGCAGTATGTTCTCCTAAGAGATCCGTGAAAGTGCATAAAACATTTTTCAATGATGTTGTTTGTTTTTGTTTTATATTCTCCTAACAGATCTGTAAAAGTGCATAAAACATTTTGCAATGATGTTTGGTTGGTTGGTTGGTTGACGTGATGGCCTTTAGGACCCTTTGAGCTTTTATCGTTCATGCCCTAAGGTGGCTCAAAGGATTAATGAAACACCAAACATAGCTTGAACGTGTATGCATATATGTATCTGTGTATGCACTCGTGTTCATATAAGTAAATGTGTGTGTGTGTGTGTGTGTGTGTGTGTGTGTGTGTGTGTGTGTGTGTGTGTGTGTGGTGTGTGTGTGTGAGGAGAGAGAGAAGAGAGAGAGAGAGAGAGAGAGAGACAGACAGACAGACAGACAGAGACAGACAGACAGACAGACAAATGGCAAGCTGTCTGAAGGATGGCACAACACACACACACACCACACACACACACACACACACACACACACACACACACACACGCGCGCGCGCGCGCGCGCGCGCGCGCGCGCGCAGATAGACAGACAGACAGAGAGACAGACAAACAGACACGCAGACAGGAATACAGACAGACAAAGCGGAGATGCTCTGACCTTCAGAAAACTATAAATCATCCGAAATCCCTCCCCAGTACTACAGTTATGTCGGATGACATATTTCCCTATAAAATCTCTCGATGTTTGCATAATTAGGGCTAACTTCTGCACGCCAACCAACACTTCCGGCAAGGGAGGTAATGTTCCACAACGACTCCATCGTTTTTGTGTCCCGTCCTTCGACTTCACATATAGAGATAACAACTTCTTCTCCCTGCAGTATATGTTCATGTGACGAAAACTGAGCATGATGGTCTGGTTGTTGCCCACTGTTAAGTACACACGGTCTGCACTCAGGGAGTGCTGACTCATGTGTGCACCAGGGCTGAACCTGACAGGTTGGATGAATCCTAGAATGGGAAGAAAGAAAAACCATCTTTAAGTTCACTGCTGCTTCAGCTGATCGTCATTATCATCTCAGAACATATCTAACAACGAACACTATTATCTATCTATCTATCTATCTACATCTATCTATCTATCTATCTATCTATCTATCTATCTACACCACACAACAAAGGTTTGGTCGAGCAAATATTAACCTGAGGTGAAAGTCTCTGCACAAGGTTGGTTGGATACTCTCCGAATTAAGGCCCAAGGTTTGGACGAAGACACAACTCTACTCAGATGGAGGCTCTCGAAACTAAGGCCACTAGTATAACAATGCCGGTTGGGAAAAGAACAAAATTCAATTACTGATGGATGATGATCATTTGAGATCAACAGTATTATAGGTAGATGATCACTGTCACAAGTGGAACAATGTAGTGGCATTAGAATAATAATGCTGGTTGGGGGAATAAATGAAACGATCAATGACTGATGGATGATGATCATTGTCATAAGTGACATCAACAGTGCAATAGGATGATGATCAGTGATAGAATGATGATCATTGTCATAAACAGTACTACAGGATGATGATAATTTTCCCCCAACCGACATTACTATACTATGCCACCACATTATTTCACTTATGACAATGATCACCATCCTATAATACTGTTGATCTCATTTATGACAATAATCATCATACATCAGTCAATGATCATTTCCTTTTTCCTCCAACAGGCATTATTCTACTAATACCACCACATTATCTCACTTATGACAATGACCATCATCCTTAGCATTGTTGATCTCATTTATGACAATGATTATCATCCATCAGTCATTGATCATTTGCTTTATTCCCCCAACCACCGTTATGATACTAACGCCACTACATTATTCCACTTGTGACATTTGTGATGAGAGTTGGAAGTGGGTCGGTGTGTCCTCTAGGGGAAGGGTTTGGAATGTTATTTTTCTCTAATGCAGTTATGTCCAAATTTCACCTCCACCCTCTGTCACTGTATAAGACAGTAGACAGGGATATATGTATGAATATACCCCCCTTTATAATCACCCCTCCCTCTTTTACCTAAGAGTACGAACGCCACACAACAAACACAGACAAAGGGAAATATGGTGCACAAACAGAAGGCTTTATTTGCATTCGCACACGCAGTCTTGCCAACAGAATAGCAGATGAAAACACCAAGATTTTCACGTCCAGCACACATGCAGTTTTCCCTACACGGGAAAAAAAAGCAAAAGAATCCAACTATGCTAGTAACACCAATGCCGACCATCATCGCATGGTCCCTTATGCATACCTGTGCACGCATGTGCTGTGCATTCCTATGTAATGACCCTTCCCCCAAGAGGCATCCACACACCTCAGCCCTCTGAAGACCAATACCAGAAGGAACAAGGGTGAATACCTACATCACCTGGTAATCCCGGGCTGAAATATCAAACAAGGTTGATATTCCACCGGACCCAAGATGCCCACGCGATGCTTCAGCGTACACCCTCTTTCTCCCAAGCTGTATTCCTTATACTAATCTTTCTCTATTGGTGTCAGGCTATCCCTACACACAAACTCAATCCCCAAAATATCTTTCAAAGCACTTAAATTGTTCAAGAGACCCGAAACCCAATCTTGCACTTTTGTATCTCACTCAAAGTCCGTGGCGGACACTTGACACATGCACACACACACACACACACAACACACACACACACACACACAAAAACGGCAATACAGTAAGTGTTTTCAAATATCACCACGTCTAGGTCTGTCTCTGATTCACCACACCCTCATATCGATGTACCACTAAAAAAAAAAAAAAAAAAAAAAAAAAAAAAAACAGACCTGCACTGAAGCGCTTGAGACAAAGCAGTTGAAATAAAGTACTGATGAATCGAAGACTCCGGTCCCCTACCTATTAGGCACCAACTATACCCCCCACAATTCACACGGAGCACAACGGGGTGTTTCTTCTTCTTTTCTTCTTTCCTTTTTCTTTCACGGGACGATGTACCGCACATTACACCTTTAGTAGGCCCTCGAGGTGGTTGCCCACCCCGACAGGAAGACAGAACCGAAGCTAAAGGAACTGCAAATACTGGGACTGCAGAAGATGGAGTCGGCGTCCAGTCCAGAACACACCCTGCCGGATCCAGGTGCGTCCCCACTCCGGGCAGAGGAACAGGCAAGGATGACAGTGGATGTAAGGAAAGACGACCCCCCAACCCGAGAGGCCGACCCTCACGGATTCGTTGTGCAGGAGAAGAAAACTGGCCGGAACCTGTGAAAAAGGAAATGTCTTACTACCACAGAAGAATAAAGTTATTTGCTGCTTCACTTACGTAAACGGTTCTGAGTGTTTTCTTCTTCTTTTTTTTTTCTTCTTTAGCATTTCACATTGACTCAATAGGAATAAATTGGAAATGAAATGAGGCAGGGAACAGTAAACAATAAACAGTAAACAAGTGGGGTAAATTTTGCTCCCATAAGAAAACCTAACACAGAGTAACTTTGATTCAAGACTGGCACAGTTCTTTAAACTTGAATAAAGTCAGACAAATACATAGACGAACAATCTAATAGTGGGGGAAAAAACAAGCGCAGGCCAACAACTGAACTGTCTTCATAGTAATGATTTGGCAAAGACTTGGACTTAAGGAAGGAAGGGGGGGGGGGGGGGGTAGGGGGGTTGAAGATGGAGAAACTGGGAACATGAACTAAGAAAATATATTACAGATATGAAAACTCTTCACTTGCTGCATAAGGGAGCCATCGCAATCCCTTTTGAAGGCAGATTTATTAATTTGTATTGCCTGCTCCGAGGCCTTTCGTCCGCTGGGCCGGAACTCATCAGAGAGGCACGGCTGGTTGTGTCTGCGCTCCTGGCGTCAAATAGAGACACACCACAGTCCATAATACTGTGGTGTTCTCACCACCAAGGGTGCAAAAAAGAATCCAATAGCACCCCCGAAAGCCGTGTTTCCCTGATGAGTTCCGACCCAGCGGACGAAAGGCCTCGGAGCAGGCAATACAAATATATCTGCCTTCAAAAGGGATTGCGATGGTTCCCTTATGCAGCTAGTGAAGAGTTTTCATATCTGTAATATATTTTCTTAATTTCATGTTTCAAGGCGTGTCTATGCGAGGTACCACCACCCGTCACCTATCGATCGATAAACCTCACACACGCGTATGCAGTCTACCCTCTGAACCCGCCACGCGCTGCGTGCCAGGCTCTTCCCTTTTTAATATTAAAAGTTTCGGTCCTCCGACACCAACCTACACTCTCAAAAAGAACCAATCTTTACCAAACTTGAAGACAATATTTCTGTACACCTACGACCATTACCAAGTACAACAACACATGTCTTAGCACATCAATACCACAGTAACTAGTCCACCTATCTGCATCAAAGTAGATCCGAAACACACATTACTTTATTCCTACGCCTACGGCTTTCCTTGACTTCAAGTTATATCCCTTTTTTTTCTTTCAAACTTCCACGCATTTAAATGTCCTCACTCTTTCTCTCTTCCCACAGAATTTCCCCTTAGTCGAACTCACATAAAAAGAAACTTTGCGAATAAAAATAAATTTTAAAAAATCCTCCAGTTCTGGGGACCGAAATACAAAAGTTGATGAAATAATAATATCTGCAAACAACCGACTTTACAGCTCTCCAGAATTTCAGCTACTTTACACGCTCACCTTGGTCAAAACAGGAACGACACACACTGGACGACACCCTCGGTCACCGGGACACTGCCAGACAGCCAACGCCCTGGTAGATGCAGAACCCGTCACTGAACATCGAAACACGACAGTCAAAAACTCAGGTAGCCAAACCTTCAGAAGTCGGTCGAGGGCATACCCAGAACCCCTGCCCCAACGGCAGAAATAAACTTGAGCACTAGGCTAAACCAACCTTCGTGGATGAAGCCTCAATTCGTACTGACTTGCAGACACACGACGACACTCCGAATTCACCTCGGGAACTCACAAGATAGCACTCACATGCACGGAATTCCCCGATCACATCGAAGAACTCCAGTTTCACGAGTGTTCGTTTACACACGTAAACCCCAATATTCCGGCGAATTTATGCGTTCTCCTCCATCCCCCCTCAAGAGTTGACAGGTAAGCATGCTCCCGGCAGGAATCACGCACTTCATGTCCACTGCCCATCCAGAAACGGACGGGCCACACTCCACAATTGTCGCTGAGGCGACCTGTAACCAGTTCGTGCGTGACACCCTCTCTCTTACTACTGATGTAAGAAGCAACTTGCTGGTACTAGTCATTGAAACAAATTTCTATTTTGGGGGGACTGTTAAAGTACTCAACAGTGGCTCAGGGATAAGTGTCTTTAGTCGTGTACTCTTTAAAGTACCTGTAGCTCCGAGAGACAGAATTTGAGAGAAGTTTAAACATTCAATACTGATTGAACAACATAGAACTGACACAACTTGAGCGCACTTTCACATATCAACTTTACTTGTTTACACAAGGGTGAAATACAAACTATTTCATGATAGAAAAATCAGTTCGTTCAAGCTGAGTTTTGATTTTTACTGTTTCATCATTAAGTGAGGGAAAGTTCAGGATGAGTTGAGTTGGAGTCCACTTGGAATATCAGAACTTATCTGATGTTGGAATGATTTCTCTCTTGCTGTTGTTAAAAGATATAAAGGCGAGTCAACAATGTTCTCAACGAAACCACTGCTAGTAATTAATCGACAATCTTTATCCCAGAATGGCGAATGAGCATGAACATCACCAGTTATTATGAACTTGCTATTCTGATCTGATTTTAGGTGTAGCGATCGAAGCCATTCGGTATTTATCTCATTAGGCCCTCGAGGTAAGTATATCGACACTACAGTGAATGTGGTGTCAGTGTTTAATCGGACCCTGACTGCACAGGAATAGGCATCGAGTAAGTCTGGTGGAACAGGACTAGTACATGGGTAATACTTCTCTCCTTTTATGTAAATAGCGACGTTGGTTTTATCTTCTGTGACTCCTTGCTGGGTAATGGGTGGAAAATAGTAGCCACTGAGTTTAGGTAACCTATTCCTCTTCACATTGAGAGACTGCAAGGCCAATACATTATATTTTTCGTCGGCAAGGTGTTGAGTTAGCTGATCAAGACTAGTTGAGATGGATCGACAGTTCCACTGGAAAACCTTAAAAGAAATGTTATATAACATGGAAATCTAACTTTCTTTATACCAACTAAAATACAAATCTCAAGATCTAGATCTATATCTAATTGTTCACGTTAACAGTGTCAAAATGGATAATAATCATGTGTAGAGTAGTACACTACGTATACTTTGTTTGTTACACAAGTGGTGGTATTACAGTCAGGATGAAGTGGATTCTGAAGATTTATAAGTTCTTGTTTCACCAGTCATATAAGACACTAAATCTGTTACTCCAAGGGCGCGGTTGTAGTAGGGTTGCTCCATAAACGGCTCGTAGTTACCGAGGGGGTTGATACCGTGATTCCCTCGCCGCTTTCCGGGGTTTCTTCCAAAGTAGACCCCTGATGTGACGGCCGATGTTCCTGGCCAGGACGCTGGCACCGAGATTGGTTGGGTGCAGGCCGTCACGGAGATGCCAGGAGTCTGGATGCAGGTTGTTATGGCCGATGAGACTGATGTTGGCGTCTTCATTTAGCTCAGACGTAACAAGTGCATTGAAGAGATCTCTCTTGATGTTTAATTGAGGATCTGTAACTGGTGCTGCTACTTTACTTATAATCACTTTAAGACCAGGCTTTTCTTTTGTTATGTTTCTGACACACTTTGTAAGATCTTCACTGCATTTAGTAGGAGGTGAGTGCTTTAGATCGTTAATGCCACAGTGAATGACAAGTGCTTCTTGACCTTGATGTGCAGCGTTGAAGGTTTCCTTCACATCTTTGATTCTGCTAGTTTTGCGTTGGTCAGCTTTGAATCCGTAGGAGTCGCCAAGTCGTTTCCCATTACTTTGTTGATCACTGAGTCTTGCAACACCAAAACACTAGGGAGGTCAGGTTCTGATTTTTTCTCTTTCTTCTCTGAATTTGAGCCATGACGTACTGATGAATTTGCTTTGACGTATGGTTCAACTAAACGTCACTTTGCTATTCTAGAACTCCCCCCCCCCCCCCCCCCCCCCCCCCCCCCCCCCCCCCCCCCCCCCCCCCCCCCCCCCCCCACGACAATCGTTTTTGTTGTTTTTTCGCTTTTTGGTGGTCTTCGTTGGTTTGTAAGGCCTCTGTTGGGCTGCTCTAGGGTGAAGGAGACAACCGGAGCTGACGAGTTCAGCACAAGAGGTTGCAGCTATGCTGTTTGGTCTGCGTGCCAACACTGGCCATTGTCGTCATTTTGTTTTGTGTCAGATTTTTTTTTTTTAATTAGTTCTTCTAATACAGAAATCCGAGTGCACAAGCTTTGGATGGTTGTGTTGACATCGGAAATTGCATGCGTGACTTGCCTGGAATTGGAAGATTGCTCAGATGAATTAGATGAGCACTGATGTCTGGTGGACCTGAAGGCCGTTGAGTTGGAGGCAACGAAGCGCCCTGCTCCCTTCAGCCTTGGTTGACTGCCTTTCCTCAGAGACTTTCCCTGATCACGGCTGTTGGAGCCCCAAATCAGGGTCGCCAAGGCTGACGGTCCCCGAGTCCAGGCTTTCCCTGTGGATACCCTGGTCATTTTTTTTTAAAAAAGATTTAACAAATTTTCAGCAGGCCACTTCTTCAGTTGTCACTTGTAGCCGCCATCTTGTGTGTGTTGTGTGTGTGTTGTGTGTGTTGTGTTGAGTGTGTGTGCGTGTGTGTGTGTGTGTGTGTGTGTGTGTGTGTTGTGTGTGGTGTGTTGTTGTTGTTTTTCTGTTGGCATGTCAACACTTTTCCCATTGATCATTTCCATTCATTTTCTTTCCAACCAGCATCATTTTACTATTATCCTAATAACTACACTATCTCACTTCTCACAATTACTCTCGTTCTGATCATCATTCACCTCCAATACAGTTTACTTGTCCCCCCCCCCCCCCCCCCCCCTCCTTTTGTGTCCTTTGTGTGACTTTTTCCCCCTAAGACATGATACCCCTTTTCTCATTGATCATTTCCATCTTTTCTCAACCAACATGATCATATTTATGGCAACACATTATTTCACCTATTACAATGAACAGCATCCAGCAGTACTGTTTATTTTTCCAATAATACTGTGTGCGTGAGTTTCCCATCCTCCTTCATGTACATGCCTGTGTGAGCGGAGAGATATGAGCTTTATCTCTCTCTCTCCCTCCTCTCCCACTTCTTTTTTTCTTCTTCCCAACAGCGATATCCCCTCACCCATTGATCACTGCCATTCCTTTCCAATCGTTATTCTCATTACCTGCACCCCACATAAAACTACAATGATCACAATCACCACTCATTCATGTTTTTTTTTTTTTAGCATGTCTAATCCTTACCACTGTTACGGATGGAATGGGTCGTGTGCGAGTGTCTGGCCGACTCTCACACAGAAATTATGGATGCATGCACGACTTTTCCAATTCACATATACACACCCACTCACCCGAACATTGACAGCTAGGCAACAGAACAACACTTTTTTGTTTTATGCTGCCCGAGCCATCAGACAAACATGAATAAAAAAAAATATAAGTTCATCAATAGGTCGGTCCCGTGCGCAGCGGCAGGTAGGGTAGTTGTCGGCACTCAGGCCGGCCTCTCCATGCCGACACAAGGTGGAGAATAAGGGGGTAGAACACAGCTATGGCCCCGACCCTCAGAAAGTGGCAGCCAGTCTCCTTCAGACCAGGGTAGACTTCTACCTGGGGGGGACTGATTAACTACCTTGATTATCATGGCTACTATTCATTACAATCACGACTACATTCATATTCATCAGCCACATTACATCCCACTAGAACTTGGGACAGACATCAGCATATTCTTTCTTCAACACTACAACATTCCCTTTTCTGGAATCATGACACTACAACATTCCCTTTTCTGGAATCATGACACTACAACATTCCATTTTCTGGAATCACGACACTACAACATTCCCTTTTCCGGAATCATGACACTACAACATTCCCTTTTCCGGAATCATGACACTACAACATTCCCTTTTCTGGAATCATGACACTACAACATTTCCTTTTCTGGAATCATGACACTACAACATTCCCCTTTCCGGAATCATGACACTACAACATTCCTTTTCTGGAATCATGACACTACAACATTCCCTTTTCCGGAATCATGACACTACAACATTCCCTTTTCCGGAATCATGACACTACAACATTCCCTTTTCTGGAATCACAACACTACAACATTCCCTTTTCCGGAATCATGACACTACAACATTCCCTTTTCTGGAATCATGACACTACAACATTCTTTTTTCTGGAATCATGACACTACAACATTCCCTTTTCTGGAATCACAACACTACAACATTCCCTTTTCTGGAATCACAGCACTACACAGGAAAGGATTTCAATACAAACCTTTCAGAATCTAGTTTTCCAAACTGGGAAAAGGATTTCCACCTAGACCCTCTTCGATAAACCATGAATACAATTCATTACACACAATTAATGATTACTTTTCATCAAACTATAAATGTCTTTCATCACAACAAAAATGTTCTTCTTTTTTTTCTTCTTCTTTTTTTTGTAACACGACAAGAATGTTCATTTCATTTCATATAATCACCAGATTTTAGAAGGTTCCTTTTTTCAAAAGATTCATCTACTTCAATATATGTAAGGCAAAGATTTCCACGCACTCTTGTTTACCAACACACAACTATTCAATATTCATATCAAGAGTGAGTTAAATACTCGTCCACATCAAAAATCAAACCCAGCATATATGATAGTCTATGTCGCTCACTTTGGGAGCTTATAATCCATAGCATCAAAACTCTCCCTCTTCTCGCAAAGCCTAGGTAAACCACTTTGGAATAATCACTTTTTTTCATCATGAAGTTCATAACTAGTTAAGTCACAGAATGAACAAAATCGTTTTTTTTTTCTGAAGACCAGTTCCTTTAACACTCACTTCATCTATTCACGTTTTCCAAAATGATTTCGTTTTGCTACACTATCAGTCATAGGATAACCGAACACCACAAATACTTTTCTTTTCTCAACAAAACCTTCACAGTGCGCTGGGGAAGTTTCAGGCGCTCCTAAACGGGAATACGGCTTCGGTTTGCTAATAAATAAACATTGAATGATAAATACCTGACTGCCACCAAAAACAGATGGGAGTCCCTCTTCTGCTTCTAGGTAGTTGCGTTGCCAGAATCACTGCAGAGTCTGCCTAACCTGTTCAGCTCACCCGGCTGGGTGAGCAGCAGTCAGGTAAACTTTTCAACCGGCTTCCGGACGACTACTTTCCAGCTAGCACGGTTGCATAAAAATTTGTCACTGGACGGGAAACGGTCCGTCACTACCACTAAGTACTATTATCAATCCATCATAATCACTAGCGTCACTAACGTATCATACCACTCAACAATAATTACAAAACAAGCATAGAAACCCTACTACTTCACCCCCACCCCCATCCCCTTCTTCTAACACCACACACACCACACACACACACCACACCCACACCACACACAACCACACACACACACACACACACACACAAACCCACTTCATCAGTATCTCTCCTCATATATATACGTTTTCACCATCGCCACTATTTTCACCATTATTGCCATTTTTGCGATTATTATCATGGTCATCATTACTAGTGCATCTCCATGATCCCCTCCTTGATGGCCTCGTTTTCATCCAACAGCCATTTCGCGCCGAATATGAGAAGATAAGTGCGTTCTCGTTCTTCGTTTTCACTGTCCTAATTGTTGCTTTTTTTGCCCAAAGAAGACCCAAGAGTCAAAATGCATTGTGTTTTGTCCTGTAATGTGTATGCATCTGTGGCGGTAACCAACCTCTTTTCTTTCTAGACAAATCTAACAAGAAATCATAGCAAACCACTTGGCTCTTTAATAATACAGCTAAATCTGCATATACATGGATTGATATGCTCGTTTCAATTGTGACTTTAAGATTTCTATTTTAAAAAAAAATAAATAAAAACCACTAATACTATGAGCAATTTTGTGCTGGAAAATGCATATGCAAGAGGGTTAAACCCAGAGGAAGCGCAGAGGGGTGTCTTGCCATAGTCTGGGGAATCCAGGATGGTCTAATCACATTTGTCTGGTGCACCCTTCATTCTATAGACAGATCACTGGTCGTTGCAGTACGTGTCTGGTGCACCCTTCATTCTATAGGCAGATCACTGGTCGTTGCAGTACGTGTCTGGTGCACCCTTCATTCTATAGGCAGATCACTGGTCGTTGCAGTACGTGTCTGGTGCACCCTTCATTCTATAGGCAGATCACTGGTCGTTGCAGTACGTGTCTGATAGCACCCTTCATTCTATATGGCAGATCACTGGTCGTTGCAGTCCCTGGAGAGGATGCAGGCTGCCCTCAGCAGAGTGACAGGGTTAGCATGTTGAGTCTCTTTATATGTCATTGCCCATCTTCCTTCCTAGGTTAGCATGTTGAGTCTCTTTATATGTTATTGCCCATCCTCCTTCCTAGGTTATGTTGTTTATTTGCATTGGAAGAGCCTTTTCAGGGCTTTATCATTTAGTTGTGGGAAGACAGACTGACCTCCGGAGGAGGGTGGGGGATGGATGGTGGGGTGGGGTGTTCAGTGAGTGTTCGCTCTTTATCTTGCATGTCCACAGTGCTTTTGTCGTGCGGAATCCTTGGCCAGTTTTCCGTATAATGAGTGGTGACCATGATGATCATGGATCTTGCTGTTTCTGGGTTGTTCCGTATGATGAGTGGTGACCATGATGATCATGGATCTTGCTGTTTTCCGTATAATGAGTGGTGACCATGATGATCATGGATCTTGCTGTTTCTGGGTTGAATGTTGGGCTTCACGTGCTCCCTTTGTGTTTGGTCTTCGTGTCTGAAAGGAGTCCCCAGCTGAACAGCTGATATACGATGTACCAGCTGGAGGCTGGTCCAAAGGTAAATGATCACTTCCATGAAGTAGATATGCTTTCGCTCTCATGCCCGCTGTGAATTTTGGTCCAGTGAGTGCAAAGTGAATGACACTGTCCGTGTCACCATGCCGCCCTATTTGTACTGGAGATGATGTTGTCAGTGCCCTGAGAAGTACTTCAAACAACATCTCTTCCAGCGAGTACAAGGCTTTTCTCTTTACACATCCCTAAAGTGGCGTTCCGTGCATATCAGCCTGTCATTGTATGAATAAGCATTTGCTTGTATTGAATACAAATGGATTAGAATATAATTAAACGAAATCGTAGGTACACGACGTTTCTAAAAGGGTTATTTACGGTAACGTGTACTTGACTTTTTAGCTCACCTAAGTGAGGGAGAAGCGGTACAACTTGCAGCCTTTTATTCTTACGGGAAGCCGTTCCATTGAAGACTTTCATCTCCACTCTGTGGTCTTTCGTGACGTCTTGAACGACTATAACAATCTGCAACTCTAGGGAAGAAAGACAATGACAGGTGAGGCGGGGAATATAAACACTCAGTGATCAAACGATACAACTCTAGGGAAGAAAGACAATGACAGGTGAGGCGGGGAATATAAACATTCAGTGATCAAACGATACAACTCTAGGGAAGAAAGACAATGACAGGTGAGGCGGGAAGAAAGGCGATGACAGGTGAGGCGGGAAGAAAGGCGATGACAGGTGAGGCGGGAAGAAAGACAATGATAGGTGAGGCGGGAAGAAAGACAATGACAGGTGAGGCGGGAAGAAAGACAATGATAGGTGAGGCGGGAAGAAAGACAGTGACAGGTGAGGCGGGAAGAAAGACAATGACAGGTGAGGCGGGAAGAAAGACAATGATAGGTGAGGCGGAAGAAAGACAATGACAGGTGAGGCGGGAAGAAAGACAATGACAGGTGAGGCGGGGAAATATAAACATTCAGTGATCAAACGATACAACTCTAGGGAACGAAAGACAATGACAGGTCAGGGGGAAAAAAATAAAAGGACCATGTTTGGTGTAGGCGGAAGAAGGCCCCACATGACAGGTGAGGGGGAAGAAAGAGGAATGAAAAGTTGAGAGGCGGGAAGAAGACACGACAGGTCTATGCTGGAATTTCAGCATCACTACGACAACTCATTCAAGAATTCTAGGATCGCTAAGAAAGACCCATTGACAGTTCATGGGGGCATCACAAACGAATCATTTAATGTCATGTCACCAGTACGTATTCACTTAAGATCTTTCATGCTAGTAAGTATTTCCTCACTTCAGACGGTATCCCATAACATAACAAAGGCTCATAAGAGGCATTAAACAGTAACGGAAGGATTCCCATTAACAACCATCATCTATTAAAAGATTTTGATGTGTTCCTCATTAAACATCATATCTCACCTGAAGATTCTGTGTGTTCCTCATTAAACATACACATCTCACTTGAAGATTTTTTCCCCATTGAACTGCTATTCACTTTCAGATCGTGATTCCAATGCATAAACATACGTATTCACTAAGATTTTTGTGATGCTCAAAAACGTATATCTCATCAGATTTTTGTTGTTTCCTCATTAAACATCTACTCACTTAAGATTTTGTGTTTCCTCATTAACCATACACATCCACTTAGAATTTCTTTGTGTTCCTCATTAAACAACATATCTCACTTAAGATTTTTGTGTGTTCACCATTAAACATACATATCACACTTGAAGATTTTTTTTGTTCCTCATTAAACATACATATCTCAGTTTAAGATGTTTGTGTATTCCTATTAAACATAATACCTCACTTTAGATTCTTTGTGTGTTCCTCATTAAACGTACATTCTCACTTGAAGATTTTGTGTGTACCTCATTAAACCATACATATCTCACTTGAAGTTTGCTTTTTGTGTTCTCCATTAACATACATAATCTCACTTGAAGATTTTTGTGTGTTCCCCATTAAACATACATACTCACTTCAAGATTTTCTGTGTTCCTCATTAAACATACGTAGCTCACTTGAAGATTTTGTATTCTTTAACATACATAGCCCCATTTGAAGATTTTTGTGTTTCCTCATTAAACATACATATCTCACTTGAAGATTTTGTGTGTTCCTCATTAAACATACATATCTCACTTGAAGATTTTTTGTGCGTTTCCTCATTAAACGTACATATCTACTTTGAAGTTTTTGCATGTTCCTCATTAAACGTACATATCTCACTTTTAGATTCTTGTGTGTTTCCATTAAACATACATATCTCACTTTAGATTTTTGTGTGTTCCTCATTAAACATACACATCTCACTTGAAGATTCTTTTGTGTTCCTCATTAAGCATACATATCTCACTTGAAGATTTTTTGTGTTCCCCATTAAACATATATCTCATTAAATTTTATATGTTCCTATTAAATACATATCTACTTTAAGATTTTTATGTATTCTTATATAAAATATATATCTCACTTGAAGATTTTTGTGTGTTCCTCATTAAACATACATATTCACTTGAAGATTTTTTGTGTTTCCTCATTAAACATACATATCTCACTTGAAGATTTTTTGTGGTTCCTCATTAAACATACGTATCTCTCTTGAAGATTTTTGTGTGTTCCTCATTAAACATTACATATCTCACTTGAAGATTTTTGTGTGTTCCTCATTAAACGTACATATCTCACTATAGATTTTTGTGTTTCCTATTAAACATGCATATCTCACTTGAAGATTTTTTGTATTCCTTATTAAACATACATTCTCACTGTCAGATTCTTTTGTGTTCCTCATTAAACATACATATCTCACTTGAAGTTATTTTGTGTATTCCTTATTAAACATACATATCTCACTTGAAGATTTTTTGTGTTTCCTAATTAAACACACATATCTCACTTGAAGATTTTTGTGTGTTCCTCATTAAACATACATATCTCACTTGAAGATTTTTTGTGTTCTCGTTAAACATACATATCTGACTTGAAGTTTTTGTGTGTTCCTCATTAAACATACACATCTCATTTTAAAGATTTTTGTGTGTTCCTATTAAACATACTATATCACTTCAAGTTTTTTTTTATTCCTCGTTAAACATACATACCTCACTTGAGAATTTTTGTTTGTTCCCATTAACATACATATCTCACTTGAGATTTTTGTGTGTTCCGATTAAACATACACATCTCACTTTATGATTCTTTTGTGTTCCTCATTAAACATATCATCTCACTTTAGGATTTTTTGTTCCCCATTAAACATACATATCTCACTTGAGGATTTTTGTTTTTGTTCCTCATTAAACGTACATATCTTACTTTCAGATTCTTGTTTGTTCCTCATTAAACGTGCATATCTCACTGTAGATTTTTGTGTTTCCTTATTAAACATACATATCTCACAATTTTTGGGATTCTGTGTGTGTTCCTCATTAAACATACACATCTCACTTGATGATTCTTTTGTGTTCCTCATTAAACATATATATCTCACTTGAAAATTTTTGTGTGTTCCTCATTAAACATACGTAGCTCACTTGAAGATTTTTGTGTACTATTGTTCCTCATTAAACATATATATCTCACTTGAATATTCTTTTGTGTTCCTCATTAAACTACATATCTCACTTGAAGATTTTTGTGTGTTCCTCATTAAACATACATATCTCACTTGAATATTTTTTTGTGTTCTCATTAAACATACATATCTCACTTGAAGATTTTTGTGTGTTCCTCATTAAACATACATATCTCACTTGAAGATTTTTGTTGTTTTCCCTCATTAAACATGCATATCTCACTTTAGGATTTTTGTGTATTCCTTATTAAACATACATATTTCACTTGAAGATTTGTGTGTGTTCTTCATTAAACATACATATCTCACTTAAGGATTTTGTGTATTCCTTATTAAACATACATATCTCACTTGAAGATTTTTTGTGTGTTTCTCATTAAACATACACTTCTCACTTGAAGATTTTTTGTGTTCCTCATTATACATACATATCTCACTTGAAATTTTGTGTATTTCCTTTAAACGTACATATCCACTTTAAGATTCTTTTGTGTTCCTCATTAAGACATGCATATCTCACTTGAAGATTTTTGTGTATTCCTTATTAAACATACATATCTCACTTGAAGATTCTTTTGTGTTCCTCATTAACATTAATATCTCACTTGAAGATTTTTGTGTGTTCCTTATTAAACATACATATCTCACTTGAAGTTTTTGTGTGTTCCTCGTTAAACATACATATCTCACTTGAAGATTTTTGTGTGTTCCTCGTTAAACATACATATCTCACTTGAAGATTTTTGTGTGTTCCTTATTAAACATACATATCTCACTTGAAGATTTTTGTGTATTTATCATAATACCAATGTACACTTCTCACTTTCAGATTCTTGCATGTTCCTCATTAAAAACGTACATATCTCACTTTTAGATTCTTGTGTGTTCCTCATTAAGCGTACATATCTCACTTTTAGATTTCCTTGTGTTTCTCATCAAACATACATTCTCACTTTTAGATTCTTGTGTGTTTTCTCATTAAACGTACATATTTCACTTTCGAATTCTTGCATGTTCCTCATTAAACGCACATGCATCACTTTCAGATTCTTGCGTTCTCCTCATTAAACACATATACCTTACTTTAGATTTCTGTCCCTTTTCCTTTTTAAATGTACATATATCATTTAAAGATTTTTCCATGTTTCTCATCAAACGTGCGTATCTCACTTAATGATTCTTCCATGTTCCTCATCAAATTTTAATATCTTAGCTTAAGATTCTCACATGTTCTAATCTTAATAAAATGTACAATCTCACATAAAGATTCTTGCATGTTCACCAATGAAAGCACACATCTCACTTTAAGATCTGGATCGTCCATCAACCCTAAAAAAGCCCAGATATAAGTCTGCATCCTCATCAACAAGACATCAGGGCAAGTACCTTCACCAGTTTCCTTCAATGGAATACCAATTCAATCAACTTTAAAAACCTAAGCTATTTGGGTGTAGACTTTTTCAGAATGCTAACCTTTAGAAAGCGTGTTGAGAATATTGTTCTAAATGCAATATTGTCAACACTCGAGCAATTCTGTTTCTGTTGAGGTCTGCAAGGTCTTTGGTGTAAACATGGAATAAAACAGGGGAGAGAGGAGAACCTTGAGGTAATCCCATAGAGAGTTTATGAGGCTCAGATGTCCAGTCTCCAAATCGTAGGGCGACGGTTCGCTCCTGAAGTGCCGCTGCTATCCATCGTGAATCTTGTTGACTACATAGTGAAGGAGTAGTTCAGTGAGAAGCGAGAACTGGACTTTGTTGTATGCGTCTTCCAGATCTATTGCAACAGCTAGTGTTTCTTCCTTTCTTTGGAATCCTTCGTATACTTCATTGGCAAAAGCGGCGACATTTTCCAGTGTATTTCTACCTGTTCTGTAGTCTCCTTGATTTGATGGGAGGATGTGTCAACTTTCAAGATCTCTTGTGAGCTTTCTTGCTATGATTCGTTCCATGAACTTTCCTGCTATATTTTGCAAGTGAGTATGCGGTAGCTATTTAGCCGATGATGATCTTTTCCTGGTTTTGGTACAGCTTTCAGGTTGCTGTGTGTCTAGTCTTCTGGGACACATTTTTATCGAAACTCTCCTGGTAGAGACCTAAGAGTTGGGCTCTCTCCTCTTCTGAGAGCTGTTTGATATCTGCATACCGTACTTTGTCTGGGACCTGGAGCACTATCCTTAGTGCATCTAGCTGTTGCGTCATCCAGTTCAGATGCTGTAATTTCAACATCAGTTACAGTCTGAGCTAGGTGTTGGTTTACTTGGTTAAATATTTCTTCTTTTATGCTCATCAGTAAGCATACATACTAAACTTTAACATTCTTCTATGTTCTTCATTGAATGTGCACATCTGCCTTTAACATTCTTGCTTGTTCACTAACAACTCGATGCTATTTATTTGCCGGCAATGGGAGATTGTCAAAAGGCTGGCCGGTTGGTTAATTGTTTTAGGTTGCGTTATCTACTGGATGGCAAGCAGAAATTTATAATAATAATGATTACTTATGGCGCTTAATCTTACATCATAAGCCCCAAATATACTAGAGGGTAAAGAAAACATAATTGAAACCAGTAAGAAGATGAATATTGCAATACGTACCATGCACATACAAACAAGGGTCATATTGACAAACACCTAAGCACGCACGCACACGCACACACACACACACACACACACACACACACACACACACACACACACACACACACACACACACACACACAAACACACACAACACACACACACACACACACACACACACCACACACACACACACACACAACACACACACACACACACACACACACCACACACACACACACACACACATCAATCACAGAATCAATCTGATGGGCAAGGGCAGGGAAGAAAGAACTGCTGTTGATAAGTGAAGAGGGTTTTTTTAAAAGATCCCACACACACTGTCTCACAACAAACACAACAGCATGTGCGCCCCCCCCCCCCCCCCCACACACACACACACACATCAATCACAGAATCAATCTGATGGGCAAGGGCAGGGGAAGAAAGAACTGCTGTTGATTGGTGAAGAGGGTTGTTTTAAAAGATACCTTGAAGGAGGACAGGGAGTTTAAACTATGCAAAAATATTGGAGTTTATTCCAGAAACAGGACCCTGAAAAGAAGAAGAACGATCGCCATTCCTTCTTTTTTTCTTTAAGTTCGAAATCAAGGTTGTGACGAGTGTTGTTCGGTAAAAGAACGCAACCGCCTGGAAGGAACATAAAGATGAAGGAGATCGGAAAGGTAGAAGACTAAGCCATTTAAAGATATAAAGCAGCAGTAAGACATTTGTAGTCTATTCGTTTTTCAACGGCAGTCAGTGAAGAGAAAGAAGTAAGGGAGTGACATCAAAGATCTGGTTTCTGAGAATCAAATGAGCACATTGTTTTGTACTTTCTGGAGACGACTGAGAAGATTTTGGGGACAGCCAGCAAGAACAGAATTATGGTAATCAAGTCTTAATAGAATGAAGGCAGAAAAAAAGTATTTTTGTGGCATCAACAGAGAGAAATGTCGCACAGAACCAATGCAGCGAAGCTCAAAGTAACAGCCCACGGCATACTGTGGACACATGGTGTTGTCAAGGGTAACACCTAAATTCTGTGCGATGAAGATGTTTGAATGGGATACAGTCAGATAAAGACGTCTTTTGGATGCAAAAAAACCATTTCATTTTTTCATTGTTGGCTGAAGTTTGTTAGCTGTCAATCAAGATTTATGTCCATGATACACGACTGTGTGAGTTGAATTGCAGAAGGCAGCTGAGATATATCGCTGGATGTGTAAATTTGACTGTCGTCTGAAAAGCAGTGGTGAGACAGGCTATGATGTCAACAATGTCGGAAAGACGGGATGGATGTAGAATACGAAAAGGAGGGGGCCCAAGACGGATCCCTGGGGAACTCCGTACTGGAGAATAGCTGGTTGAGATGAGAAACCATTTACAGAGATAAGCTGAGTTCGAACAGATAGATAAGACTGAAACCATGACAGTGCTTTATCAGAAATACTGAAAGTGTCGTGCGGACGAGACAAAAGAATTGAGTGATCAATGGTGTAAAAAACAACAGATAAGAGAGAGCAGAGATACTTGATTATCATCGAGGGCCAATAAGATATCGTTCACAATTTTCGGAGAGCAGTTTCTGTACTGTGGCCAGAGTGGTGAGCAGGCTGTAAAGGGTAGAGGAGGTGTTGCAGTGTAGGTGATTGTGAAATTGAAGAAAGACAATCTTTTCAATGGGTTTAGAAAGAAAGGGTAATTACAGACAGGGCCTGTAGATTTAAAGATTATTAGCGTCAAGGGAAGGTTTCTTAAGTAAAGGTATGACAACTGCAGTATTAAATACAGAAGGAAAACGGGCCGAGTTTGGGGATTCATTCACAATTGCGGTAATAAGGGACAACAGAGAAGATGGTAGTGGATATACAACACGTCTTGATGGGAGTTTTCATGATCACTTCTTTAACATCAGAATCAGATACAGGTTCAAAGGCGGATATCAGAGAGCCACGGAATGAGTCATAGTGAACGTCAGGGGCTGGCACAGCTTGGGAATCAAGGCTGGAACGAATGGTTATTTTCTCAACAAAAAAGTCACAGACTTTCTGGGTAACAGACTGGGGAACTGATGAAGGGAGTGGAGAAGATTTCGTTCTGCCCATTATGGTGTCTGTCACTTTGAACAGTTGCTTGGATGTAGTGCATGCGAGGATTTGTGCATTGTAGAATGTGGTCTTTGCTTGCTGTACAATTGTGTTGACGATTTTGTTATCAGTTGTAACATTTGTTTGTGGACGATCAACCAGTCTTTAGCCACTGTCTCTCTGCTCTCTTTTCACGTTTGTCGTCACGTACCGGGCGCCCACCACTGGAAACCAAGGGGGGGTCGGACGAGTAGACACCTTGTGTCGGGTCAATGGGGCGTGGCGATCCATGATGTCGAGGAGAAGCTTGTTTGAACGTCCAGCTGCGGAAGAGGTAAGGGACTGAAGACTGGACACCAAGTCAGCTCTGAAGCCTTCCCAGGTCAAATGGAGGCAGTGTTGCGGGCCTCAACATACCGAGGAAGGGAACGGGGAAGGGCAATATGCAGCTTGGTCAGTTGTCGGAAGTGAGGGTCAAACGGTAGAGAAAGACTCTACAATGCCATCAGAAAGGTTTGAAAAACCAAATCAAGGATATGGTCAATTTGTGGGTTAAAGAGGTTACAGACTGCTGGAGACCAAAACTCTCAAATATTTTCCATTAATTGAGAGATGTTAAGAGTTGGAAGGGTTGTGCCAGCGGAAGTTGACATCACCAAGGAGTAGGGGATGGCCTTTGAAGAAATTCATAATTCAAGTAAATCGGGAAGTTCATCAAGGAAACAGTTTTTCTTGCTGGGTGGTGGACGATACAGGTAGGAAAGGTTGGCGTAGTTTAAAAAAACAAATTTTAATGTTTGCGCATGCGCTGCTCCCCCCACCCCCCCCTCTCTCTCTCTCTCTGTCTCTGTCTCTGTCTCGTTGTGTGTGTGTGTGTGTGTGTGTGTGTGGTGTGTGTGTGTGTGTGTGTTGTGTGTGTGTGTGTGGTGTGTGTGTGTGTGTGTGTGTGTGGTGTGTGTGGTGTGTTGTGTGTGTGTTGTGTGGTGTGTGCGTGTGTGCGTGTGTGTGTGTGTGTGTGTGTGTGTGTGTGTGTGTGCGTGCGTGCGTAAGTGCGTGCCTGTCTGCCTGCCTGCTTGCGTG
>CM031596.1:111028400-111078053 GCA_018398815.1 Conus ventricosus
TTTAGGGAAATTCCGCGGAGTTCTGACGTTCGATCGTGTTCATATTTATTTAAATTCGTAGTGTGGGAAACGATTTCATGGATTGTGGACGGTTGTGGGAAAAGATTTCGTGGATTGTGACGACTAAAAGAAAGAACGAATTCTTATATTTTTGTGCTGTGACAGTAACATTTCCTTTTCATCCACTTCCTCTTTCCGAATCACAGGAAGGGGTGCCAGCGCTGGAAAGAGTTGTGTCTCCCTTTCCTATTGAATCACAGGAAGGGAATGCCAGCGCTGGAGAGAGTTGTCTCCCTTTCCTACTGAATCACAGCAAGGGGATGCCAGTTGGAGAAGTTGTGTCTCCCATTCCTACTGAATCACAGGAAGGGAATGCAGCGCGAGAGGTTGTCCCTTTCACTGAATCACGAAGGATGCCAGTTGAAGTGTCTCCCTTTCCTACGGAATCACAGGAAGGGGGTGCCAGCGCTGGAGAGAGTTGTCTCCCTTTCCTACTGAATCACATGAAGGGGTGCCAGTTGGAGAGTTGTCTCCCTTTCCTACTGAATCACAGGAAGGGGGTGCCAGTTGGAGAGAGTTGTCTCCCTTTCCTACTGAATCACAGGAAGGGGGTGCCAGTTGGAGAGAGTTGTCTCCTTTCCTACTGAATCACAGGAAGGGGATGCCAGTTGGAGAGAGTTGTCTCTCTTTCCTACTGAATCACAGGAAGGGAATGCCAGTTGTAGAGAGTTGTGTCTCCCTTTCCTACTGAATCACAGGAAGGGGGTGCCAGTTGGATAGAGTTTGTCTCCCTTTCCTACTGAATCACAGGAAGGGGGTGCCAGTTGGAGAGAGTGGTGTCTCCCTTTCCTACTGAATCACAGGAAGGGGGTGCCAGTTGGAGAGAGTTGTGTCTCCCTTTCCTACTGAATCACAGGAAGGGGGTGCCAGTTTGAGAGAGTTGTGTCTCCCTTTCCTACTGAATCACAGGAAGGGGATGCCAGTTGGAGAGAGTTGTGACTCCCTTTCCTACTGAATCACAGGAAGGGGATGCCAGTTGGAGAGAGTGGTGTCTTGAATCACAGGAAGGGGATGCCAGTTGGAGAGAGTTGTGTCTCCCTTTCCTACTGAATCACAGGAAGGGGATGCCAGTTGGAGAGAGTTGTTCTCCCTTTCCTACTGAATCACAGGAAGGGGATGCCAGTTGGAGAGAGTTGTGTCTCCCTTTCCTACTGAATCACAGGAAGGGGGTGCCAGTTGGAGAGAGTTGTGTCTCCCTTTCCTACTGAATCACAGGAAGGGGGTGCCAGTTGGAGAGAGTTGTGTCTCCCTTCCTACTGAATCACAGGAAGGGGTGCCAGTTGGAGAGAGTGGTGTCTCCCTTTCCTACGGAATCACAGGAAGGGATGCCAGTTGAGAGAGTGGTGTCTCCATTTCCTACTGAGTCACAGGAAGGGGATGCCAGTTGGAGAGAGTTGGGTCTCCCATTCCTACTGAATCACAGGAAGGGTGCCAGTTGGAGAGAGTGGTGTCTCCCTTTCCTACTGAATCACAGGAAGGGGGTGCCAGTTGGAGAGAGTGGTGTCTCCCTCCTACTGAATCACAGGAAGGGGTGCCAGTTGGAGAGAGTTGTGTCTCCCTTTCCTACTGAATCACAGGAAGGGGATGCCAGTTGGAGAGAGTTGGGTCTCCCATTCCTACTGGAATCACAGGAAGGGGATGCCAGTTGGAGAGAGTTGTCTCCCTTTCCTACTGAATCACAGGAAGGGGTGCCAGTTGGAGAGAGTTGTCTCCCTTTCCTACTGAATCACATGAAGGGGTGCCAGTTGGAGAGAGTTGTGTCTCCCTTTCCTACTGAATCACAGGAAGGGGTGCCAGTTGGAGAGAGTTGTGTCTCCCTTTCCTACTGAATCACAGGAAGGGGGTGCCAGTTGGAGAGAGTGGTGTCTCCCTTTCCTACTGAATCACAGGAAGGCGATGCCAGTTGGAGAGAGGTGTCTCCCTTTCCTACGAATCACAGGAAGGGGGTGCCAGTTGGAGAGAGTGGTGTCTCCCTTTCCTACTGAATCACAGGAAGGGGGTGCCAGTTGGAGAGAGTGGTGTCTCCCTTTCCTACTTGAATCACAGAAGGGGATGCCAGTTGGAGAGAGTTGTCTCCCTTCCTACTGAATCACAGGAAGGGGATGCCAGTTGGAGAGTTGGTCTCCCTTTCCTACGAATCACAGGAAGGATGCCAGTTGGAGAGAGTGTTCTCCCTTTCCTACTGAATCCACAGGAAGGGTGTGCCACGCTGGAGAGATGTGTCTCCCTTTCCTACGTAATCACAGAAGGGGTGCCAGTTGGAGAGAGTTGTCTCCCTTCTTCTACTGAATCACTAGGAGGTCGTGCCAGTTGAGAATTTCTCCCATTCCTACTGTATCACAGAAAGGGTGCCAGTTGGAGAGAGTTTCTCCCTTTCCTACTGAATCACAGAATGGTGCGTTGGAGAGAGTTTGCTCCCTTTCCTTCTGATCACAGAAGGGGGTGCCAGTTGAGATGAGTGGTGTCTCCCTTTCCTCTGATCACAGTTGAGGGGCCGTTGAGGAGTTTCTACCCTTTCCACAAATCACACGAAGGAGTGCCAGTTGGAGAGAGTGATCTTCCCATTTTACGAATTCACTTGAAGGGTGTGCCGTTTGGAGAAATTCTCCCTTTTCCTCTTTTGTCCGTTGCTACCCCGGTCAATTGGCTCTTCCATCTCCTCTCTATAAGGCATGGAAGGAATGCAAAGGTGAAAGTTTGATTGGCCTCCTTTTATGACATTGAGTTACGCTCAACTGTTTCTTCTTGGGACATCTGCCCATGCGGTTTCTATAATATGTTCTTCTGTATTCTCTGTCTTCCTGCTTCAATTTTCGTTTTCTTCCAATTTCACTTCTTATTCGTTCTTTTCAGCGTGTTATGTAGATAGTTTCAGCCATTTCAGCATACGTGGTGGAAGCAGCTATGTTTCTTCAGTGGCATATTAACTGTTCCTCGTTTTTCCTTCTCACGCTTTAACCTCTTCATTGGTCCTTTTATCCCTTTCTAAAACATATCCATCTATCTACACGATTCTTCCATTCTTTTCATATTTAATGGCGTTTTCTTAGTATTCTTTTTTTCTCTCCCCTTTTAGATGTTATGTCCCCTTCATTGTTTCATTTTTCTTTATAACAGGACAATGTTAGCCAGAGGTACACGTGAATTTTTGATTGTTTTCTTTATTAGAATATTGTGTTTACTGTAAAAATTTCTTTATATGGACAATGTGATGGTATACATCAAATATGTTTGATTGATTTTGTGTTCTGCCAATGTTTCGGTTTTTGCCGCAAAAAAATCACTGTTTGATGCAGTATCTGGATGCTATGAGATGTATTACAGCTACCTATACTGGTAGTTTTGTCTTAGTATTTTGTTTGTTTACCTCTAAAATCGTTTAACACTTTCATTACACTTATTTTCTTTACTGTAGCAAATAGTCTATGCTATTCACAGCTTTGCTTTTGAACAAAAAAAATCCGTTTATATTCCTTTTTTTCTGTTTAAATGTTCATATTCCGTTAGTCCATATTGTTTTAAGGATATGTTCTAGCCAGAGGTCTGTTGTGGACATATTGTTTTTCTTTACTCAACGGTTTCATGCTTCCTACTTCATAGTCAATCATGGAGTCACTTAAAGTGTATTTGGCACAAGGCCAACAACGTGGTTTAAATGGTGAAAAACTTGTCAACTATATTACTCAATGTGAAGATCAAGCGGCACGTCCTCTGGACGGGAAAAGAAAAGGAGCGGTAACATGCTTTTCCACTAAAACAAATGGAGGTGGAAGGAAAAGCACAGGTAAGAGAATTACAGCGTCTCCAAGTGCAGGCTGAGATTGATCTTACGAAAGCACAAGCTCAGTCTCTGTTGGACATTGAGGAGTCTTAATAGGACCTCCATTCCCCCAAAGACCCTCCAATTAAAAATACTTACATCCTCAAGCTCCCTGCTTTGACTAGTCCAAGAATGTAATTGACGCTTTTCTCTATCATTTTGAATCCCACGGTAGTACATGTGGCTGCCCCCCCCCCCCCCCCCCCCCCCACCCCCCCCCCCCCCCCCCCACCCCCCCCCCCCTCAAAAAAAAAATCGGTCTTGATAATGCTCTAACTCTCTACCATTCTTTTGCGGCTAAGAAATCGCTCAACTGGGACGACTTAATTTCAAAACTTTCACAAAACATTGAAATGCACCACTGAAGGATTCCAAGAGAAAGTCAGATCCTTGTGTCCGGAGAAAAAAAAAAAGAATGTTTTCATGCCTTTTTGATTTGCACTTCTCATTTATTTATCTTTGGGTTGAATTGTTCAATACAAACAAAGATTTTCATTCACATCATGACTTTTTACTTTTTTCTCCGGGGAAAATTTTACAGAGTGTCACCTTGACCTTGCTGTCTTTCTCAAGGAACGTTCTGTAGAGAGTGCTGAAGAAATGTGTTGTTTTACCAATCAGTACAAAACCGCACACCCAGAAAAGCAGTGTGGCAAAAAAACTTGTGGATTCCGTTTTTGAGGCAAGTGTGTCAGCCAACAATGTGAACACAGCACAGACACCAAGGGTAGTGCAGGATTGCTCCCAGCTGGTGTGTTCGAGGACAGCATTTCTCTTGGTCCCACCTGCACCTTTGGGTGTATCTTTCCTTTACTTGTGGATTCCCGATTTTGAGGCAATTGTGTTAGCCAACTATATCCCGCAACGTGGTTAAATCGGAATTTTCAAAATTCTAGTGGTCGGTTATCTCACAATCGTGGCTCTTCCTATTCGGGTTACTCACGTCAGCAGCAAAAAAATCGCATTGTAACATTACGCAACAAGGGTACGGTACACCTCCTTATCAGCAGAGAGGTGATTTGTCTTTTAAACGTTCACGCTTAACCCGTTGTGGTCGTGGTTTTAGTCGTGATCGTGGTTTTGGTCGTGATCGTGGCTTTGCTCGTGATCGTGGTTTTGGCCTTGGTCGTGGCTATGGTTTCAGTGAAAGGTCTGAGAATGTCGACAATGACTTTCGTTGTTGGTTTTGTGGCTCTGAATTTTACATTGCTAATGATTGTCCTTACAGTCCTAAACCTTCAGCTGTTTCTCAAGCTTCTGAAACCATTCGCAAAAGAGAGGAAGTTCTTTGTATGGTCCTTCATGTTCTCGCAGATGGCCTCCTTATTGAGCCTTGCACTGTCAATGGCTTCGAGGCTACTCTCCTCAGGGATACAGGTTGTACGACTACTGGATTAAATTTGTAAAGACCAGTTCACTGGTGTGACCCCAAAGTGTCGGTCTTTTGGTAGTCAGAACAGAGTGTTTTCCTTGCCTTCGTGGAGGTTTCTTTTCCCTACTTTTTGGGTCAGGTTAAAGCTTATGTCATTAATGTTACTGTCACTGACTTTGTTCTTTATAGCTTGCCTGGTGTAATGTCTCCTTGTTTATGATCAATTGTTCATTTTGTTCCTTGTGCTGTCAGAACTCGCCAACTGTCTAAGTTGGACAAACAATCCCCTAAAGCCTTACCTGTTCCAGACTTGTCTTTGTTCGACGTTACTCTGAAAGAGCTTGCTGCAATGCAAAACATGATGATTCATTGACATATTTCACATTTCTTTTGCTGCTGTTGTTAGTGACATACTCGCTACCCCCCCCCCCCCCCCCCCCCCAACCCTTCCCTCCTCCACCCTCACCTCCCCAAACTTCACTAAGGATGGTGACATTGTGAAACAAGTTGTTGTACCAAAGGGTTTGCAGGACAGTTTTTTTTTTATACTGCTCATGGTTCGATTTCCGCTGGTCATTGTCGTATTAAACGTACACTTCAGTGCGTTCTTGTATCATTTTTCTGGTTTTCCACAAGTCGTTCAGTGTTAGATTATTGGACGTCTTGTGATATCTGCCAAAAAAGCGCTCGGAATCTTGTTCGGTGGGCATCCTTCTACAAAATGCCTCTTGTTTCCATTCCATTCGAAAAGGTTGCTGTGGATATGGTTAGGCCTTTAGAACCTTCGTCTTAAGGCAATCGCTATATCCTTACTTTCATAGATACAGCTACTTTAAGTTAGGGCAATACCACTCAAACAGATCGATACCGTAACAGTCGCTGAAGCTTTACATTGAGTGTTTTCTCGTGTTGGCTTACAGTCCGAAATGCTTACTGACTGTGATTCTCAGTTTGACTCCGGTTTGATGCGTGAGATAAGCCAGTTATTGACTAGTTTGTCTGTTACTACCACTCTATATCACTTTCAGTCGAATAATATGATCAAACGCTTCAACGACACGTTGAAAAACATGTCACAGGAAGTCTGTAGTTAACGCCCTGATGACTGGGATCGTTATATCCCCGCATTATTGTTCGCTTACCGAGAAATACACAACGCAACGTTGATTTGACTAACGGCTATTGGCAATTCCCATGGCGCCACAGGATAAACATAAAACAGCGCTTCAGACTCCTTTTTGTTTGTACCAACGGACCCGGATGCGCTGTGGTCTCCGGAATGCTCCTGCAACTTTTGCCAGGATGCTGTGCAAGTTGTGACATGAGTTGTCTGCCGTCAGCTTCTTTGACGACATGTTGTTGGATGTTGTCCGTAGGAATGTCGTCCTTCATTTTTTGCGCTTGTTGTTCTCACGTCTGAGGAGCTTTGGCCTCACTGTGCTTCCGCTCAAAATCCTTGCAGGATTTCAGAAACTTGAGTTTCTTGGCCATGGCGTGTCAGTACGCAAGATTCCGCTTGAGACCAAAAAGGACAGACGACTTTGTCTTTTAAGCAATATACCACTAAAGAGCAAATCCGTTCCTTGCTAGGACTACTGTCTTACTACACCAGATATGTTTCCCATTTTGCTGTTATCACTGCCCCTCTTACTGATTTGATAAAGAGTGACAAGTGCAGACAGACTGTCTGGACAGGACTGTAAAATGTTTAGAAATAGTTCGGAACATTTTCTACCGTTTGCCTTTTCTGTTGTTTTCCAACTTTTCAGAGGACTTTGTGCTACGTACGGATGCTAACAGCAAAGGTATGAGAGCATGTCTCCTACAAGAGAAAGATGGTTTGTTATTTCCTACCAGTTCGCAAGTAAAACGTTTTCTCTGGCTCATGAAAGGTATTATATTACTGAACCTGGGTGTTTCGTAATGTGAAAGGTATTATTTTACTGAGCCTGGGTGTTTAGTAATGTGAAAGGTATTATATTACTGAGCGTGGGTGTTTAGTAATGTGAAAGGTATTATATTACTGAGCCTGGGTGTTTAGTAATGTGAAAGGTATTATATTACTGAGCCTGGGTGTTTCGTAATGTGAAAGGTATTATATTACTGAGCGTGGGTGTTTAGTAATGTGAAAGGTACTATATCACTGAGCGTGGGTGTTTAGTCATGTGAAAGGTATTATATTACTGAGCCTGGGTGTTTAGTAATGTGAAAGGTATTATATTACTGAGCCTGGGTGTTTAGTAATGTGAAAGGTATTATATTACTGAGCCTGGGTGTTTAGTAATGTGTGGGTTCTTGAAAAGGTTGCACGATTCTTGACTGACAGGGAAGTTATTTTGCGAACATAGCACAGGTCTTTAACCTGTTGCATACATACAAGAACATAGCACAGGTCTTTAACCTGTTGCATACATACAAGAACATAGCACAGGTCTTTAACCTGTTGCATACATACAAGAACATGGCACAGGTCTTTAACCTGTTGCATACATACAAGAACATAGCACAGGTCTTTAACCTGTTGCATACATACAAGAACATAGCACAGGTCTTTAACCTGTTGCATACATACAAGAACATAGCACAGGTCTTTAACCTGTTGCATACATACAAGAACATGACACAGGTCTTTAAGTCAACGAATGACACCACTAACTGTCCTTCCTCAGTGAGGAACATCGCTTCTCTTAGAACACTGTATTTTGTTTCATGCCAGTGCTATCACCATCATCATCCTCGTCTGGTCGCGAAGTCCACCAACAATCACAAACACACAGCATTGGAATATTCAACTGATAATGATGATGATGGATTCTCCAGTCGTGTGCGACGGATGAGTAGGCAGGCAGGTCATCTGCTGAAGTGGGTCCTCATGTGGGAGTGAAGACCAATTTTTGAGGCACAAAGTCTTCCAGAGACACTGCATGGAATGGAGTCATGCATGGAAGGGCCCCGTTTTCTCGATTCCTCTTTTCCTGGATGGCAACTGCTCTGTTGCGCTCAAATGTCTTTGTGCCCTGGGTGCACTGTTGCTTCCACTATGTTCCGTCAAGGTGACATCTTCCCAGGAAGCAGTGTCGATGTTCCAGCTTCTAAGGTTAGCCTTCAAGGTGTCTTTGTATCTCTTGAGAGGCCATCCATGGTCACGTTGTCCTTCCTTCAGTAGTCTATAGAGCAGCATCTTTGGAATTATGCTGTCCTCTATGCGAACAACATGTCCGTCGGAGCTGGCTTTTGATAAGTATGCACTCAATGCTGGGTGTAAGCGACAGTCACAAATTTTCGTACAACCGTGCTAACCGGAAGGTAGTCGTCTAGAAGCCGGTTGAAAAGTTTACCTGACTGCTGCTCACCTGCGCTCTGTTTAAGCCTGGTGAGCTGAACGGTTAGGCAGTCTCTGCAGTGATTCCGGCAACGCAACTACCCAGAAGCCGAAGAGGGACTCCTATTTGTTTTTGGTGGCAGTCAGGTATTGATCATTCAATATTTATTTATTAGCAAACCGAAACCGTATTCCCGTTTAGGATCGACTGAAACTTCCTCAGCGCACTGTGAAGGTTTTGTTTAGAAAAGAAAAGTATTTGTTGTGTTCTGTTATCCTATGACTTGATAGGGTAGCAAAACGAAATTATTTCGGAAAACATGAATAGATGGAGTGAGTGTTAAAGGAAGTGGTCTTCAGGAAAAAAAAGAAGATTTTGTTTATTCTGTGACTTAACTAGTTATGAACTTCATGATGAAAAAAAAGTGTTGATTATTCCAATGTGGTTTAGCTAGGCTTTGCGAGAAGAGGGGGAGTTTTGATGCATGGATAATAAGCTCCCAGAGTGAGCGACAGAGACTATCATATATGCTGGTTTTGATTTTTGATGTGGATGAGTATTTAACTCACTCTTGATATGAATATTGAATAGTTGTGTGTTGGTAAACAAGAGTGTGTGGAAATCTTTCCCTTACATATATTGAAGTAGATGAATCTTTAAAAAAAAAAGAAACCTTCTAAAATCTGGTGATTATATGAAATGAAATGAACATTCTTGTGATACAAGAAAAAGAAATGAACATTTTTGTCGTGACGAAAGACATTCATAGTTTGATGAAAAGCAATCATTAATTGTGTGTAATGATTGTATTCATGGTTTCTTGAAGAGGGTCTAGGTGAGAATCCTTCCCCCAATTTGGAAAACTAGATTTTGAAAGGTGTATATTGAAATCCTTTCCTGTGTAGTGTTATGATTCCGGAAAAGGAAATGGTGTAGTGTTATGAAGAAAAAATATGCTGATGTTTGTCCCAAGTTCTCGTGGAATGTGATGTGGCTAATAAATATGAATGTAATCGTGATTTTAATGAATAGTAGCTATGATAATCAAGGTAGTTAATCAGTTCCCCCAGGTAGAAGTGTACCCTGGTCTGAAGGGGACTGGCTGCCACTTGTTGAGGGTTGGGGCTGTAGCTGTGATCTACCCCCTTGATCCGCTTTGTGTCGGCGTGGAGAGGCCGGCCTGAGTGCCGACAACTACCCTACCTGCCACTGTGCCCGGGACCGACTACCCGCTGAGCCAGTTGGGCCGGAGACGCTGCTGCTGCCAAGCCAGAGCGCCGCTCCCGAGATTTGATCCCGCGACCTTTTGGCTAGGCCGTCGCTGCGTTCTGTTTAGTTGTGTGAGCCACAGCTCCTGTGTGAGACTGTCGTCTTGTCACCAGCAGAGACGCCGTCAGTGTGGTAGTGATTTTGAGCCACACCTCTGTGAAGTTCCATTAGTCCTGTGTCGGGCTTGACTCTGTAGACGTCGTCTTCGTCGTCTTCGTCGTCTTCGTCGTCTTCGTCGTCTTCATCGTCTTTAGCATCCTTCTCGTCATCGTTGGAACCCTGCGCCATTCAGAGAACTGTGTTGGACCTGACGTGGCCAGCACCAGCAGTGCTAGTAGATAGCCAATTATGTATAGATATAGTTCTGTGTGTACGCCTTATGGTTGGCATGCTGACCTATTGATGAACTTATATTTATTATATATGTTTGTCTGATGGCTCGGGCAGCATGAAAACAAAAAAAGTGTTGTTCTGTTGCCTAGCTGTCAATGTTCGGGTAAGTGGGTGTGTGTATGTGAATTGGAAAAGTCGTGCATGCATCCATAGTTTCTGTGTGAGAGTCAAACAGTCAGACACCCGCAACACACTCGTTCCATCCGTAACAGCCACACACCTATTCAGGACCTGTAGGTTGGACACTCTGTCTTGCCATTTGATGCTGCAAACTTGCGCAAGCATCGTTGATGGAACTGTTCGAGTTGCTGGTGTGTTGGCAGTACGTGGTCCATGTCTCACAACAGTAGAGGAAAGCACTCAGAACCACACCTCTGTACACAGCAGCCTTTGTGTGCAATCTAATGGCATGGTCTTGTCATAAAAGCTTTGAGAGTCTGCCAAAGGCTGAGCTGGCCTTTGAGATGCGCAACATCACTTCTGCATCCAGAGATCCATTGCTGCTTACAGTGCTGTCCCAATGGCAGAATTTGTCCACAGTAATTTTGTCTGTGTTGTTGATGACGACAGGTGATGGTGGAGCACTGCCAGCAGCGGACGGTGAGGGCTGGAACATGGCCTCGGTCTTACTAAGACTGATCGTAAAACCAAAGCGTTGACAGGCCCTTGCAAAGCGATCTGTGATGCACTGGATGTCTTCATGGGAGTGCGCGGCCAGTTGACAGTCATGTGCAACGAGGAACTCTCTCAGAAGGGCATCAAGTACTTTGGTCTTGGCCTGAAGTCGTCGAAGGTTAAAGTGTTTGCCATCTGAACGTAATTGGATGTATACCCCCTTGTCACAGTCCCGGAATGCATCAATCGGCATTGCAGCAAACAGAATGGAAAAGAGGGTGGGAGCTAAGACGCATCCCTCTTTCAATCCATTTTTCACTGGGAATGGGTCAGAGGTATCTCCATTTTCTTGCACCCTCGTCTGCATGCCATCATGAAATGAAACTATCAGTAAGATGAGCTTTTCCGGTAACCAAACTTGTGAAAGATCTTCTACAAGCCAGTCCGATTAACGGCATAAGTATTGCTTATCTAACCACTCTTTTATCTTCCTATCCCAACCGCTGGCCTACACTACACACCCACCTCTGTCCTTTCTTATCTCACGTCTCCACCCCACCCCCATTTTGTTCTTCTTGTCTACATCTTTTGATTGCGTATGTATGCATGCTTTTGTCAAACCTTTGCATACAAATGTGAGTATGTGTAGTCATGTACTTTATAATCTTGTGTGCCTGTATTTTTTTCTTTTTAGTTTTTTTTTTTTTTTTTAGTTTTCTTGTCTTTAATCTCACTGCATAATCTAGCTGATCAATGATATATTAGACGAATAGGCTGTGCCTAAAATCTCCATCTTGATCGACTAAATTTTTTCTGAGTTCGGAGTTCGCAGTTCTCTCTCTTTCTCTCTCTCTCCTCCCTCTCTCTCTCTCTCTCTCTCTCTCTCTCTCTCTCTCTCTCTCTCTCTCTCCTCTCTCTCTCTCTCTCTCTCTCTCTCTCTCTGGCTGAGTATTCTCATACAGAAATGAATCAGTCATTTATCCGCTAACATGTGTGTATATGTACTAATAACAGTTTTCCTTATTTTCAGAGGCATTTCAATTAAGATCTAGAGACCCTATCAGCTTAACAAACTTTTCCTCTGTCTGCTTTTGTTGTTTTTCCAGCAGCAGATTGAGTGTGTAGAGGAATGGATTTAAGGCGGAGTTGAGTGGCATCACCAGGATGGCCATCACCACGTTGAGTTCCCCTGACACAGACACACCCTGTGAGGCCAGCAGCCCCAGCAAACCAACAGGGAACCAGCACAGGAAATCTGACATGACCACAGTGAACAGTCGACTGGCGATGCTGGCATCCTGAGAGCGCTGACTGCTTACGCCTCCTGTAAAGACGTTTGATCGTATAGACCAGTAGATGACGGCCTGACCCGTAGCAATAAATTGAAACAAAATGAAATTTAAGACAATCAATATTCCAAAAGAGTAGCTCTGACCAGCAAACATTTTATTGGTGACAGGTAGCGGGATGCAGATCCCTGTCTGACTGTAGAACTCCCATGAGCCACAGCGGGCAGTAGCGGAACAGTAGCAAGGACAGAGCCAGCGATCCATGACAGGCAAGATGCCAGATGTGCATTCCATCCTTGGAAGCGCAAGAAACTCAGTGGAAAGCGAACTACAAGAAAGCGATCAAGTGTGATCAAGCAAATCAAGAAAGAAGACACCTCACACGACAGTAGGACAAGAAGCCTGCCAGTGTGCATGGCACACTCTGTCTCCACGCTGTATCCTCCCAAACATAGACGGACTGGAACCTTCTGTCAGCTATACCTACAACTGCAAGATAAACGCCCATCAAAAAATCAGACACGCACAGGTGAAGAACAAAGACACTAAAACCTGGCGAGCCACTGCCTCGCACGGAGGCCTTACGGAACACAAAACTGGCACCATTGCCTATCAAAGCCAGGCAGCTGAAGATCGCCAAACAGATTCTGTAAACGGTTGATCTCAGCAGATCCTGGCAGGAAGACAGCGCATACTGAGGTGTGTGGCAGTTTCCCAGATCTGTGAACAGCATGGCTGCACAGCACACCTTGTAGTTGTCAGCATAGACAGTGTGCAGAAGGTCCAGACCCCTCAGAAGATTTTTGTCAATGCTTGACATTGGACACCCCCTCAGGTCCAGAACTTGAAGCTTTCTCATTGGCTGAAAACCTTCCCTGGCTACATTCTGCAAGCCACTGTCAGACAAATTGAGAAGAATGACCCCCGGAAATAGACCAGCAATGTAGAAATCAAAGGTGTTCAGAAGAGTCTGTGAGAGATCTAGTGCTTGGACTTGAGGAAATGTCTTTACTGTATCCATGCTAAGATAACCTGTTATGGGATTATCAGATAAAAGCAATGACTTTAGGCTTGGACTGTTCAATAAAATTCCCACTGGAATATTGACAAGTCTGTTGAAGCTGAAGTCTAGGGTGATTATATTAGACAAGGTGATAGTGGACACATTTTTCAGGTGACAGTCAGCTAGATTGAGGTAGATCAACATGTGGCTGGCTGACAGTTCAAACAAAGTCATGCCACTGCCTCTTACGTTCAAGTACGCAGCTCGGGATACCTGTAAGCAGGAAAAGATCGCAGACAGGTGAATGCCAGACCGTGACATAGACACTGCTCTGGACAGTGCTGGTCACACAACACCTCATCATCTGATCGAGTGCAATGTTTGAAGCCATCACACACTTGGCTAGGATGCACACAGACCCGAGAATGAAAACAGCGGTAGTGGCCAGAGCAGGTGTAGATGTCACAGTCTGTTTCATCCTCGTGGTCCGGGCAGTCATACAAACCGTTACACCGGGTAAAGGTGGGCAGACAGTATCCATCGTGGGCACACTGGTAGTGAGTGTCTGGACAAACCCGAAAGGAGCGGGGCTGTCCGTCCTGTAAGGTGGGGAGAGGGGTGATGGTGGTTCTGCCATTCCTCAAAAAGTTAATGACAGCTGCAGTAGATGAGAGACGTTGGTGGTACCCCCCTTCACTAATGACAGGACACAAGCTTTCGTCCACTTCATTGATACAGTCTACTTGGCCATCACAGGACTGAGTATGTGTGTAGCACTGTAAAAGCATATAACAGATTGATGCATGCATTATTTATGCATAGACCATATGTCACAAGTGTATTCTGTTATGATATCAATGACGCATAACGTGACAGCCGTTACAAAGCATGCTACAATAGTTTGACAGGTACAAAATACCCTAAATCTGTTATAGTCCCATTCAAAGCGACCAATACTTAAGCTTGCTTGCCTGTGTCATATCCTATTGGTGGTTTTCTTTTAATGTTAAAAAAGGAATTCAAAAGAAAAAAAATCACGGTCAAATTTGCGACATGCAAAGCAGTAAGTATCTTTTATCATATATAAAAGAACTGAGTGACATCAATATTCGGACAGTTAACAATACCTGCTTGAGAATACCACATTGCCGAGTTCCTTGGTCCTGACAAGGAGGAAATAGACAGAAAGACTCGTCACTGTTATCGCTACAATCCTGCCGGTGGTCACACACAAACGTGTAGGATACTCGTGCACTGCCTGTAGTGCATGCATAATATGGCGGAAGTGACGCCATGTCTGGAACAGGACAGGAAGAAGCAGTAGGGATATCCCGTTTTGTCTGTCAGAGCCGAACTTCACATCTCTGCCCCAACAGGTGCTGTGGGCATCACAGGCCAAAACGACTGTGTTGTGTGATTAAAAGGACAGGAAACAAAATGTGAATAGGAAGAAATAGCGCTGCTGTTTAGCCGGGTAGATTTCACTCTCCTTTGCGTGGAAACTGGCTGGTCAAATTTGCAGAGAAAATACAATACGTATCTTTTGGCCTGAGATATACAGTCCCACAGTACGACTGTCGAGTTCCAGTAATTTATGGTGAAGTCAACAAACTGAAGGAAACTTGGTGCTCTCATTCGTTTCCCTAAACCACCACACTGGTATGTAAAAAACGCAGACTGCTTGAACTTCGTTGCGGTAAGAACATGGGCGATTTTTCATCCATCCATATTAATTTCCTCCTATATCTGCGCAAAAAAAAGGCTGTAAGTGTCGCTACAAACATGGTCAAGTCACCAAAATGAAAGCACTGCAACTTTTTTTCCGGTCATCTGGGTGGAAGCTGACATCTGGGTTTAAATCTATGTTCTTTTGAACAACTCATCATTGGACATACACTTTTCATCTCTCGAGGTGAGTATGGAGACTCCGTGTTAAATATTATAGCTTGCTAATAATTGATTATCCCAGCTTAATTCAGTTTTTCCAAGTCTTTACCGACCTATAAAAAGAATTTTCAAAAGTTAGTAATAGACTGAAATGGCAGTTTGAATCAATATCTATTGCATCAAAAATACTTTATCGTGTTTCAAGACCAGAACAAGTTATGACCTGATTTTGAAAATGGATATATTACACAACATGATTTGCTGCTTTATTCTCAGTATGTGATATTTTTGACAGTTTACACTTTAAGTATCAAGACCCTAACAGTTTAATGTAAATATTTACATTACCTCAAAATTATGAGACAGAATGCAATACAAACAAAAGATACGATTTAGTTCAGCTTTACAGCATTGTTTATCAACTCCATTGTTCGTCATTCAAAAGTATTTTATTACTAAATTAATTCTTTCTCATGATTTTGTTTGCTTGACAGAAACGTTCGTGAGTACAAATTTTGAATCTAACATCTTGAGTGATTACTGTATATTTGTGTCAAAGGCAAAGAAATTATCCCATCATGGTAGGTACTCCGGGGTTTGTAATGGCATTGGTTCATAAAAGATGCGAGACTTACGTTGAGCAAATAATCCTTAATACTGAAAACATGATTGTGCTAAAAAAAAACAAATCACTTTTTGGAACTTCTAAAGATATAATGTACATATCTAGCTACATTCCTCCGATAGATTCAGCATTTTGGCAAACTTCCCAAACTGGAAATGGTTTATAGAGTGTTTGGAAAGAATCTTGTCATACCTGCACAATGAGTTCGATGATTTCTTTGTTTATACTGAATGGTGACTTGAATTCCAAAAACGATTGTCAGAAATTACTCCCAATTAGCAAGTGAATTCGAAGATATGTCTGTAAGCGTATCCTCTGAGCTTGCAAGAAAGTCGCAAGATGATGTTGTTAACACGTTTGGAGAACAATTGATTGACATGTGCAATGTATATTGATTGTATTATTATCAATGGATTATCTGAAGGTTCTTTTGATAATAGTTTCACTTATATCTCTAGCTCCAGAGCCAGTGTGGTAGATTATTTCATCATGTCGTGTGACATGTTTGTGTCTGAATGTAAATGTTCTCTTACTGTTGAAATGTGATCGAATCAGACCACTTGCCTGTTACACTGAACGTTAACGTCGATGATTCCTCAATTGAAATTGATGTGAGCACAAGGAAACAGAAATACAGTAATTCTTTGATAAATACGTGTGGGAAAAGGATAAAGAACATGAATATATAAAAGAGTTAAATAGTTGTAAAACTCAAAGAAAATTACAAGAGGCAACAGATGAAATAGAATATAATGTAGATAATGTTCTCGCTACTTTTGTAGAGTGTTTGAAATCTGCAAGTTACTGTAAGCATAAAAAATGCTATATTCACAAGAAAGTGAAGGCCAATAGATGGTTTGATGAAGAATGTGCTCAAGCTAAAAAAGAAACTCGTCAAAAGCTCAAGATATTTAGATCAAACTCGGAAAATAGAAGAAAGGAAGGAATATGTACGATCAAGAAAGAAATACAAACACATGCTAAAAAGAAAGGCAAGAGCTTTTAAGCGCAAAAAGGACTGAACAGCTTGAAAACAACACTAAGAATTCCTCCGTGTTTTGGAAAGAGTTAAGAAAACGTGGGCCACAGAGAACAAAGAAATATTAACAGTGATAACATAAATTTTAATGAATGGTGTAGTCACTTTAAAAATGTGTTTTAAAAGTCATGAAACTGAGGCTTATGAAAGCTATGTTATCGAGCTAGATATCACGGGAGGATTTTGACCATATTCTTAATGAGGATATCAGGAAGGATGAAAGTAGAGAGAGCCTCACTAAACTGAAGCCAGGTAAATCATGTGGATTGATGGTGTGTCCGCCGAGATGTTGAAAGCAGGAGCTCATAACGTCACCAAGTTCCCTTGTTAAATTGTTCAATGTCTTGTTTAGTAAAGGTGTGGTATCCAAAAAAATGGGCTAAAGCAATCATAATACCCATTCATAAAAAAGAGATAGAAACCAAGCAAACAATTATAGAGGTGTTTCACTTATTAGTACAATCAGTAAATGTTATTCCTCAATTTTAAATGCAAGGTTATTACAAATGGTTGGAAGAAAATAAAATGATTTCAGAGAGTCAAGCAGGATTTCGTAAGAATTACTCTACTGTGGATTTCAATCTTCACTCTATTGTTCAGAAGTGTATGAGCAAAAAAGGCCAAAAATTATATGTTGCTTATGTTGACTTTCAAAAGGCCTTTGATTCTGTGCGCCACGACAAGCTTCTTGAATGTTTGAGGAATCAAGGTATCAGAGGAACGTTTTTTAGTTCGTTACCCTGCTATGTATTCTTCCCTGTTATCTGTGTGTCAGAGCTAACTTTGATTATTCTGAGTTTTTCCAATGTCCAATTGGTGTCCGACAAGGTTTGGTATTAAGCCCTACCTTACTTTCAGCTTTCATAAATCAGTTAGCATGTACATGTCTGAAAGGGGAAGACACGGATTCACTTGATGCCAGATATTTATGGAACTGTTTATTCTACTTTTTGCCGACGATGTGGTTTTAATTTCAACGACACCCGTAGGTTTACAAAATCAATTGAACTGTTTAAATCATGCTGCGACAATATGGCACTTAATGTAAACAAAGACAAAACAAAAAAATGGTATTTAGAAAAGGTGGTTTTCTGGCAAAACACGAGCAATGGTTTTATGATGGAGTACAACTAGAAGTTGTAAACAGTTTGCTATCTGGGCACAATTTTTCTACAAACTGAGTCACAAAAAAAAGGTACAGACCATTTAGCAACCAAGGGGAAAAAGCAGTTTTCTTTCTGATAGAGCTTTCAACAAATACAAGGAAATGACTGCCAAAACATATTTTACCATATTTGATGCAAAAATAAGATCAATATTATTGTATTCGTCTGAAATATGGGGATATCAGAGACTCGATAGCTTAGAAAAGGTCCACCTAATGGCTTTGTAAAAGATTTTTAGGGGTACCTAGTCGAACACCAAACAAGATGGTATATTTGGGGACTTAGGTAGATACCCTATATTTTTACTTCCAATGTTAACTGTGTCAGATACTGGATACGACTGTTGGATATGGAACAACACAGAATTCCCAAACACAGCTTACAGAATGCTTCTTTCTTTAGATACAGAGGGAAAAGACTGTTGGGTGAGTAAGATAAGACACATTTTATGTGAAACAGGATTCTCTTATGTATGGCTTTGCCAGTCGGTTGGTAACGCCAGTGCATTTGTAAAAAAATTTTAGACAAAGACTCATTGATATGTTCATTCAAGAATGGTCGGGTACTATTCGAGATAAGGACAGGTTATGAATCATACAGGTCTTTCAAAACTATCTTCGAAAAAAAAAATACATTTCGTTTATGGACACGTATTGTTTTAGAGTAGCTATGTCACAAATTCGATTCAGGACACTTCCTCTAAATAATAATTTGCATAGATTTAGGCAACTGTCCATCTGATCGAAACTGTGTGGTATGTGCTTCAGAAATTGAGGATGAAAATCACTTCATATTTGAATGTCCTTTATACACTGATCTCAGAAAGAAGTTCTTACAACAAATCTCAGCAATGCCTTTGCAGTCGTTACTCCGAGCAGTGAGAAGGACAGATTGTCAATACCTAACCAAGTATATTTTCCATGCTATTAATATGCGAAAACAGTTTCTCGAAGTTGACCACGTAAACGATAATAAATGAGTTGTGTGTATATTTTGTTACTAATGGAGCTAGTAGTTTTTTTTGCTTGATTTTTGTTTTTTGATCACCCCTGTCCCCCACGCCTCCATTCTCTTTTCCATCTTCCCGTCACCCCTCTTTTTGTGTTGGTATTTTTGGCCTATGGCTGATGTACAATAAACACTCGGCTCGGACTCGGACTCTCTCTCTCTCTCTCTCTCTCTCTCTCTCTCTCTCTCTCTCTCTCCTCTGCTCTCTCTCTCTCTCTCTCTCTCTCTCTCGTTTTCCCCATAGTGGATAGGATACACACACACACGCGCGCGCGCACAGAGAGAGAGAGAGAGAGAGAGAGAGGGAGAGAGGAAGAGAGAGAGAGAGAGAGAGAGAAGAGAGGGGAGAGAGAGAGAAGAGAGGAGAGGGGGAGAGGTTAGGGATGGACATGAGAGAGAGGAAGGTAACCAGTGGCAAAATAAAGGGGCGGGGGGGGGGGGGGGGGGGGGGGGGGGGGGGCAAATTTGGTACAAAAATAACGTGGAGTTTTACATCCACGGTAGCATTGAAGTAGATGACATCAACCCGATCTTGACGTCATATTGAAAGATGTTTCCATAGAATGCGGATGACGTCAGTATATTGTCTCGTGGGGTGAAACTTGCCAGTTGACCTCCCTTTCCCTGGCACAGCTGATGCGCTTCATTGTGTGACGTGTTTTGTCCTCCAGCCAAGAACGTAGCACTTGCCGCCCGACTCGAATCCCTCCTAGAGTAATGACATAGAGAGTGATGATAATGACGATTGTGTGTCCATTGTAATCATAATCATCTGGGCCATCACTTTCATATTGGTAAGATGATAATTCAGATGAAAAAGATACAACAATATTACCATTACCATCATCATCACCATCATTGTTACTATTAGTATCGTTACATGTTATGCATCAGTGGATCGTTCCACATTAATCTCTCTCTCTCTCTCATCTCATCTCGTCTCTCTCTCTCTCTCTTCTCTCTCTCTTCTCTCTCTCTCTGTGGGTGTGGTGTGTGTGTGTGTGTGTGTGAGTGTGTGTGTGTGTGTGTGTCACCCCTCCTCTCTCTGTCCCTGCCCTCTCTCTGTCTCCGCCTCTCTATGTTTCCCCCTCCATCTCTCTCTCTCTCTCTCCTCTCTCTCTCTCTCTCTCTCTCTCTCTCTCTCTCTCTCTCTCTCTCTCTCTCTCTCTCTCCTCCTCTCCCCTCTCTCTCTCTCTCTCTCTCTCTCTCTGTGGATTACCATCACCTGGCTCATAGCAAAACTTGACAATGTTGAGTTCGGCTCAGAGAAATCAAGTAACTGGGACACAAGTTTGCCAATGGCCAACTAAATACAGTGGATCAAACGGTCAGAAACATTTTGGCATCGCAAACACCAGCCCCCACAACGGACAGTCACAGCCTGCAAACACCAACCCCAAAGAAAAGTCATGGCTCTGCAAACACCAACCCCTCAAAGAAAAGTCATGGCTCTGCAACACAAACCCTCAAGAAAGTCGTGGCTCTGCAAAAACCAACCCCTCAAAGAAAAGTCATGGCTCTGCAAACACCAACACTTTCAAAGGTCAGTCACAGCTCTGCAAACCCAACCCACAAGGTCAGTCACAGCTCTGTTAACACCAACCCCCAATGGTCATCACAACTCTGCAAACACCAACCCTTTCAAAGGTCAGTCAAAGCTCTGCAAACACCAACCCTTTCAAAGGTCAGTCACAGCTCTGCAAACACCAACCCCACAAAGGTCAGTCACAGCTCTGTAAACACCAACCCCACAAAGGTCAGTCACAGCTCTGCAAGCACCAACCACAAGGTCAGTCACAGCTCTGCAAACACCACCCCATAAAGGACAGTCACAGCTCTGCAAGCACCAACCCCACAAAGGTCAGTCACAGCTCTGCAAACACCAACCCCATAAGGTCAGTCACAGCTCTATAAAATAACACTCCACAAAGGACAGTCAGGACATCTGCAAACACCAACCCTCAAAAAGGTCAGTTACAGCTCTGCAAACACCACGCCCCACAAAGGTCAGTCACAGCTCTGCAAACACCACGCCCCTCAAAGGTCAGTCACAGCTCTGCAAACACCACGCCCCACAAAGGTCCAGTCATAGCTCTGTAAACACACCCCCACAAAGGACAGTCACAGATCTGCAAACACCACGCCCACAAAGGTCAGTCACAGCTCTGCAAACACCACGCCCACAAAGGTCAGTCAGAGATCTGCAAACACCAACCCCTTCAAAGGTCAGTCACAGCTCTCAAACACCACGCCCCTCAAAGGTCAGTCACAGCTCTGCAAACAACCAACCCCTCAAAGGCCAGTCACAGCTCTGTAAACACCAACCCCCTCAAAGGTCAGTCACAACTCTGTAAACACCACGCCCCCAAAGGTCAGTCACAGCTCTGCAAACACCACACCCACAAAGGCAGTCACAGCTCTGTAAACACCAACCCCTCAAAGGTCAGTCACAACTCTGTAAACACCACGCCCCACAAAGGTCAGTCACAGCTCTGCAAACACCAACCCTTTCAAAGGCCAGTCACAGCTCTGCAAACACCAACCCCCTCGAAGGTCAGTCACATCTCTGCAAACACCACGCCCACAAAGGTCAGTCACAGCTCTGCAACACCACGCCCCAAAACGACATTCATAGCTCTGTAAACACCCTACCCCACAAAGGACAGTCAGAGATCCGCAAAAACCAACCTCCACAAGGTCAGTCATAGCTCTGTAAACACCAACCCCACAAAGGACAGTCACAGATCTGCAAACACCAACCTCCACAAAGGTCAGTCACAGCTCTGTAAACACACGCCCCACAAAGGTCAGTCATAGCTCTGCAAACACCACGGCCCACAAAGGACAGTCAGAGATCTGCAAACACCAACTCCACAAAGGTCAGTCACAGATCTGCAAACACCACGCCCCACAATGACCAGTCACGGCTCTGTAAACACCATGCCCCACAAAGGTCAGTCACAGCTCTGCAAACACCACGCCCACAAAGTCAGTCACAGCTCTGTAAACACCACGCCCCACAAGGACAGTCAGAGATCTACAAATACCAATTTCCACAAAGGTCAGTCACAGCTCTGTAAAAGCCATGCCCCACAAAGGTCAGTCACAGCTCTGCAAAGACCACGCCCCACAAAGGTCAGTCACAGCTCTTGCAAACACCAACCCCTCAAAGGTCAGTCACAACTCTGTAAATACCAGCCCCAACAAAGGTCAGTCACAGTTCTGCAAACACCAACCCCCTCAAAGGTCAGTCCACGTCTGCAAACACCAACCCCTCAAGGCCAGTCACAGCTCTGTAAACACAACCCCCTAAAAGGTCAGTCACAGCTCTGTAAACACCAACCCCTTCAAAAGGTCAGTCACAGCTCTGTAAACACCAACCCCTTCAAAGGTCAGTCACAGCTCTGTAAACACCAACCCCTTCAAAGGTCAGTCACAGCTCTGTAAACACCAACCCCTCAAAGGTCAGTCACCAACTCTGTAAACACCACGCCCACAAAGGTCAGTCACAGCTCTGTAAACACCAACCCCCTCAAAGGTCAGTCACAGCTCTGTAAAACACCAACCCCTTCAAAGGTCAGTCACAGCTCTGTAAACACCAACCCCTTCAAAGGTCAGTCACAGCTCTGTAAACACTACCCCCCTCAAAGGTCAGTCACAACTCTGTAAACACCACGCCCCACAAAGGTCAGTTAATAGCTCTGTAAACACCACGCCCCACAAGGACAATCAGAGATCTGCAAACACCAACCTCCACAAAGGTCAGTCACAGCTCTGTAAACACCACGCCCCACAAAGGTCAGTCAGAGGTTCTGTAAACACCAAGCCCCACAAAGGACAGTCAGAGATCTGCAAACACCAACTCCACAAAGGTCAGTCACAGAATCTGCAAACACCAACCTCCACAAAGTCAGTCACAGCTCTGTAAACACCAAATCCACAAAGGTCAGTCACAGCTCTGCAAACACCAACCCCCTAAAAGGCCAGTCAAGCTCTCCAAACACCAACCCCCTCAAAGGCCAGTCAAGCTCTGCAAACACCAACCCTCAAAGGTCAGTCACAGCTCTGCAAAACACCAACCCCCTCAAGGTCAGTCACAGCTCTGCAAACACCAACCCCTCAAAGGTCAGTCACAATTCTGCAAACACCAACCCCTCAAAGGCCAATCACAGCTCTGTAAACACCAACCCCCTCAAAGGTCAGTCACAGCTCTGTAAACACCAACCCCCTCAAAGGTCAGTCAACAATTCTGCTAAACACCAACCCCCTCAAATGTCAGTCACAGCTCTGTAAACACCAACCCCTCAAAAGTCAGTCACAGCTCTGTTAACACCAAACCCTTACAAAGACCAGTCACAGCTCTGCAAACACCAACCCCTCAAAGGACAGTCACAGCTCTGCAAACACCAACCCCTCAATAGGACAGTCACAGCTCTGTAAACACCAACCCTCTCAAAGGTCAGTCACAGCTCTGCAAACACCAACCCCCTCAAAGGACAGTCACAGCTCTGTAAACACCAACCCCCTCAAAGGTCAGTCACAGCTCTGCAAACACCAACCCCCTCAAAGGACAGTCACAGCTCTGTAAACACCAACCCCACAAAAGTCAGTCACAGCTCTGTTAACACCAACCTCTACAAAGGTCAGTTACAGCTCTGGAAACACCAAACCCGCAAAGGTGAGTCACAGCTCTGCAAACACCAACCCCTACAAGGTCAGTCACAGCTCTGTAAACACCAACCCCCATAAAGGCCAGTCACAGCTCATGCCATTGTAAGCAGGATTTTGTGGATTCTAGTTTCTCCACTTTGCTGTCGTTCTGGCACCTTGACAGAGCAATTAACAAAGTCAGAAACCAAGACAGGTACACTGCAAATGATCACAGACTCGTTAAAATCACAGAAGAAGAATTGTCGTGAGATCCCCTGGTTGTATTGCCTGGTTTTGGTAAACTCTTAAAGATCGTACAGATCCCCCCCCCCCCCTCCTTTTTTTTTTTTTTTTTTTTTTACATTGAGTGCGAATTGGAGCAAAAAGATTCAGAACGAGACCCAAAGCGCCCCACTCCAAGTCTTCGTCTGCTGAGACTAGATGTTGCCTTTGAGAGTTGCTCTCTGCTCTCTTCTCTCTCTCTCTCTCTCTCTCTCTCTCTCTCTCTTCTCTCTCTCTCTCTCTCTCTCTCTCTCTCTCTCTCTCTCTCTCTCTCACCGTGACGTAAAGATTATTTGTATAACCAGCAATGGGTACTTGCATTTGTTTGGATGAAATTATACCCTAATGCCTCACATTCTCTCTGTCAGTTTAACAAGCAGCGTAAATGCTAGGTAAACTGTATCAACATGTAAACTACACTCCTTTTATATCAGCTCGGGTATTTGTGTCATGCCCTCTGATTGGCTGTTATTGTAACAGACGATTTTCTGATAGCATTGCTGAAACATACAAGATGGGAAGAACACCAATCTCGGATAAAACGGTATGAGTTTGTTCTCTTTTGCTCTCTATTTTCTAAGATGTGTATCCATTTCTTTATATTTTCCTTAAAAGTGGCAGAGGAGATCGATCCCTCAGGAGTTTAAAGATGCATCCATAATCCATTTGTACAAGTGCAAAGGGAACATTAGGTCTGTGACAACACAAGGCAAATCCCTCCTTTCTACAGCAGGCAAGTTACTTGTCAGGATTCTTCTGAACCCGCCTTTTAGACATCTTGAGCAAGAGTTTTTGCCAGAACGCCAGGGCGGCTTCAGAAAAGACAGAGTGTGACGTTCATTCATAAGCTCGGGTCATTTTCATTGAGAAAATGACGCAATCGATACATGTTTATTTGCTCTGGGCTTGTTTTTATATTTCTATATCCAACGACGAAATCAATTGTTAGTTTTTGCTTTAGTGCAGTACGCTTATGATTTCAAACGTTGTGTAGACTTGTATTTGCATTAATAATAAAATAATTTACAATCTTAGGTATGGAAAACCATGGTATTGACCAATCATAATTATCAAGTGTCAGTTGTTCTCCATCCGCGCATGTGCAGTAAGTGTTGGCCATTGCTTCTTACAAAATGATCAAGCAAGTTGACGAGAAATTGGCTCGACACAAAAGGTCAAACTTTTCGAAGAAGAACAAGCCTGTCGAAGGAATCAGTCAAGGCAGACTGAAAGGGGACTGCAGGGCATTCGACTACACCCACAACCTTTGCTGGGAAGGCGTTAACGAGTCTCATCGTTCCGTGGGCAAGTCGATAGCTGTAGCCATTGAAGACTGTGTTGAGGTAAATAGATCGAAATCATTTTTTTCGTGTAGCGCAACAAAATTTATTTCAATATAATCGTATTAAGGCACATTTACCGGTTCAATAATATTTTTGTGCGCGCGATCATCTAAAATGCTCTAAGTTAATTATTTCAGATTTTACCAGTCAACACATATGATTGATTGTGGAGCTGTCATTTTCATTTGTTTGCTCTCATCATATCGTGTTGTCATGTATTAATCTATATTATGCAAATTCTATTTCAGTTCACCGTTGAATGCAACCATATTTAGAAGATATGATGTTTGTGTGAATGCAGATTATTATTTAAAGAATCGTAAACGAGTTCAAGTTATGAACGAAACATTTTCTTGGATCTAAGTGATCTGTGAAATATGAAGATTAACGCGATTTGATTTAATCTGTTCAGGGATTAAATATAATTGTAATTCATCAAGCATTAAGCCTTGGCGAATAACACGGTCAAGGCAGATTGGAATATTCGTGTACACTTTCCTTCTTTGTTAACGAGTTTTATCGTAAAGCAAATTTTGAAGGAGATCAATTGTAAATGATAGAGCAAGCTAGTGCAATTGTAAAGTGTGTTTGGAGCGTGTAGTGGGTGGATTAGTGATCTGCCATTATAGTGCAAGATTTAAGACGATCGTTATCTTGCAGGTCCTTTTTCCTTTCTCCTTTTTCCTGTTTCCCTTTTCCTCCTTCCGCATCTTTATCTTCATCTTCGTCACGCATCCTTATCCTACTGCATTCTTCGTTGAGAGGAACGTGCTGGCGTGTCAACCTTGCCGGAATCTGGAGGTGGACTCTAAACATCAGCGGAACTCCGGAACACTACAGGATTCCGTGAAGCTGAGTGCCAATCATACAAACACATCCTCCACATTCAATCACGCCACAACACACTCAGACATTTTGTATCTTTTTTTTATGCATAACTATATTCTATGTGTATTCTCCGAAAGATATTTTTTAGCACGAACGGACAATCGATATTTGTGCTACTGCAAAGACCAAGTGGAGAAGAACAGAAACTTTGCTGTATCAAGTGAATGTGCATGATTAGTTTCTTTTGTGTATAATTCATTTCATAAAGAGCAAACGGACATCAGCATTCAAAGCAACAAAACGACATACTCACTGCAGATCATCATCATCGTTACTCATACTTTATTAAATTCAGTTGTTATTATCAAAAAATCAAACCTCTTGTTCCATCTTTAGAAAGAAAGTGAAGGGAGTGGACGAAAGTTTAACTTTCCTACAACGGTCTATCGTTCTTGTCTGAACATTCAACCATCATTTATGAATGGGGCTTTATAAATCCGTCACAAGAGGAACCATTGATACAGTACTTGCTGCTAGACAGCTCTAAGAAAAATGTCAGGAACAAAATGCTGACCTGTTCTCTTCTATGTCGACCTGACCAAGGCCTTTGATACTACCAACAGAGCAGGGCATGTGGAAGATCATGGCCAAGTACGGATGCCCACCGAAATTCATCTCTATGGTGTGACAATTCAATTATGGCATGTAGGCCAGAATCCAGGAACAAGGAGAGACATCAAGCCCATTCCCTGTCACAAATGGCGTAAAGCAAGGCTGTGTTTTAGCACTCAGTTTGATGAGCATCATGTCCTCCGCAGTCCTAACTGATGTCTTCAGAGAAGGAAACGTAGGCATCAACATCAGATTCAGAACAGATGGAAAGCTCTTTAACCTCAAAAGGCTCCAGGAAAAATCTATTAAAGGTATCATCAGGGACATTCTGTTTGCTGATGACGTTACTCTCAATACTGGCTCAGAAACTGACATGTAATTCAGCATCAACAAAATTTTGTAGCCTGTGCCAAGTTCGATCTCACCAAAAAAAAAATACAAAAAGAAGTTGGAAGTTCTGCATCAACCTGCGCCAGGCAGACCTACAATGAGCCTACCATCACAATCAAAGGTGTGAGACTCTCTGCAGTGAGCAAATTCACCTACCTTGGCAGCATACTGTTCCACAGCATCACCGAGAGACCAAGCAGAAGGGGTGCAGAACAGTTGTTCTCCCCACACTCCTCTACACAACGTGGACAATGTATCAATGGCATGGCAAGAAGTTCAACCTTCTGCACAACCTGTCTTTTTCAACAAGCTCTTTTTTTAAGCTCATATGACACAAAATGATTCTCTGCAAGACTGTGATATAGAGATAAAGCAGAACCCTCAAGTAGTGCAGACAGGTATGTAACCCAAAACTCTCACACCACCCCAGGGAACGAGCATGGGTTTCAAAACAAACAGAGAACTATGTCATAGTCATGTCTTCAAAAGGGTGCAGCTTGGGAAAAGTAGGACGAGGGGCGCTAGACCTTGGCAAACCTCACTACCATTGTCCCACTGAGGAGTCACTTGAAACTGTGTTCGTTTAGTTTCCTCTATCTCCTGCGCTCCTTTGGTTTCCTTCAATCTCCTTTTACTTTCCTCTTGATCTTGTATTTGTATCTGCTCTCTTTTAGTTCTCTTCTTCCTACAGCTGAAATTCTTTCGTCCTGATTCTTTCCTCTCTTTCCATGTCTTAGGCAATACATTTGTCTACATAGGCCAGCAGAGCCTCTCCCTCCAAACTACATGCCTTACCTCGCCGTAAATGTTTGTGAAAACTTTGTCCTCGCCATAGAGGACACAGCAGGACTCTCTTCTTTAGCTTTCTGTGCCATGTGGGATATGAAATTTTGTCCTGTCTGACCAGACACAAACATTAGTGGACCAAAAGACAAATGATCGCTAGCAAAAGCAAAAAACGTTTCAAATCTCTGTCCACTACACTATATCTATATTTTTTTTAAAATTGAAACACTAACAACCAATCACTCTTTAGAAAAGACTAAGTATTTTTCAAACCCAACCAACAAAATATAGGAAAAACCAAATAAAACAGGAATTCAGGGATACAGGGCGAAAGAAATCGGTAACCAATGCCAAACAACAACAACAACAACAACAAGCAATGAAGGGGTAAAATCACCTGGTTGACAGCTTCTCTCCCCTGCCCTCCACGAACAGGAGATTGGGACGCCAGACTAAGGTGCAGAAAAAGAAAGGGAGACTATCTAGAAGTAAACCTAGAGAGGTGGACGGCCGAGTCCCTGCAACACTTGCATCCGTCACCCAGGACGTAGGAGAGGGAGGTGGCAGTGAAATGTCCGAGGGTTGGGGACACAGATCAAAAATGAAAAGTAATCCAACATTACTAAACAATAAACACAAGTATGAATGAAGCACTGACACAACGATATATAATCAATGTCCCACCAGGGTGCAAAATACAGAATTGTTTACTTCGTTTCGTTTTTTTTTTTTCCAAACGCACAAACAAAATCCAAACAACTAATCAATTTCTTTTAAATGGTTCAGACAGCCACACTCACTCATTCAAGAGGAATGAACCACAAGAACGCAACACAATCCCAAGTAAAGACAGAAACCAATGTAACCAGGCGCTAACGGTGCATTTCTTGGTTACTCGTCGTTTTGTTCAAGAATTACCTTCCCACTTACCTCCCTTGATTGATGAATCTTCATTGTTTTGTGTACAAATACGAATACCTCAGAACCTACATAGTTGTATATATGTCACCTAAGTCACAAAATTAATGTGTTTTATTCGTTACAACTGTACTGGGCCAAGACGCCCATATTTTCGCGAAACTGGCATTTTGCACAACTGATTTTGGTGCCATTTCAATTGTCTGTCGAACAAACCTGGAATAATTCTTGATTTCACAAAATGTATGAGAAAAACCGAAGAACCGAAAATGCACGTTAGAAGTAAAGTCCATAAGGTCTCATTTCGTACATCACATGCCTAGTATCTTTTCCGCATAGGCTTGCGACTATACGAATTGACTGACGGCGCTGGTTCCTTGAGCAAGTTGCCTTCTTCGTTCATTGTCAGAGTGTTGATCCAAATTATCGTTCTACAAAATTCAGACTTCCGAATCGAAATCTTGCTAATGACTTCATTTCTGTTGTGAATATAACTGAAAATGTCCAAAACTTCTTGTCCAACAGTCCATTTCAAATAAGTATTTGTCATTTGAAAATCCTATCAAAAGCATGTGCCGGTGGCCTGGCGAAGAGAATAGTTAGTTGCGTTTTCTACCAATTTTCAGAAACAAAGTTCTCTGCTTAGACACCGTCTTTGATAATGACGTTTATAGGAATGAAAAGAGCGAAATGCCAGCTATTCATTCGTTGTAGAATTGTTTCACGCGTTTTAGTATTTCTTATCGAAGTAGTGAAAAATATGACGCAAACACGTTAAAAGTGGGTACACTCCAGGACATTAATCAGCAATACTTTAGAACAGCAACAAAATTGTCAAATGTGACTTATTGCATTTTATTTCTTGGGTTCTAAGGTTTTCATTGATAGTAAATATGTGTGAATAGTTTGAATGGACGGCGAGCAGACAACACGGAAGCTGGGACAAATGTCTGTCGGTTCTGGCCTCAAAACCTCCAGCACCGTGTTGCTAGCTTTGCGGTCCGGTTCGCCGTATATATACTGACTTCCATAAAAAACGCGAAAGCAAAACAAGCTGAAGGTTAGGGGCGAATTTTATTGGTCACAATTGTACAGAGTGGAAGCGAGAATTCAACGTGATTTGAGTCATTACACCGGTAATGTGTGAAAATGTCATCAGCAATATGTCTTTGTGTGGAAAATCCAAGGTCACGTGACAAACCAGCTTGAAGTCCTAATACCGTGTGTGGCCACCATTTGCATGGACAACTGCTTGACACCTGCAGCTCATTGAGTGGACCAGGTGGTTGATGCGTCCCCTTGGCACACCAGCCCACACATGGACGATGGCCTGGTGAAGTTGAGCCGCTGTTGCTGGTCGTGGACGCAGGAGGTCCAACCGTCTGCCAAGTTCATCCCAAAAATGTTCTATTGGGTTTAAATCGGGACTGAGGGCTGGCCAGGGCAGCACATTGACGTTGTTATGCTGAAGAAATTGCTGGGTGGCCCTGGCTGTGTGTGGTCTTGCATTGTCCTGTTGGAATGTCCAGTTTGGGTGTTGCGCAAAAAAGGAACGACATGGGGTCTGAGCACTGGTGGATGTAGCGCTGTGCATTGACACTCTGTCCGCGACCAGGACAATGTTCTGAAAGATGACTGGTATTAGGACATTGGGCTGGTTAATGCCAATTGCACCCCATATCATAACGTTCGGGCCTCCCCAGGGGTTCCGCTCTACCACACAGGAGTCAGCATAGCGTTCACCAGGTCGACGCCATATTCTGACACGACCGTCAGCCATGTCAATACAAAAACGGCTCTCATCTGAGAACAGTATGCGTCCCCACTGCTGCCTGCGCCAGTTGATTCGGGCTTGTGCCCACTGCAGCCTGTCCTGCCGGTGTCTTGGTGTCAGTACCGGCCCTCTGTGAGGACGCCTACATGCCAGCCCGTTCTCCTGAAGACGCCGCCGCACAGTGTTGAGGCTGATTCGTTGCTGGAGATTCCCAGGCACCTGTCGAGCAGTGTTAGCGGCTGTTTGCCCCTGTCCCGCAGATGGGTTCGAACAAAATGGCGATCCTCTCTTGGTGTGGTGTCCTACAACAACACAATACAACACAACTCAATTTCTCAAAAATGAAGTCTGTAAACGTGGCATATCCTTAGTAATTGAGGCAAATTACAGAGGCGCATAAACAAATTCTTGCACTAAGACAATTTTGAATTTAATAGCGAAAGCAAATTTAAACTATGGGGTCACCAGATGTTGGGAATGGTGTGGTGATGCTGTGTTTTACTTCCTAACTCTCACTAGAAAAGTTTGGATGCGTGTAACGACTGTTTTCTGCACACACCCACGAACACCACAAACTCACGAACATATCATACCTCCTGGTCAGATACCGGTATTTTGAAACCTGATTGTTTCTCCTCACTGACCTCGAAAGTCCTAACTTGACTCCTCTGCCTTTTCGGTTTTAAGCAGAATGCTATCCCAGAAAAGGTTGGTGTGCACTACCATAGTATGTTTGCTGAATTTTCAACAAAAAAAAAAAACCCAAAGGTCCCACCTTTGAAGCAAAGAAAATCATGGCCCTCAGCACTTGTGCCTTAAGAGGTTATCTTTTCATATTTTCTACTTTTCACAAGAAAATGTAGCTTGTTTTGCTCTTTCATGATTTTCTTTTGCTTCTTAGGTGGCACCTTTGGTTGTTGTTGTTTTTTGAAAACTCAACAAACATACTACGTTTTGCACACCAGCCTTTTCTGGGATAGCATTCTTCTTAAAGCCAAAAAGGCAGAGGAGTCAAATTACCACTATCCGCGGTCACTGAGGAGAACAATCAGGTTTCGAAATATCGGTGTATGACCAGGAGTTATATGTTAGTGGTTTCCCTCCCTATTGGAGATTGTCTCCCCCTTGGAGACTATAAGCTTGCTGAAGGCTCATTTTGAGAAACATTTATTTTATTTTTCCCCATTCACCCACTCAAGCACATACTGTTAGTTAGGCAGAATTATCTACCACTGCAGATATGAATGCTTACCTCCCCCTATTTTCTTCAATCTAAGACATTAGAGCAAGCTTTGTTTATAATTCAATTTTTCTTGCAGTCATTGCAACACCAAGCTGCTCTGTAAGCTGCTGGAATGGTGCTCGGTACTTATCCTTGGAATTATAGTTTTTTATATATATATATATATATATATTTATATATATATATAATATATATATATATTATATATAATATATGTGTGTGTGTGTTTGTGTGTGTGTGTGTGTGTGTGTGTGTGTGGTGTGTTCTTTTTTTTAGTTGGCGCCTTCAGCAATGTCCTAACAGACAGTCCGTATACCTGGCTGGTCCAGCCCAAGTCACACACAATTGTTCACACAATACGCAAAGCCGCTCACGGATGCAGTTGTGAAGTCCTCACCGGAAACACCCACACAGCAGAATAAAAAAAACAAAAAAACATTACACGTTGAACCACCGACTGGCGGTCAACTCATCCTTGTTGTCGTGACGGAGAATCTGAGGCCCTTTATCAGACGTGTCCTCTACTGACCTTGTAGTCAGCCTCTCCACGGAGAATCCGAGGCCTTTATCACACGTGTCCCTACTGACCATGTAGTAGACCTCTCCACGGACATCATGATGGCCCTTTATCACAGTCTCTCTGACCGTGTATTCAGGCCTTCCACGTCTACGGACAGAGACAGTGACTGGGGCACGGGCTGTACCCCCCACCAGTGGCAATCAGCCAGGCCGGACTCAGGGCTTCACGACACCTGGGGAATCTTGTGTCACTACTTGATCCTAGCCTACTGCTTACATATTTATATTCCTTGTTTGTACAGCAGGGACACTCACATAATGCATTTCACTGGAATTGGGCAGGAAAATCAAATAAATGCAGTAGATCATGTACAATGGATGCTCATAGAAAAAAGTCCTCGATTAAAACTATGAGTGGTTGCATTGAAGAAAACGATTTCAACATGTAACCTTTTCCAAAGTACAAAGAATACAATCATTACATTATACAGGAACGAATTGCATATGTTCTTCTATTAAGAAAAGGTTTTTACTTTTCCACATCAATCATCGCTAGACGTGTCCAATTACATATAAAGGAACGATTTTCATTTGTCTCTTTTTATCAAGAAAAAAATGTTTCTTTTATATATTTCCGCATTATCATCAATAGACGAGTCCACAACAAGGATCAAAATATATTTTCCAATAATTTATGCACAATAATTTTTATTGCTCACTTCCAGAGCTCACCAACACATCATAATAATACTTGAGGGAAAAAATAAACGTCTTTTTTTTAACATAATACATTGATTTAACTTGATCACATTTTCCCGATCACATGTAAATATACATGTTCTCTCTTCCTTCCCTTCACTCATTCTTCTCATCCACTCTCGACTCACACATTCACTAACCACAGCTTCCTACTGTCACCCTAAGTCTCGTCAGGTCTTGTCAATCACAGATCAGTCAAGGTAACAATTAGATATTTTGGGCCTTCACTAAGAACTGGAAAATTCACGACCACCTGTAGGAAAAAACAACTCCATTAATACAAACCTAATTCATTTAACTACTGAAACATACCTGATTGCCACAAAACAGGTTCCAGTCTAAACAACTCCATTAATACAAACCCTAATTCCATTTAACTACTGAAACATACCTGATTGCACAAAACAGGTTCCAGCCTCTCTTCGGCACGTGTGAGGTTTCAAGGACGGCAAATCTGCAGAGACTGAAGGGAAATTCTCGCTCACCTGACGGGACAAAACGCGGGTGCGTAGCTGTCAGGTACATAGGTCAACCGGTGAACAGGCAAATTCATGTCACTTCAGAATTGTCCCACAATTTGGGATCGGACAAAAATGGTCCGTCACAATCAGTATCATTTGGATCATTTGGATGAATGTGAAAAAAGGAAGAAAGTCATTTCAATTTTTGTAATGAGACGTTTTCAGTTAGTATTATGATACAAGAAGCAGAGAATTACAAAATGCTGATTGTTTTATTTGTGTTGGGGTAAACCGTTTGACAGGAATTTACTTTCAAAGCTATTTCTATAGGGAAAAGTTTAATATTCTACTTGTTTGTTCTTTTTTTTATTAAAAAATTGTTTGATGGCAGAATTCTTCTCTCTTCATCACAACAAAGGAAGCACACCAGTTGCAGGGGCCCAATGTCGAGCTAGATCATGGTTCGATTCTTTTTAGAATCATTTAAGTGTGGGTTTTTTATTTTTGCCCACTGGCTCCCCTCCTACCCAGAGCTGAATTTGCTCTAGACTCAATTAAAAAGACTCACAGTCGCGTTTTATCCCCTTAATGAAGATGTTCCTTCGCATGTTGCTCAAGTATCGTGCAAAACATTGGCAAATTTCTGTATCTCTCAGGCCGGGTTGACTCTGGGATGCGAAATGAAAGTAAAATTGCAGAAAAAGCCCCTTCATGTAGTCTCGACCGCGAGTTCCATTTCATCATCCTCACTATCCTCCACCCGGGCGGGGCGACTATCCCCAACCCGGCGGGCCCCGGGTGGCGGATAGGGGGTCGGCCCCCAGATATGAGGGTTAGCTGCGATGTAAGTCAGGCTTGCCTGGTCGAATAAGCAGTCCCGGACCAACTGGCGATGTTCCACCAGGACGGGGCGGGGTAACAGGTGGCACTGTTACACCATATCAAATTCCCATTCTTGAGGCATGCGAGTAAGAGGCGCATAAAAACCTCTAGCCCGGGGAAGGAAAACCTCGGAGAAAACAAACCAGGGTAGGGGATGCTCATTAGCCTTGGTTGGCAAGTCGCCTACGAGAGGGAAACTCGGACAAGAAAACCAACGCCGAAGACGGATGTACTGGGCCCTTGAACGTAACGGCAGTACAACGCATCTACGTCATGGATGGACAACCTCACTGATTCTCGATATGGTGCTCTACTAGAGGAGTCCCCCCTAGGCTAGTAGAGTGCCGGGCCCTGTGCCTCAAAAGGGCCCACCCCATGCGACTGGTGGTCACCCTGTCCCGGTGAGAGGAGCCAGGCATCGGAGGCGGAGGGAAAATGTTACTGGCCGAAAAACATCTGACCCCGGAGAAACCCCTAGACCACTCAACATTCTCCAGTGGAATGCAGAGGGCGTCTACCACAAAAGATCACACTTACTGAGAGAATGTACACAGAAAACATTGATGTGACCTGTATCCAAAGGACACACCTGAAACCCAATCACAAGTTTAGAGTCAGAGGTTACCAAACCTTCAAGATGGACAGAGAAGGAAGACCGAAAGGAGGAGTGCAGATACTCGTCAAGAACAGTTTTCCAGCCTCAAAATTTACAGTGGACACAAATCAGGAAGCTGAAATCCACGGAATCAAGATCACAGTGGACAAGACTGTCATCACCATCTTCATGTGTACTGCCCACAAGGCAAAGAGCTGTCTCTACAGAAAATTGACATACCATCAGAGAACTGCATTGTAGTAGGTGACTTTAACAGCCACTCAACCTGTTGGGGTTACAGTGAGAATGACCGAAGAGGAGACGAAGTGGAGGACTGGCAGATAGAGAGCAACCTGCTTCTACTGAATGATCCAGAAGACCCACCAACCTTCTTCTCTCGCCGGTGGCTCACCACGACCACCCCAGATCTTGCCTTTGCCACTGACGACCTTGCCCACAAAAACCAGCAGGAAGGTACAGAACCAGTTGGCAGGCAGCGACCACAGACCAGTACTACTGGGCCATCAATTTGCAGTACACATCAAGCAATGTCAAGTCCTTTCCCAGATGGAACTACAAGAAGGCGGATTGGGAGATGTTCGCGGGCCTCTCTGATGAGTACTGTAAGACCATCAAAGTGGACGATTACAACATCAACAGAGCCACCAAAAAACTTCAACCAAGCCATCCTGAAAGCAAGCCTCAGAGGCAATTCCACGTGGCGCTCGAAAGAACTACAGGTCATATTGGACAGAAGAACTGCAGGAGCTTGAAGATGAAGTGACAAGGACTAGAGAGGAGGTGGAAAACAACCCATCACAAGACAACAACATCTCCTCAAAGCCTGCACTGCCAAATCCAGAAAGGCCTACATCCAAGCTGCAAGAACAAGCTGGATGGAGAAAACAGAAAAGTTAAACCTTGACAGAGAGGCAACAAACTTTGGAAACTCACCAAAGCCATGAATAATGAAGAGACAAGGTCAGTGCCTGTCACGCTCCAAAACGATCAGGAGATTGTGACAGGGAGAGAGGCAGCGAACTGCTTCATAGACAGCTATGAGCAGACCAGCAACATCTCTGTGACAGAGGACAGAAACCAACAATTCCATGATGAAATAAAGAATCATCAGGATGACCAAGACCAATCTGATTACATGGACAGACCTTTCAAACTGAAAGAACTAGAAGAAGCCGCAAAATCTTTACAGGACAAAACATCTCCAGGTCCTGACAAAGTCACCAACGAGATGCTCAAACACCTCGGCACCAAAGCAAAGACCAAACTCCTTGCTCTCTTCAACAACAGCTGGAAGACGGGGCATGTTCCATAAAGCTGGCGAGAAGCTGATATGGTGCCCATACATAATAAGGGCAAAGACAGAGTTAGGGCTGACAGCTATCGCCCCATCAGCCTCATCAGCTGCGTGGGCAAGCTCCTAGAGCGCATGATCAATTCGCGGCTAGTTTGGCACCTGGAGAAGAACAACATCATCACTCCAGAGCAGGCAGGCTTCTGCCAACATCATTGCACTGAGGATCAAGTGACCTACATAGCCCAGAAGATCGAGGATGGCTTCCAGGACAAACAGCATACTCTGGCGGTGTGGATAGACATGGAAAAGGCGTACGACAAAGTCGGGAAGGATGGCTTCTGGAGAAAACTCCAGAAGAGTGTGTGACTGGCTGTATGTACCAATGGATCTCACAGTACCTGAAAAATAGGAAGGCCCGAGTCCATGTCAACGGAGCATACTAGTCGGAAGAAGACACTGAGAGAAGGAGTCCTCAAGGAGGTGTCCTCAGCCCTACCCTATTACCTTGTCTTTGTCAACGACATCGTCAGAGATGTGCCACGCAAAGTCCAAGGAGCCATCTATGCAGACGATCTTGTCCTATGGTGCTCGGAAGAGCACCTCACAACTGCCAACTACAGGCTACAGCAGGCGCTGAATGTTCTTGAAAGCTGGACGAAACAGTGGCTGGTAACAATTAATGCCAAGAAGACCACTTACACTGTTTTCAGCATCTCACCCAAAGAACAGAAGGCCAACCTGAGCATCAATGGACAACTCTGCTTGCTGAAAATAACCCCACGTACCTGGGAGTCACCTTTAACAAACGCATGACGTGGAAGAAGCAAGCAGAGAAAACAGAATTAAGAGCAAAAGTACGCCTTGCCCTCATAAAGAAGCTGGCAGGAACAACATGGGGCGCATACAACACAACCCTCAGGAGACTGTACACTGGTAGAGTCAGGCCAGTGCAGGAGTATGGCATGACTGCATGGGGCACTACAGCCAAATCCAATTTTGAACGGATCGGCAAGATTCAGAATCAAGCTGCCCGTATCATCACAGGAGCCATGAAGTCTACACCAATTCAGGAGCTTGAAACCATCACAGAGCTCCAGCCCCTTGAGGACTGCAGAGACGCCAAACTCCTGACCCAGGCTGCCAAGTTCAAGAGGCTGAAAGGCCACCTCATGAAAGACACACTGTCCCAGCCAACAAAAGGACGGCTGAAGAGAGGGAGCTTCGTACACCAGAGCAGGATCCTAGAACGGCAACATCAAGATATCCTTGACCATGACCCCAAAGTGATACCCCGGTGTCTTGCCGTCCCTCCCTGGAGCGAAGGAATCCCTCCCCTCATCCAGTGCAGCATCCCTGATGTTGGCCCAAAAGATTCCCAAAGCGGCCTGAAAGAAAGTCCTTACCCTTTAACATCTCCATACCCAGTTCCCCAAAGATCCTGGACTCATGTCTACACCGACGGCGCTGCAGCAATGCCATTCGAAATGGAGGGCAAGAGTCTATGTCCAATATCCAGGACGCAGAGAAGAAAAGATCTGCCTCGCTACCGGCCTGTACTCCACAAATTACAGAGCTGAAGCAGAAGCCCTGAAAACAGCGGCAGCCCACATCGAGGTCAGCCCCTACGCCACCACAATGTTGTCTTCCTGACCGACGCCCTGTCCATCTTGCAGGCCCTTCAGTCCAATAGAGACCCAGAGCTCAACGATCTGTCCTCATCTCTCGCCTCCCTCTGACAAGTCACACAGTCACCCTGCAGTGGATTCCCTCCCACTGCAATGTGCTCGGCAATGAGACTGCAGACTCCTTGGCAAAGGAGGGCACTACAAAGGAGCAGATGGACAATCTACCAGCTACACCGAATCCAGGACCATCATCAAGGCCAGGTGCAGAACAAGTGGAAGCAGCAGCATCCATGCCACAACAGAGCAGACCCGTACTGCCTGCTGACTCACGAGAGCAGGTAGTCATGTTCAGGCTCAGGACAGGCCACAACCGCCTGAAACACCACCTATTTTCTAAACTCCGCATCGGTAACACAGAGCAGTGCCCCTGCAAACAGGCAGCCAGACAACAGAACATCTGCTGCAGTTCTGCCCGCTCCACCAAGCGCTTCGAGAGAAAACCTGGCCCAACGCAATACCAGTGCCCGGAAGCTCTACGGAGGACTGGAGGACCTGCGACGTACTGCCACCTTTGTCGAGGAGACGGGGAATCCATCTAAAGACATGACGAACGAGAAAAAACTATCCTCCACATCGTAAAGTTTGAAATTCTGTAGCCCTTCATTCCCTGCTCCCATGATGACTTCAGATTTGATTTCCTCTCCACGCCTTTGCCCTTGATGAATTTGTACCGAGATTACCAGCATTGCCAAGCTAATAGGGACTGTCATCAACGTTTGTAATGTTGCCCTCCTCAAGGGAACGCTCACATCATCTCACTGCGCCACTAAGACACTAACTAATGTTGTCAGAAGCGGGCTCAACAGGTGGTGTCCTGTGTACGTTGACTTAGAACAGGCACCGCTGAACACCACCAATGTGACTGGGCAGGAGAGGAGTATTCCTCTGATTGACTGCCACATAATGACTTGACCTGCTCCCTGTGGTGCTGCAACTAACACTGGACGAGCCAGGATGTGGCTGTGGACGGAGAGTTGTTATGAATAACGCTGTGGTAATACCAAGAACACACACACACCACACACACACACACAACGCACACACGCACGCACCACGCACGACACGCACGCACGCACGCACGCACGCACGCACGCACGCACGCACGCACACACACACACACACACACACCCCACACACACACACCACACACACACATCACAACGATTTACATCTGTACCCCACATGAGGACAACAAATCAACACAAAAGTACATAAACACATCAAACATCCACAAAATTTCCACACATAATACACACTGAATAAGATTCACACGATTAACTTAGTTTTGGGGCATGGAACTTTTCAACAAACAACAAGTATTTTACCACCACAGAGCATAACACACGAATAGATTTAAATTAAAGTAACTTAATGCTTGCTAAATTTTTGTATAAACAGATTCTAAACGTGCTATTTGGTGCATTTCGTTTAATAAATGAATTCTAACACCGGTATTTGGTCGCGTCTGAAATTCGTTCACGTGAGGTATGTCCACCACAGAACTTCAGCGAGTACCACACACACACACACACACACACACACACACACACACACACACACACCACGCACGCACGCCCGCAGCGCACGCACGCACGCACGCACGCACGCACACACACACACACACACACCCCACACACACACACACACACACAGACCGGGTTAACATTTTGCACAGGGGGACATTTTGTACCTGGGTGACATTTTGTACCGGAATGACATTATGTACCTGGGGTGCCAATTAATACCTAGGCATTTTGGTCCAGGGACATTTTGACCCAGAAGTGCAGTTTTGTACATGGGTGACATTTTGTACTGGAGGTGACATTTTGTACCTGAGGTATCATTTTGTACCAGGGGTGCATTTTGCACCAGGTTGACATTTTGTACCTGGGGTGACATTGTGTACCTGAGGTGATATTTTGCACCAGGAATAACATTTTCCACCAAGGTTACATTGTGCACCTGGGGTGATATTTTGCACCAGGGGTGAAATTGTATACCTGGGGTATATTTTGCACCAGGAGTGACATTGTGTACCTGTGGTGATATTTTGCACTAGGAGTGACTTTGTGTACCTGTGGTGATATTTTGCACTAGGAGTGACATTGTGTACTTGTGGTGATATTTTACCCCAGAGTGACATTGTGTACCTGGGTGATATTTTGTACTAGGAGTGACATTGTGTACCTGGGGTGACATTTTAAACCAGGAGTGACATTGTGTACATGGGTGATTATTTTGCACCAGGTGTGACATTGTGTACCTGGGGTGAAATGTTGCACCAGGGGTGACATTGTGTACCGGGGTGATATTTTGCACCAGGGTGCATTGTGTACCTGTGGTGATATTTTGCCCCAAGGGTGACATTGTGTACCTGGGGTGATATTTTGCAGCGGGATGACATTGTGTATGTGAAGTGATTTTTGCACCAGGGGTGACATTATGTACCTGGAGTGATATTATGCACCACGAGTAACATTGTGTACCTGGGGTGATGTTTTGCAGCGGAGTGACATTGTGTACCTGGGGTGATGTTTTGCAGCGGGAGTGACATTGTGTACCTGGGGTGATGTTTTGCAGCAGGAGTGACATTGTGTAACTGTGGTTATGTTTTGCAGCGGGAGTGACATTGTGTACCTGGGTGATGTTTTGCAGCGGGAGTGACATTGTGTACCTGGGGTGATGTTTGCAGGGGGAGTGACATTGTGTACCTGGGGTGTATTTTAAACCATGAGTGACATTGTGTACCTGGGGTGACATCTTAAACCAGGAGTGAAATTGTGTACCTGTGGTGATGTTTTGCAGCGGGAGTGACATTGTGTACCTGGGTGACATTTTTAACCAGGAGTTACATTGTGTACCGGGGGTGACATTTTAAACCAGGAGTGACATTGTGTTACCTGGGTTGACATTTTAAGCCAGGATTACATTGTGTACCTGGGGTGACATTTTTAAACCAGGAGTGACATTGTGTACCTGGGGTGACATTTTGCACCAGGAGTGACATTGTGTACCTGCGTGACATTTTGCAGCGGGAGTGATATTGTGTACCTGGGGTGACATTTTGCACCAGGAGTGAGATTGTGTACCTGGGGTGACATTTTGCACTAGGGGTGACATTGTGTACCTGGGGTGACATTTTGCACTAGGGGGTGACATTGTGTACCTGGGGTGACATTTTGCACCAGGAGTGACATTGTGTACCTGGGTGACATTTTGCACCAGGGGGTGACATTGTGTACCTGGGGTGATATTCTGCACCAGGGATGTCATTGTGTACCTGGGGTGACATTTTGCACCAGGGGTGACATTGTGTACCTGGGGTGATATTTTGCACCAGGAATGACATTGTGTACCTGGGGTGACATTTTGCACTAGGGGTGACATTGTGTACCGGAAAAGGATTGACAGGCTGGTACGATGATGGCCCAGTTGTAGGTGGCTGCCTTGGTAAACAGAGTCAGCTTCGGGGGAGGGAGGAGGGTACAATTATTTTCGATTCCTCCTCACCAAGAAAAGTTCTGTAAAATGTAGTGAACAGATACCTGTTATTTGCCAGGAAAGGCATCAAATCCCCCCCCCCCCCCCCCCCCCCCCCCATCCCCCTTCCCCGGCTGCAGTGGAAATCCTCGCCCTCCCTTCACAACATTGGTGTCCCACATCTTATCACTCCATTCCTTTTTTTTGTTTTATTTGCTTATACATTTATCTATAAATTAATTTGCTGTTTTTGCTCTGCAACCCGATCTCATTTTTGGCCCTCGTCCCAGCCCTCTCTCTCCATTATGCCCAGGTGAAAGAAAAGCCTAACCTGACGACACCTGGTGTTGCCACAGTCATCTTCGTCCCTTCCATCCACACACTCCACAAACAGATTACAGGCCAGGTGGGGCTGGAGGCCGTACAGTCCTTTCCAGTTGTCCATGGAACAGTTCCCCCGTCCGCTGGGGTACTGCACGGGTTTTCTGGAGCCCTGTAACAAACCAACAAGATGGAAATACCGGCACAATATACCATTCCCTCACCTGCAGATGTTCGTCATTGAAGATATGGTTTCTGTATCTACGCAATGACGGCATAAACAATCATTTCATACAAGGTCTTTGTACCCCTTTTTCAACTTCTGAAAGATAGTGTGACCCCTAATAGGTGCATTGAACCGTATCAAGTTAAATGATCCTGAACTGGAAATCAAACCGCGGCATAGATCCAAGATCAGGTAAGTTTAGATTTGTCATAGTATTCAAAGCCATTTAAAGTTTACGTGACCCAGAATGACTATTGATTACCGAAAACTGGTGTGAAAGTGTGGTTGGTGACCCTTTCTGGATCACGGTAACCAAAACCAAGGGGGAAAAGTCAAATGGTGCAGGCAGAAATACTTCTAGCCCCATTGAGGATGTGGGTCTATCGATCCATAAAAGACAAAACTGACCCAGGTCTGTATTAAAAGTTCAGGTGACTCACGGTGGGTTATCGTTGTCTGGCAAGATGCTGAAGGGTTTTGTGCCCAGTCACAGCTCAAAGGACTTGCGTGTTTCTCTTACAGCAGTTTCAACTTTTTAGAACTATAGTTCAGCTACGATGAAAAATCTTCAGTCAAAATATAGCCAGAGATAAAAACAGAAAGATATTTAGATGTTGACTTAGACTACAACTTGTGGTTGAAATAATGTGGTCAGTTTGGGAAATGCCAGTACGAGGTACAAGGATGAGCGAAGCTGCCCCATAAACATCAAGAGGCACTGCTCCTTGACACTGCCAAGGCTTCCATGCAGCCCCCTGAACATGTTCAGCTTTTTTTAGTTTGTCTTTGTTTTGTTTTTTGTTTTTGTTGTTTTTGTTTTTTTTTGCTTATGTATATCATGTGTGGTATTTCTTTTTTTCCTGCGAAGGAGCATGCATTACCCTAAATATGGGAGCACTGAGGTTACACGCGGGCAAATACGGGCGTGTCCTATGCCTGCTGAGGTGAATTAGAATCAGGTCAGTGCCCGTTGCTGTTGATTTTTGGGGATCCTTCGCTCGCTCCTTCAGGTGAATGCTTTAACCTGTCAAAGATTTTATTCACACCTGAGGTTGCGAAACCAAGGACCACAAATAGAGAACTGAATGCTGTTAGAGGAAGTACCGCTTTATGTGGAGCTGCCAGCAAGCTACACACTTTTCAAGCTTCACATGAATGGAACCTTAGCAAAGCTCCAGACACCAGCCTCTTTCCGGCCCTGGCCCACAGAGCGCTGCAGTCTGCACAAAAATTACCAAACTATGTAGGGATAGGGAACAATTTACAATAAGTGATAGCTAATTTCTAGAAATTCTAATTATGGATATAAGATATATAAAAAATAATAACAAACGAACGCAGAAAACTGCTTAGAAAAGGAATTACAAGACCTAGAAAAGGGAAAAAACACACTCATGTTAATGCTATTAATATCCAAAGAAAAAAAGACGAGCTTGCACATTTACGAAAAACAAAAGTAGATGGAATCATACTTAGACCCCAAAGCAAGATGGGCTTCACAGAGCGAAAAAATTTCCAAGTATTTTTGTAATCTATGAAAAAAGACATTTTGTAAGCAAACAGATGTTGAAATTAGTGACAGATCAAGTGAATGTGGGTTGTCAGAAACAGATGAAATGCTAGCAGTGAAAAGATCATGCTACAAGCAGTTGTATAAGAAAAGAGACGTAATGGATTGTCACGACCGACCCTGGAGTCTGGCCCTGACAGGATCGGTCTAGGTGGGAGTGAGGAGTGACTGACCTCGCACGCCCCGCAAGAGCCCAACGACAAAGATTACGATACAACACCCCATTTTTCACTCCACACACACAGTCAATAATAAGATTCCAACACACACAACATGCACAATCACAATCAAGCATTCCAACGCACACAACATGCACAATCACAATCAAGCACTCCAACACACACAACATGCACAATTATAAATAACATTCACCATATGACGTACCAATTACAATTACAGCATTCCAGCACATAGACAAAATACACAATTATAAAGAAACATTTCCAGCATCCATCCTTCCCACACCCTGGAGTGCCATTTATTCACTCCAACACACACAGTCATAAATAAGCATTCCAACACACACAACATGCACAATCACAATCAAGCATTCCAACGCACACAACTTGCACAATCACAATCAAGCACTCCAAAAACACACACATGCACAATTATAAATAAACATTTCACCATATGACGTACACAATTACAATTACAGCATTCCAGCACATATGACATATACACAATTATAAAGAAACATTTCCAGCATCCATCCCTTCCCACACCCTGGAGTGCCTCCACACCCCTGCCTCTGTCAAGTCTACTGGGAGCACCCTATCGCAGTAGGTGCTCCGAACGGGTCGGTTCTCGCAGGGAGTCGCTCAAAGCCGACACCCTCGGCACACAAGCAGGCAGTGAAGAGCGCGTCCCGGAGGGGGGGGGGGAACGTGGCGCTGTTACTGGAGGTCGTGGACGGGGGTCAGGGCCGGTCAGTCAAGACGGCGGGCTCCTCTACCAGTCCGCGGTCCCGACCAGAGCGTGGCCTCGACCAGCGCGTGGCACCATCCAGTCCGCGGTCCCAGCCAGAGCGTGGCCTCAACCAGCACGTGGCACCATCCAGTCCGTGGTCCCAGCCAGAGCGTGGCCTCAACCAGCACGTGGCACCATCCAGTCCGTGGTCCCAGCCAGAGCGTGGCCTCAACCAGCACGTGGCACCATCCAGTCCAGACTCCGGGTGAAGCCCCCGGGAGGGGGGGGGGGAAACGTAGCTGGGAGGAGAGAAGAAAGGGAGGAAGGAAGAAGGAAGGAGGAAGGGTACTGGAACCCCGCTGTCAGTACAGTCTGACCCATGCTGTTAAATCTTAACAGCCACTCGCATGATGGGCGAGGGGAAGTCTACTAAATGCCCAATAATCCCAGCTCAACACAGACCTGAGCATAACACAGTAAACCCATCGAATCAGGAATGTTCACTAGGGTCTTCTCACACGATGCAGGTAAAAGACTGCATTAAATCAACAGGTTATAAAACAAATATGAATTATCTTCACCCTTCTCTCACTCACGTTTAACATTTGCCTTTCTTAGGAAATAACCAACACAGCGACCATCGCTTTATAACTGCCACCACATTTGCAAACAACAATTCAATGGCACAATTGTCACACTCCATAGCCACACTTCAAAATAACACAAATCTCCAACCACGCATCCAAACGACAAATCATGCGTACGCACGCTCGCGAACATAAAACTCGTTCTCCTTGCACACACAAACAGACGGTGGCCGAAGGATAAGAGTCCGGCGAATGTGACAGGGGCGGACGAGCGAGACCAAGCAAGTTCCAACCCTGAATCACCAGGTTCTCTCCCATCCCCACTGACTACCGCATCACCAGATGCATAAACAGGAGAAAGAATTTTGGAAATAATTTAGAATGGCCAGGTTAAAGATTGAATTAACCAGAGAAAAGGTCTCAAACAATATTTCTCTTACAATTTCGAAAACAAAAGAAAATTGCGCAAAAGAGAAGACTAAGCCGGCTAATAACAACAAACCAAAACAAACAAACCACGAAACTGATGCTTACCAGCTACCGTGGGTGACCCAGAAGAGGCGGGTCAAACGACTCTCTCTGCCCTCTGTCCAGTCGAGAGGACAGAGGCACAGGTGCGGAAAAAGAAGAAGTGATGTCCCTCTCCTACAGGCCGACTGTAGGAATTGAAGATACCGACTGTACCCTCGATGATACGGTGAAGAACCAAGACCGGAGCAGGCGCTCCCAGAGACATCTTCCGCTCGAGTGAAGAGCTAACCTCCCTCAGCAATGGCGGCCAACATGCCATGCTGCGTCACAGAGTGAGCATACTTCAAACTAAAAGAAATGAAGCACGTGCGACAGGTAAAAAGACAGGCGAGAGGCCGATAGACAGCAAGTTCGAGAGAAAGGTACCAGCCACCCGTGAACCTACAGGATGAATAGCACGGGCAGTGGAATAGAGAGAGAGAGAGAGAGAAAGCAAACCGAAGTTGAGCTGAACTACACCAAGGTGCAACCGCACCACAAGCCACATTAAGGGACGGATACACGACAACAGCAACGACAATAAACAAATGAATAATTCCGCCACCCTAGATGGGTCAAATGTCGTAGGCCTCGTGACAAACTCGTGACATGGATGTCGATATTTGAATGTATATTTTAAATCTACTACACTTACACAAAGACGAATCAGAACAATTAGAAGGGTTGATTACTACCCAAGAAGCATCAGAAGCCCTGAAAAAGATGCAGAATGACAAAAAACCCGCCACAGAGAGAATGACAGTCAATTTTTATAAGTTCTTTTGGACGTAAATAGGAGAGTTTGTAATCAGGTCTTTAAATGAAGGTTTTATAAACAAAGAGATGTCAGTATCTCAAAGAGAAGGAATAATCACGTGCCTACCAAGGCAGACAAACGAAGAGAGTTTTTAAGAAACGGGAGACCAATTTCATTGTTAAATGTTTGCTTAAAAATGGGCACCACATGTATTGCTAATAGAATTAAGACTGTTCTGCCTCATTTAATCAATGAAGATCAGACAGGTTTTATCCCTGGACGATATAGTTGAGAAAATATAAGAACAATGCATGACTTAATGTTTTACTTTGAAAAACAATCTGTACCTGGCGTACTAGTATCAGTCGACTATGAGAAGACGTTTGATTCGATAAACTGGTCATATATGAATAAGGTATTTAAAGCTTTTGGATTTGGGGGAAATCTATGCTGCTGGGTTTCAGCATTTTATAAAAACATAAGATCTTTTGTGATCGTGAACGGGAAAGTATCTCAGGGTTCTGAAATACAAAAAGGGTGCCGTCAAGGCGATCCCATTTCATCATATCTATTTATTTTGTGTGCAGAAATTTTAGCATGTAAAATCAGCGAAAACGAGAAAATAAAGGACATTAAATACAGATAGGATGTCATGATACAGTATTTATATTAGAAGGAGATAGGATGTCACATGAAAAGCTGTTTGAGACATTTACAGAGTTTCATGTTTTTTCAGGACTTAAACTGAATTATGAAAAAAAACTGTAAATGTATGAACAGTAAACAAGTGGGGTATGTTTTGCTCCCATAAGGAAACCTAACACAGAGTAACTTTTATTCAAGACTGGCACAGCCTTTTAAACTTGAATAAAGTCAGACAAATACATAGACGAACAATCTAATAGTGGGGGAAAACAAGCGCAGGCCAACAACTGAACTGTCTTCATAGTAATGACCTGGCAAAGATTTGGACTTGAGGGGAGGGGATAGGGGAGTTTGAAGATGGAGAAACTGGGAACATGAAATTAAAAAAAATATATGTTACAGATATGAACACTCTTCACTAGCTGCATAAGGGAACCATCGCAATCCCTTTTGAAGGCAGATATATTTGTATTGCCTACACACACATGCATCCCGAGAGGCATGCGTGCGTGCATCAAAACAGAGAGAGAGAGAGGAGAGAGAGAGAGAGAGAGAGAGGAGAGAGAGAGAGAGAGAGAGAGAGAGAGAGATGAGAGAGAGAGGAGAGAGAGAGAGACGCACGCAACAAACTATGCCGATTATGATTGTCATGTTTTCAGATACCAAAGCATTTATGTTTTACGTGTGTAGGCGATTGCAATCTTCAATGATCTTAGGCATCACTCGGGGTGATTAAACATGTTTCCGATAAAGTCAAAACGAAAATAAAAACAAAACAGAAGCATCCCTTGAACAAGTAATCAAAATGAGACGTAACAAAATCCCCCAAAGTGGTCTATGGAACGTCTTTTCTCGGCTGTTCGCCCAACCTGTGAACGGGCCTGTTACTGTTTGGGAAGAGAGGATGAATCAGAGAAGACGGGAAGAAAAAAATACAGAAATACTAACAGCCATAAAAGAAAACTCCCACAGACCATGCCGTGAAAGAACATTTCCATTATGCCGAAGTGAGTACCACAAGAAAGATGCCCTGAAGCAACATTTCCGTTATGCCTAAGTGAGCACCACAAGAAAGATGCCCTGAAACAACATTTCCATTATGCCTAAGTAAGCACCACAATAACGATGCCCTGAAACAACATTTCCATTATACCTAAATGAGCACCACAATAACGATGCCCTGAAACAACATTTCCATTATGCCTAAGTGAGCACCACAATACAGAAAAGTCACCTGAAACATGGAACAAAGCAGATGCCAACCAACATCGGGGTCATATCTCTGTGATTTCTGGTCATCCAAGTGTCTTCCATCGTTAGGAAGCCCTCTTCTATAAGTACTGTTCGATTCTCCATGTATCCCGTGAAAGAGCTCGCAATTTGTCGGTGACCAGAAGAATTGGATGCCTTCACAATTACGTTTTGATAAGAACCCACTGGTGACAAAAATACAGGAAGGTGAGCATCATCACGGAACCAGAAGGAATGGCGAGGGTGTTTTTTATAGGAAGTCTAGAAGGCAGGGGTTTAAAACCCCGATGTCGGTGTCCTTTCTTAGCGCCACCAAAATTTCCTTGCCCCAAATAGGTTCGTTTAAAAAGTGGTTTTGTAAAGAGGAGGTTTAAAAAACATAGTAAAGGCCAAAATAAAATTTTCAAACAAACGACACGCCACTATTGTGTAAACACTCTGATTGTTTTAAAAATTTTTACTGGTTTCAGTGGATGTTCGGTTTTTTTGAAAAAAACGGTTTTTTGCGAAACTTCGGATAAATGAAAAACAAAATTTCTTTTCCCCGGCCCCAAAAGCTCTTCTTTGGGGAAAACTTATTTTTTTATTTTAAGGCAAACGACGGAAAAAGCGAAAAATTCGGATACCCGAAAAATCATCTCGAATCCCCTGGCCCAAAGTCCCCGACGGTTTTAAACGAAGTTTTGTTTAGAATGCATGGCATCAACACTGGAGTTTTGTGGGGGTGCCATGGTTTCTTCTCTTCAGTTTGGTAAAGTACAACTGTAACGAAGCCCCCGAAACCCCGACGTCATTTATGTTTTGCGACGGCGTGGGACAAGCCAGCCAGATAATTGGGGGTAAACACACTCTCCAGTACACGGGAAAGTAAAAAAAGCCGAAAAAAAATTGTCCGCTTTTGGGCCCGCGTTTTTACATTCAAAAAATGTAAGGCCCGAATTAAAATTTTGGAAAGGAAAAGGGCTCATTTTTTTGGGGGGAGGACTTTTTTCTTGGGGGCACCGAAAAAAATGATTTTGATTAGCTCTGCTTTATTTCGAATGCTAAAAAGGGGTTGTTTTCAAATTTTTTCCCCAAAATGGCGACCCCAAGCGAAAACTGAAGCCCCTTTCACTGGTGGAGAAAAGGGCCGAATTTTTAACGCGGTGGAAAGCCAATCCTGAAAAAAAAAGGAAAAAAATTTCAGGGAATTTGGCATTCCCTTTATCAACCTTAAAAATAACATTTGAAAAGGGTTAAAAGGAAATACCAAAAACCCCCTTCAAACAGCAAATAAAATTTTAACAAAGAATCGCCTGGTCAAAAACCCAAAGTGCATGGTCAGTTTTGTTTTTTTTTACCCCCTTATCTGTAAGTTTGGGGGGAAAAGGGGTGTGTTGTGTGTGTGTGTGTGGACGAAGTTGGCCCATATGAATCACAAGCGGTCATATACCCCCCAACCCCTCCAAAAACCTCGCACACACCCCACATACGACAGAAAAAAGAC
>CM031596.1:111079053-111095249 GCA_018398815.1 Conus ventricosus
AGGACACATGGGGATTTGTATGGTGAAACATTCGCCAGTTGGTTCGGGATCTTATTCGACCAGGCAGCCTGACTTAATCGCAGCTAACCCTCATATCTGGGGGCCGACCCCCTATCCGCCACCGGGGACCCGCCGGGTTGGGGATAGTCGCCCCGCCCGGGTGGAGGATAGTGAGGATGATGAAATGGAACTCGCGGTCGAGACTACATGAAGGGGCTTTACTGCAATTTTACTTTCATTTCGCACCCCAGAGTCAACCCGGCCTGAGAGATACAGAAATTTGCCAATGTTTTGCACGATACTTGAGCAACCATGCGAAGGAACATCTTCATTAAGGGATAAAACGCGACTGTGAGTCTTTTTAATTGAGTCTAGAGCAAATTCAGCTCTGGGTAGGAGGGAAGCCAGTGGGCAAAAATAAAAAACCCACACTGATTCTAAAAAGAATCGAACCCATGATCTAGCTCGACATTGGGGCCCTGCAGCTGGTGTGCTTCCTTTGTTGTGATGAAGAGAGAAGAATTCTGCCATCAAAATTTTTTTTAATAAAAAAAAAACAACAAGTAGAATATCAAACTATTTCCCTATAAAAAATAGCTTTGAAAGTAAATTCCTGTCAAACGGTTTACCCCAACACAAATAAACAATCAGCATTTTGTAATTCTCTGCTTCTTGTATCATAATACTAACTGAAAAAGTCTCATTACAAAAATTGAAATGACTTTCTTCCTTTTTTCACATTCATCCAAATAAATCCAAATGATACTGATTGTGACGGACCATTTTTGTCCGATCCCAAATTGTGGGGACAATTCTGAAGTGACATGAATTTGCCTGTTCACCGGTTGACCTATGTACCTGACAGCTACGCACCCGCGTTTTGTGCCCGTCAGGTGAGCGAGAATTTCCCTTCAGTCTCTGCAGATTTGCCGTCCTGAAACCTCACACGGTGCCGAAGAGAGGCTGGAACCTGTTTTGTGGCAATCAGGTATGTTTCAGTAGTTAAATGGAATTAGGGTTTGTATTAATGGAGTTGTTTAGACTGGAACCTGTTTTGTGGCAATCAGGTATCTTTCAGTATTTAAAAATGGAATTAGGGTTTGTATTAATGGAGTTGTTTTTTCCTACAGGTGGTCGTGAATTTTCCAGTTCTTAGTGAAGGCCCAAAATATCTAATTGTTACCTTGACTGATCTTGTGATTGACAAGACCTGACGAGACTTAGGGTGACAGTAGGAAGCTGTGGTTAGTGAATGTGTGAGTCGAGAGGTGGATGAGAAGAATGAGTGAAGGGAAGGAAGAGAGAACATGTATATTTACATGTGATCGGGAAAATGTGATCAAGTTAAATCAATGTATTATGTTTAAAAAAAGACGTTTATTTTTTTCCCTCAAGTATTATTATGATGTGTTGGTTAGCTCTGAATGAGCAATAAAAATTATTGTGCATAAATTATTGGAAAATATATTTTGATCCTTGTTGTGGACTCGCCTATTGATGATAATGCGGAAATATATAAAAGAAACATTTTTTCTTGATAAAAAGAGACAAATGAAAATCGTTCCTTTATATGTAAAATTTGGACACGTCTAGCGATGATGATGTGAAAAGTAAAAACCTTTCTTAATAGAAGAACATATGCAATTCGTTCCTGTAATGTAATGATTGTATTCTTTGTACTTTGGAAAAGGTTACATGTTGAAATCGTTTTCTTCAATGTAAACCACTCATAGTTTTAATCGAGGACTTTTTCTATTGTAATGCATCCATTGTACTGAATCTTACTGCATTATTTATGGGTATTTTCCCCCAAATTCCAGTGAAATGCATTATGTGAAGAGTGACTGCTGGTGACAAACAAGGATGATAAATATGTAAGCAGTAGGCTAGGTAATCAAGGTAGTTACCAGTTCGCCAGGTGTCGGTGAAGCCCCTGAGTCCGGCCTGGAGCTGATTGCCACTGGTGTGGGGGTACAGCCCGTGCCCCAGTCACTGTCTCTGTCCTGTAGACGTGGGGAGGCTGACTACAAGGTCAGTAGAGGACACGTGTGATAAAGGGCCTCAGGATTCTCCGTCACGACAACAAGGATGAGTTGACCGCCAGGTCGGTGGTTCAACGTGTAATGTTTTTTTGTTGTTGTTTTTTCTGCTTGTGGGTGTTCCGGTGAGGACTTCACGAACTGCATCCGTGAGCGGCTTTGCGTAATGTGTGAACAATTGTGTGTGACTTGGGCTGGACGCAGCCAGGTATACGGACTGTCTGTTAGGACATTGCTGAAGGCGCCAACGAAAAAAAAGAACACAACACACACACACACTCACACACAACACACCACACACACACACACACACACACACACACACACACACACAACATATATATATATATATATTTGTTAAAACAAGTATTAAAAAGGAATACTAAAACTCTCTACAAATTTGTTTCGAGCGCGTTGCGCTGTCATCAGGATGGTTTTTGGTTTGCCCACCGCCGATGTTATATAGCGTGTGGGCTCCCGTTTGCGGTTGTTTGCACGTGCGGGTTGGCTGCACGTGTTTCTTGGGGGCTTTCAGGTTTTTGGTTTGGGTGTGTTCACTAACAACGATTTCCATTTATGCCTGCAGTTATTTACTATTTCTGTTTTGGTGTTTAAAGTTGCTAAGTGTGGTTTGCATAGTATTAACCATTTTTCAGTTAAACATAGGTTGCACCTTTTTGAAACATTGCTGTATGGTGATGCTCTTTATATGATTTTCCAGGATATATTGTAGCTTGTTTTTGCTTCTTTAAGTTTCCAGATATATTTGCTTAGTTCTGTTTGGTTTTTATATTTTTCTTTATTAAATGACGTTTGTGGTTTGCATATCTGGTTTTGAAGTGGTTTTTCAGTGATCCGTATGTATGTTTCTTTTCATTTTCTGATATCACAGTAGCCTGGTATACAATGTTGTTGTGAAGACATTTATTGTCTAGTGGGCACTGCTCTTTTCTGGTGCAATTGCAAGATTTCCTTTCTTCACCCTCTTTGCTGTGTTGATTTTCATTTTGTTGGATGCGTCAATTAGGTTTTTGAGGTTGGGCATACATGAGTACGATAGTTTGACAGTGTTTTTGTTAAAATTTGGACAGTTTGTGTTCTTTTGGAAAGAAGTTGTTAGGATTTGGAAGAATTCTTTCCCTATGTTTGTTTTGAGTTTCCCGTCGTATGGGGGTTATACCATAGATTTTTCTTTCCTATTTTTCTTGCTTTTATTTGTGTTGTTGTCTGGGTTGTAATTGTAATTTGTAATTGTATCCACTTGTTTGTAGTGCCTCCTGGTATTCTACTGCTGCATTTTTTGAACACTCTTTCACTGCATGACAGGTTTGATAGTCCTTGTTTATGCCAAGGGGTATGGTCTTTAATACAGATGGTGGTGGTACTTTTGGTGTGTACAAAAAGAGGTGTATCGTTGGGTTTCTTGTATGGTTTTATATGTGATTGTTGAAAATCCAGTGTTATGTCTAAGTAGTTCACTACCTTTTGTTTGCTTCAATGGTAATCTTCAAGTTGGGGTTTTTGGGAAGATTTTGCATAGTTTTTTCTTCTTGTTTTCGATGGTTCTTGGATTGTTGGTTAGTGCAGCAAGGCCATCGTCTCTGTATAGTCCGACTTGTTTTTCCGAGTTTTTTCTTGATGTTGGACAGCATGAATTAGTCCGACCAGTTACATGTTTCTGCACCTCATTGATCCCATGGTTACGTCGAATGTTGAGTTTCTGTTGGTTTTCCTGATCCAGGTTTCATTTTTGCTGTGTAGTAATGTTTTCTTGGTGTGGAGAATGATTTCCATTTCTGACCCTGTTATATCTGTGTGGTTACGGGCAAACTTCGGGGCTTTGGTGAGTAGTTCCCATCTATAGATGGGTAAAATCTACGAGTCAAATGTGATGAATACTGTATTACTTTGTTTATTGAGTTTTTTGAACCATTGTATAACTTCGTATGTGTTCTTCCAGAGGTTGTATTCAGAGTTTGATTTTACGTTCTTTATTATTTTTTCCAGAATTTTCTTGCTTATTTTTCCTAATTCAGATTTGGATGGGTTTTATTAGTCTACATGTTGGATTGTTATGAAAATTGGCTTGTGGTCTTTGAGTGTTATGAAAGCTTTTTTTGTTTTCTGTCGCTTCTATCCGTCACTTAGGTCTATGCGCTCTGCAAGTTTTTTTTTCTTTTGTGCGGATACTGTCATGATATTTTTGTCGGCTTTTTTGTAGTTTTTCTGGATGTTTTTGTCAAGGAGTTGAGAGTATTCTTTTGGTTCCAATTTGTAGTAAAATTTCTAGTTTTATCAGCCTTTACAAATATTTTTTTGTCTTTTTGTACTTGTTTTATTTGTTTTTTTTAGTGTTGTTTGGAAATCGTTGTTAGATTTTTTGAATCAATATTGGTTATCATTCTTTTCATTTGATCTTCAAAGGGTTTCATTTCGTCTATGGCTGGTGGTGATCGCCATGATTTGAAATCGTAGGTGCTTTTGTCCTCTTTTTTGTGTTTGGGTTCAGGAAAAAGAATGCTTTCCTTCTCATGTTGCGTACGAATTTTTCGTTTGTTCTATTAATTTTTTTATGTAGGATTCCGGGTTAGAAAACGGTATGTTTTTTGTTGACTGCCTAAAATGATTTCCTCCATTTTAAAATCCTTCAGGCCGAAGTGCTCAACGTGAGGAGCGGTTAAGATCAATATGGTTGAACAGCCTAAAATGATTCTAAAAGCGCTCAACCCCTTGGGGAGCAACATTTGTTAAAACAAGTATTAAAAAGGAATACTAAAACCTCTACAAATTTGTTTCGAGCGCGTTGCGCTGTCATCAGGATGGTTTTTGGTTTGCCCACCGCCGATGTTATATAGCGTGTGGGCTCCCGTTTGCGGTTGTTTGCACGTGCGGGTTGGCTGCACGTGTTTCTTGGGGGCTTTCAGGTTTTTGGTTTGGTGTGTGTTCACTAACAACGATTTCCATTATGCCTGCAGTTATTTACTATTTCTGTTTTGGTGTTTAAAGTTGCTAAGTGTGGTTTGCATAGTATTAACCATTTTTCAGTTAAACATAGGTTGCACCTTTTTGAAACATTGCTGTATGGTGATGCTCTTTATATGATTTTCCAGGATATATGTAGCTTGTTTTTGCTTCTTTAAGTTTCCAGATATACTTGCTCAGTTCTGTTTGGTTTTTATATTTTTCTTTATTAAATGACTGTTTGTGGTTTGCATATCTGGTTTTGAAGTGGTTTTCAGTGATCCGTATGTATGTTTCGTTTTCATTTTCTGATATCACAGTAGCCTGGTATACAATGTTGTTGTGAAGACATTATTGTCTAGTGGGCACTGCTCTTTTCTGTGCAATTGCAAGATTTCCTTTCTTCACCCTTCTTTGCTGTGTTGATTTTCATTTTGTTGGATGCGTCAATTAGGTTTTTGAGGTTGGCATACATGAGTACGATAGTTTGACAGTGTTTTTGTTAAATATTTTGGACAGTTTGTGTTCTTTTGGAAATGAAGTTGTTAGGATTTGAAGAATTCTTTCCCTATGTTTGTTTTGAGTTTCCCGTCGTATGGGGGTTATACCATATGATTTTTCTTTTCCTATTTTTCTTGCTTTTATTTGTGTTGTTGTCTGGGTTGTATTGTAATTTGTAATTGTATCCACTTGTTTGTAGTGCCTCCTGGTATTCTACTGCTGCATTGTTGAACACTCTTTCACTGCATGACAGGTTTGATAGTCTTGTTTATGCCATGGCGTATGGTCTTTAATACAGATGGTGGATGGTTACTTTTGGTGTGTACATAAAGAGGTGTAATCGTTGGGTTTCTTGTATGGTTTATATATGTGATTGTTGAATCCAGTGTTATGTCTAAGTAGTTCACTACCTTTTTGTTTGCTTCAATGGTAATCTTCAAGTTGTGGTTTTGGATGATTTTGCATAGTTCTTTCTTCTTGTTTTCGATGGTTCTTGGATTGTTGGTTAGTGCAGCAAGGCAAAATCTTCCAAAACCACAACTTGAAGATTACCATTGAAGCAAACAAAAAGGTAGTGAACTACTTAGACATAACACTGGATCTCAACAATCACATATATAAACCATACAAGAAACCCAACGATACACCTCTTTATGTACACACCAAAAGTAACCATCCACCATCTGTATTAAAGACCAACCCCATGGCATAAACAAGAGACTATCAAACCTGTCATGCAGTGAAAGAGTGTTCAACAATGCAGCAGTAGAATACCAGGAGGCACTACAAACAAGTGGATACAATTACAAATTACAATACAACCCAGACAACAACACAAATAAAAGCAAGAAAAATAGGAAAAGAAAAATCATATGGTATAACCCCCCATACGACGGGAAACTCAAAACAAACATAGGGAAAGAATTCTTCAAAATCCTAACAACTTCATTTCCAAAAGAACACAAACTGTCCAAAATATTTAACAACAACACTGTCAAACTATCGTACTCATGTATGCCCATCCTCAAAAACCTAATTGACGCATCCAACAAAATGAAAATCAACACAGCAAAGAAGGGTGAAGAAAGGAAATCTTGCAATTGCACCAGAAAAGAGCAGTGCCCACTAGACAATAAATGTCTTCACAACAACATTGTATACCAGGCTACTGTGATATCAGAAAATGAAAAAGAAACATACATACGGATCACTGAAAACCACTTCAAAACCAGATATGCAAACCACAAACAGTCATTTAATAAAGAAAATATAAAACCAAACAGAACTGAGCAAATATATCTGGAAACTTAAAGAAGCAAAAACAAGCTACAATATATCCTGGAAAATCATAAAAAGAGCATCACCATACAGCAATGTTTCAAAAGGTGCAACCTATGTTTAACTGAAAAATGGTTAATACTATGCAAACCACACTTAGCAACTTTAAACACCAAAACAGAAATAGTAAATAACTGCAGGCATAAATGGAAATCGTTGTTAGTGAACACACCCAAACCAAAAACCTGAAAGCCCCCAAGAAACACGTGCAGCCAACCCGCACGTGCAAACAACCGCAAACGGGAGCCCACACGCTATATAACATCGGCGGTGGGCAAACCAAAAACCATCCTGATGACAGCGCAACGCGCTCGAAACAAATTTGTAGAGAGTTTTAGTATTCCTTTTTAATACTTGTTTTAACAAATGTTGCTCCCCAAGGGGTTGAGCGCTTTTAGAATCATTTTAGGCTGTTCAACCATATTGATCTATATATATATATATATATATATATATATATATATATATATATATATATATATATATATATATATATATATATATATATATATAACAAACTAATAAATTCCAAGGATAAGTACTGAGCACCATTCCAGCAGCTTACAGAGCAGCTTGGTGTTGCAATGACTGCAAGAAAAATTTGAATTATAAACAAAGCTTGCTCTAATGTCTTAGACTGAAGAAATAGGGGGAGGTAAGCATTCATATCTGCAGTGGTAGATAATTCTGCCTAACTAACAGTATGTGCTTGAGTGGTGAATGGGGAAAAATAAAATAAATGTTTCTCAAAATGAGCCTTCAGCAAGCTTATAGTCTCCAAGGGGGAGACAATCTCCAATAGGAGGGAAACTCACTAACATATAACTCCTGGTCATACACCGATATTTCGAAACCTGATTGTTTCTCCTCAGTGACCGTGGATAGTGGTAATTTGACTCCTCTGCCTTTTTGGCTTTAAGAAGAATGCTATCCCAGAAAAGGCTGATGTGCAATACGTAGTATGTTTGTTGAGTTTTCAAAAAAACAACAACAACCAAAGGTGCCACCTAAGAAGCAAAAGAAAATCATGAAAGAGCAAAACAAGCTACATTTTCTTGTGAAAAGTAGAAAATATGAAAAAATAACCTCTTAAGGCACAAGTGCTGAGGGCCATGATTTTCTTTTGCTTCAAAGGTGGGACCTTTGGGTTTTTTTTGTTTGTTGAAAATTCAGCAAACATACTATGGTAGTGCACACCAACCTTTTTCTGGGATAGCATTCTGCTTAAAACCGAAAAGGCAGAGGAGTCAAGTTAGGACTTTCGAGGTCAGTGAGGAGAAACAATCAGGTTTCAAAATACCGGTATCTGACCAGGAGGTATGATATGTTCGTGAGTTTGTGGTGTTCGTGGGTGTGTGTAGAAAAGAGTCGTTACACGTATCCAAACTTTTTCTAGTGAGAGTTAGGAAGTAAAACACGCATCACCACACCATTCCTAACATCTGGTGACCCCATAGTTTAAATTTGCTTTCGCTATTAAATTCAAAATTGTCTTAGTGCAAGGATTTGTTTATGCGCCTCTGTAGTTTGCCTCAATTACTAAGGATATGCCACGTTTACAGACTTTATTTTTAGAAATTGAGTTGTGTTGTATTGTGTTGTTGTAGGACACCACACCAAGAGAGGATCGCCATTTTGTTCGAACCCATCTGCGGGACAGGCGGCAAACAGCCGCTAACACTGCTCGACAGGTGCCTGGGAATCTCCAGCAACGAATCAGCCCCAACACTGTGCGGCGGCGTCTTCAGGAGAACGGGCTGGCATGTAGGCGTCCTCACAGAGGTCCGGTACTGACACCAAGACACCGGCAGGACAGGCTGCAGTGGGCACAAGCCCGAATCAACTGGCGCAGGCAGCAGTGGGGACGCATACTGTTCTCAGATGAGAGCCGTTTTTGTATTGACATGGCTGACGGTCGTGTCAGAATATGGCGTCGACCTGGTGAACGCTATGCTGACTCCTGTGTGGTAGAGCGGAACCCCTGGGGAGGCCTGAACGTTATGATATGGGGTGCAATTGGCATTAACCACGCCCAATGTCCTATACCAGTCATCTTTCAGAACATTGGTCCTGGTCGCGCACAGGGTGTCCATGCACAGCGCTACATCCACCAGGTGCTCAGACCCCATGTCGTTCCTTTTTTTGCGCAACACCCAAACTGGACATTCCAACAGGACAATGCAAGACCACACACAGCCAGGGCCACCCAGCAATTTCTTCAGCATAACAACGTCAATGTGCTGCCCTGGCCAGCCCTCAGTCCCGATTTAAACCCAATAGAACATTTTTTGGATGAACTTGGCAGACGGTTGGACCTCCTGCGTCCACGACCAGCAACAGCGGCTCAACTTCACCAGGCCATCGTCCATGTGTGGGCTGGTGTGCCAAGGGGACGCATCAACCACCTGGTCCACTCAATGAGCTGCAGGTGTCAAGCAGTTGTCCATGCAAATGGTGGCCACACACGGTATTAGGACTTCAAGCTGGTTTGTCACGTGACCTTGGATTTTCCACACAAAGACATATTGCTGATGACATTTTCACACATTACCGGTGTAATGAATCAAATCACGTTGATTTCTCGCTTCCACTCTGTACAATTGTGACCAATAAAATTCGCCCCAAACCTTCAGCTTGTTTTGCTTTTGCGTTTTTTATGGAAGTCAGTATATATACGGGCGAACCGGACCGCAAAGCTAGCAACACGGTGCTGGAGGTTTTGAGGCCAGAACCGACAGACATTTGTCCCAGTTTCCGTGTTGTCTGCTCGCCGTCCATTCAAACTATTCACACATATTTACTATCAATGAAAACCTTAGAACCCAAGAAACAAAATGCAATAAGTCACATTTGACAATTTTGTTGCTGTTCTAAAGTATTGCTGATTAATGTCCCAGAGTGTACCCACTTTTAACGTGTTTGCGTCATATTTTTCACTACTTCGATAAGAAATACTAAAAAGCGTGAAATAATTCTACAACGAATGAATAGCTGGCATTTCGCTCTTTTCATACCTATAAACTTCATTATCAAAGACGGTGTCTAAGCAGAGAACTTTGTTTCTGAAAATTGGTAGAAAACGCAACTAACTATTCTCTTCACCAGGCCACCGGCACATGCTTTTGATAGGATTTTCAAATGACAAATACTTATTTGAAATGGACTGTTGGACAAGAAGTTTTGGACATTTTCAGTTATATTCACAACAGAAATGAAGTCATTAGCAAGATTTCGATTCGGAAGTCTGAATTTTGTAGAACGATAATTTGGATCAACACTCTGACAATGAACGAAGAAGGCAACTTGCTCAAGGAACCAGCGCCGTCAGTCAATTCTTATAGTCGCAAGCCTGTGCGGAAAAGATACTAGGCATGTGATGTACGAAATGAGACCTTATGGACTCTACTTCTAACGTGCATTTTCGGTTCTTCGTTTTTCTCATACATTTTGTGAAATCAAGAATTATTACAGGTTTGTTCGACAGACAATTGAAATGGCACCAAAATCAGTTGTGCAAAATGCCAGTTTAGCGAAAATATGGGCGTCTTGGCCCAGTACAGTTGTAACGAATAAAACACATTAATTTTGTGACTTAGGTGACATATATACAACTATGTAGGTTCTTGAGGTATTCGTATTTGTACACAAAACAATGGAGATTCATCAATCAAGGGAGGTAAGTGGGAAGGTAATTCTTGAACAAAACGACGAGTAACCAAGAAATGCACCGTTAGAGCCTGGTTACATTGGTTTCTGTCTTTACTTGGGATTGTGTTGCGTTCTTGTGGTTCTTTCCTCTTGAATGAGTGAGTGTGGCTGTCTGAACCATTTAAAAGAAATTGATTAGTTGTTTGGATTTTGTTTGTGCGTTTGGAAAAAAAAAAAAAAAAAAAACGAAACGAAGTAAACAATTCTATATTTTGCACCCTGGTGGGACATTGATTATATACTGACTTCCATAAAAAAACGCGAAAATTTGAAAGGCTATTTTTCGGGTGAAAAGGGGTGAATATACAATATTGAACCATTGTGGCAAGTTGTTTGGGTCCAAGACTCACGTGCAGTGAAAAAATTGTGTGAGCAACACATCATTCCCGGCATTGGAGGGTCAACAAAAATGGCAAACTGTTTGCTGCATGTGAGGCACGTGCACACCATGCAGAGCAAAGTTAACCAGCGACAAGTACGCAGGCATGCAGCCTTTATAAAGCCACGCTACAAGGTTCAGGTAACGACTTGCCGTCTGAGCGCTACAGAGATGCCAAGACTACGAGCAGAGGAACGCAATCGTGCCCTAGGTCATCTGGAGGCTGGTGTGGATGCCAGGCAGGTCGCCAACATCTTTAACGTCCACATCACAACCATCTATCGTCTGCAGCACCGCATGCGAGTCACTGGTACCACTGATGATCGTCCCCGGCCAGGCCGTCCTTGGGTCACCACACAAAGAGAGGATCGCCATCTTTTCGAACCCATCTGCGGGACAGGCGGCAAACAGCCGCTAACACTGCTCGACAGGTGCCTGGGAATCTCCAGCAATGAATCAGCCTCAACACTATGCGGCGGCATCTTCAGGAGAACGGCTGGCATGTAGCGTCCTCACAGAGGTCCGGTACTGACACCAAGACACCGGCAGGACAGGCTGCAGTGGGCACAAGCCCGAATCAACTGGCGCAGGCAGCAGTGGGGATGCATACTGTTCTCAGATGAGAGCCGTTTTTGTATTGACATGGCTGACGGTCGTGTGAGAATATGGCGTCGACCTGGTGAACGCTATGCTGACTCCTGTGTGGTAGAGCGGAACCCCTGGGAGGCCTGAACGTTATGATATGGGGTGCAATTGGCATTAACCACGCCATAGGACCAGTCATCTTTCAGAACATTGGTCCTGGTCGCGGACAGGGTGTCGATGCACAGCGCTACTTCAACCAGGAGCTCAGACCCCATGTCGATCCTTTTTTTGCGCAACACTCAAACTGGACATTCCAACAGGACAATGCAAGACCACACACCACCAGAGCCACCCAGCAATTTCTTCAGCATAACATCGTCAATGTGCTGCCCTGGCCAGCCCTCAGTCCCGATTTAAACCCAATAGAACATTTTTTGGATGAACTTGGCAGACGGTTGGACCTCCTGCGTCCACGACCAGCAACAGCGGCTCAACTTCACCAGGCCATCGTCCATGTGTGGGCTTGTGTGCCAAGGGGACGCATCAACCACCTGGTCCACTCAATGAGCCGCAGGTGTCAAGCAGTTGTCAACGCAAATGGTGGCCACAAACGGTGTTAGGACTTCAAGCTGGTTTGTCACGTGACCTTGGATTTTCCACACAAAGACATATTGCTGATGACATTTTCACACATTACCGGTGTAATGAATCAAATCACGTTGAATTCTCGCTTCCACTCTGTACAATTGTGACCAATAAAATTCACCTCCAACCTTCAGCTTGTTTTGTTTTCGCGTTTTTTATGGAAGTCAGTATATATTGTTGTTATTGTTGTGTCAGTGCTTCATTCATACTTGTGTTTATTGTTTAGTAATGTTGGATTACTTTTCATTTTTGATCTGTGTCCCCAACCCTCGGACATTTCACTGCCACCTCCCTCTCCTACGTCCTGGGTGACGGATGCAAGTGTTGCAGGGACTCGGCCGTCCACCTCTCTAGGTTTACTTCTAGATAGTCTCCCTTTCTTTTTCTGCACCTTAGTCTGGCGTCCCAATCTCCTGTTCGTGGAGGGCAGGGGAGAGAAGCTGTCAACCAGGTGATTTTACCCCTTCATTGCTTGTTGTTGTTGTTGTTTGGCATTGGTTACCGATTTCTTTCGCCCTGTATCCCTGAATTCCTGTTTTATTTGGTTTTTCCTATATTTTGTTGGTTGGGTTTGAAAAATACTTAGTCTTTTCTAAAGAGTGATTGGTTGTTAGTGTTTCAATTTAAAAAAAAAATATAGATATAGTGTAGTGGACAGAGATTTGAAACGTTTTTGCTTTTGCTAGCGATCCTTTGTCTTTTGGTCCACTAATGTTTGTGTCTGGTCGGACAGGAAAAAATTTCATATCCCACTATGGCACAGAAAGCTAAAGAAGAGAGTCCTGCTGTGTCCTCTATGGGCGAGGACAAAGTTTTCACAAACATTTACGGCGAGGTAAGGCATGTAGTTTGGAGGAGAGGCTCTGCTGGCCTATGTAGACAAATGTATTGCCTAAGACATGGAAAGAGAGGAAAGAATCAGGACGAAAGAATTTCAGCTGTAGGAAGAAGAGAACTAAAAGAGAGCAGATACAAATACAAGACCAAGAGGAAAGTAAAAGGAGATTGAAGGAAACCAAAGGAGCGCAGGAGATAGAGGAAACTAAACGAACACAGTTTCAAGTGACTCCTCAGTGGGACAATGGCAGTGAGGTTTGCCAAGGTCTAGCGCCCCTCGTCCTACTTTTCCCAAGCTGCACCCTTTTGAAGACATGACTGATGACATAGTTCTCTGTTTTGTTTTGAAACCCATGCTCGTTCCCTGGGTGGTGTGAGAGTTTGTGGGTTACATACCTGTCTGCACTACTTGGGGGTTCTGCTTTATCTCTATATCACAGTCTTGCAGAGAATCATTTTGTGTCATATGAGCTTAAAAAAAGAGCTTGTTGAAAAAGACAGGTTGTGCAGAAGGTTGAACTTCTTGGCATGCCATTGATACATTGTCCACGTTGTGTAGAGGAGTGTGGGGAGAACAACTGTTCTGCACCCCTTCTGCTTGGTCTCTCGGTGATGCTGTGGAACAGTATGCTACCAAGGTAGGTGAATTTGCTCACTGCAGAGAGTCTCACACCTTTGATTGTGATGGTAGGCTCATTGTAGGGTCTGCCTGGCGCAGGTTGATGCAGAACTTCCAACTTCTTTTTGTATATTTTTTTTGGTGAGATCGAAGTTGGCACAGGCTACAAAATATTTGCTGATGTTGAATTACATGTCAGTTTCTGAGCCAGTATTGAGAGTAACGTCATCAGCAAACAGAATGTCCCTGATGATGCCTTTAATAGATTTTGCCTGGAGCCTTTTGAGGTTAAAGAGCTTTCCATCTGTTCTGAATCTGATGTTGATGCCTACGTTTCCTTCTCTGAAGACATCAGTTAGGACTGTGGAGGACATGATGCTCATCAAACTGAGTGCTAAAACACAGCCTTGCTTTACGCCATTTGTGACAGGGAATGGGCTTGATGTCTCTCCTTGTTCCTGGATTCTGGCCTACATGCCATAATTGAATTGTCACACCATAGAGATGAATTTCGGTGGGCATCCGTACTTGGCCATGATCTTCCACATGCCCTCTCTGTTGGTAGTATCAAAGGCCTTGGTCAGGTCGACATAGAAGAGAACAGGTCAGCATTTTGTTCCTGACATTTTTCTTAGAGCTGTCTAGCAGCAAGTACTGTATCAATGGTTCCTCTTGTGACGGATTTATAAAGCCCCATTCATAAATGATGGTTGAATGTTCAGACAAGAACGATAGACCGTTGTAGGAAAGTTAAACTTTCGTCCACTCCCTTCACTTTCTTTCTAAAGATGGAACAAGAGGTTTGATTTTTGATAATAACAACTGAATTTAATAAAGTATGAGTAACGATGATGATGATCTGCAGTGAGTATGTCGTTTTGTTGCTTTGAATGCTGATGTCCGTTTGCTCTTTATGAAATGAATTATACACAAAAGAAACTAATCATGCACATTCACTTGATAAAGCAAATTTTTCTGTTCTTCTCCACTTGGCCCTTTGCAGTAGCACAAATATCGATTGTCCGTTCGTGCTAAAAAATATCTTTCGGAGAATAAAACATAGAATATAGTTTTGCTAAAAAAAATACAAAATGTCTGAGTGTGTTGTGGCGTGATTGAATGTGAGGATGTGTTTGTATGATTGGCACCCCAGCTTCACGGAATCCTGTAGTGTTCCGGAGTTCCGCTGATTTTTAAGAGTCCACCTCCAGATTCCGGCAAGGTTGAAAACGCCAGCACGTTCCTCCAACAAGAATGCAGTGGGATAAGGAGCGTGACAAAAGATGAAGAAAAGATGCGGAAGGAGGAAAAGGGAAACCCGGAAAAAGGAGAAAGGAAAAAGGACCTGAAAAGATAACGATCGTTTTAAATCTTGCACTATAATGGCACTTTCACTAATCCACCCACACACCCCAAACACACTTTAACAATTGCACCTAGCTTGCTCTATCATTTACAATTGATCTCCTTCAAAATTTGCTTTACGATAAAACTCGTTAACCCAAAGAAGGAAAGTGTACACGAATATCCACTCTCCCTTGACCGTGTTATTCGCCAAGGCTTAAGGGCTTGATGAATTACAATTATATTTAATCCCTAAAACAGATTAAATCAAATCGCGTAATCTTCATATTACACAGACCACTTAGATCCAAGAAAATGTTTCGTTCATAACTTGAACTCGTTTACGATTCTTTAAATAATAATGCATTCACACAAATATCATATCTTCTAAATATGGTTGCATGCAACGGGGAACTGAAATAAAATTTTTCATAATATAGATTAAACATGACAACACGAAATATGAGAGCAAACAAATGAAAATGACAGCTCCACAATCAATCATATGTGTTGACTGGTAAAATCTGAAATAATTAACTTAGAGCATTTTAGAGATCGCGCGCAAAAAAAATATATTGAACCGGTAAATGCCTTAATACGAATTAAATTGAAATAAATTTTGTTGCGCAAAACAAAAAATGATTTCGATCTATTTACCTCAACACAGTCTTCAATGGCTATTCAGGTTCGCTAAGACCTGAACTAAATGCTATAGATTGACAGACAGAATTTACAGCCTATCTAGTTGCTTCCCCAAAAAAACCTAAGACTGCTGAACACAGATTAACATTTACAAAAACATTTAATTGACCGCGTATGTGACATGAAACATTTTACCAACAATAACAAAACGACAACCTTTCAACCTAAACAATCCCCTTTCCCCACCAAAAAACACAAGCTACAACCAAAACCCTCGCTCGTCTACGCTCAATCACACTGCATTCACGCCCCGACACCAGCTCCGTCCCCTGCAGCCGGCAGTACCTAGAGACACCCCATGGCACATATCATCAATACAAGTATACAACACGGTGCCAAAGTCAAACCCCCGAAAGGAACTCAACGGACCCCCACACGGATTCATAGCACATGACACATATCATCAATACAATGTAACAACACAGTGCCAAAGTCACCCTGAAGGACTTCAACGACTCCAACAGCATAGAAAATACCCCAGGCCAACAAACCGCGACAAACTACTAATTATGTTCATAGAAACATTAAACAGCACACA
>CM031596.1:111096249-111101249 GCA_018398815.1 Conus ventricosus
CCTAAACGGGATACGGTTTAGGTTTGCTAATAAATAAATATTGAATGATCAATACCTGACTGCCACCAAAAACAAATAGGAGTCCCTCTTCGGCTTTGGTAGTTGCGTTGCGGAATCATGCAGAGATGCTAACCGTTCCAGCTCACCGGCTTAAACAGAGCGCAGGTGAGCAGCAGTCAGGTAAACTTTTCAACCGGCTTCTAGACGACTACCTTCCGGTTAGCACGGTTGTACGAAAATTTGTGACTGGACGGGAAACGGTCCGTCACTGTCGCTTACCAGCATTGAGTGCATACTTATCAAAAGCCAGCTCCGACGGACATGTTGTTCGCATAGAGGACAGCATAATTCCAAAGATGCTGCTCTATAGACTACTGAAGGAAGGACAACGTGACCATGGATGGCCTCTCAAGAGATACAAAGACACCTTGAAGGCTAACCTTAGAAGCTGGAACATCGACACTGCTTCCTGGGAAGATGTCACCCTTGACGGAACATAGTGGAAGCAACAGTGCACCCAGGGCACAAAGACATTGAGCACAACAGAGCAGTTGCCATCCAGGAAAAGAGGAATCGGAGAAAACGGGGCCCTTCCATGCATGACTCCATTCCCATGCAGTGTCTCTGGAAGACTTTGTGCCTCAAGAATTGGTCTTCACTCCCACATGAGGACCCACTTCAGCAAATGACCTGCCTGCCTACTCATCCGTGCACACGACGGGAGAATCCATCATCATCATTATCAGTTGAATATTCCAATGTTTGCTGTGTGTTTGTGATTGTTGGTGGACTTCTCGACAGACGAGGATGATGATGGTGATAGCACTGGCATGAAACAAAATACAGTGTTCTAAGAGAAGCGAGGCTCCTCACCGAGGAAGGACAGTTAGTGGTGTCATTCATTGACATAACTAGTACGATGCCAACGCACATATCTGCAGTTGTTGATGATACAAGTGATTGCTGCAAAACACTTCTATGAGACAGAGTGATCTGCGTCAGAGAATCTGTGAAATATTTTCGAAGGTCTTTTTGAAGGTGTGCAGTGAACGGCACAATTTCAGGTTTGGGGGAGGAGAGTTCCAAAAGGTTGAAACCTGAAATGTAGAACTTGTTTTGAACATGTCGATCCTAGTGCGTGGCAGAATATAATTGTTAGACCCATATGGACATGAGGCCTTAGTAAGTAAATCTCTGGGGTATTGTGGGCCAGATAATTGTAAACTTTATACATAAGTACAGCCTTGTTGAAGTCTAGGTGTGCTTGCAGTGGCAGTATGATTAATTCAGCCTGCTTTTCGGTGGTTGATAAGGAAGAATCTGGCAGATTTATCTTTGCAGCTCTTCTGTACATGATATCTAGTTTTCTATGGTAAACTTTTGCAGCACAGTCCCAGACTGCAGACGCACAGTTGATGTGAGAGAGACAGTGAACCTGGAAAAACATTTTTCGAAAAGAAAGGAATAATAGAATAAAGAAGTAATAGCATTAGAATAATAAACTTTAATGGGTGGTGATTGTGATGATGGTAGTTAACAATGTGTGGGTAGTTGTTTGCGGGGGTGTGAGTAATGCTAATGATTGGACCAGCCGCCGTGACGAAGTGGTTAGCGTCGCGGACTCCGGCTGGGAGGTCGTGGGTTCGAATCCATCAGAGTCATGTGGGTTTTTTCTGCCCCGACCGGCTCCTACCCAGAGTTGAGTTTGCTGCGGACTCAGTTGGGAAGACTGGGACCACACAGTCGAGTTTCATCCACTTAATGGATGCGTTTCTGAGAGTGTTGCTCAAATTTCCTGACCAACACTGCAGGTGCCTGTATCTCTCGGGCCTGGTTGACGCCGGGATATATTATGAAAGGAAGCGTAGAGTACAGCCCTGTCATGTAGTCTCAGACCGAAATGGAAATCCGTAGCATCATCTTAATCATCCTCATTCTCATCGATCAGCATAAAAAAAGATGTCTCAAATTCTGTGGCCCTTCATGCCCTGCTCTCATGGTGACCTCAGTTTCGATGTCCTCTCCACGTCTGTGGCCTTGGTTTGGTTCCGTCGGGGTCACCGGTATCGGCGGGTCCATGGGGGCTGTCGTTGGACGGACGTGGTGGCGCCTCCGGAGGGAGAGCTCACTCACACCGGTGTCGTATATAATACTGTCGCTCATAAAATCGTGTCGCAGCGACAGTATTTCCCGGGAAATACTGCAGCTGGTTCATGAAAAATTATCGCCTGAGCGACATAATTTCATAAAAATTGGTAGCGCGACAGGGTTTCACGAGAAATGTCCATAAAATCGTTGTCGCTGCCTAAAAATAAAATCATGTCGCAGCGACATCATTTCATGTAAAAAAATTGCTGCCGTAGAAAAGTGTCGCTCTGAGACAGTATTTTTCGTAAAATACGACGTCGAAGACATGTTCGGTCTCTGCCCCAACTCTCCCCCCACCTCCCTCTCTCATGGTTTTACATATCAGTTGCCCCATTGTCTTTCTGTCTATATTTTATTTGTGTCTGTTTGACTGTCGGTCTATCTTTCTGTCTCTATTTGTTTTTCTCGCTCATTCTCTCTATGTATCGCCCTTCCTCTATCTGATTGACTCTCTTTAGTTTCACTCTGTCCATCAAACTGTCTGTCGTTGGTCTCTGCCTTCCCCCCCCCCCTCCCCCCTCTCTCTCTCTCTCTCTCTGGACGTGCAAGCAAGTGTGCGTGTATGTGGAGAGAGCGTGACAGTGTGTGTGTGTGTGTGTGTGTGTGTGTGGGTGTGTGTGTGTGTGTGTGTGTGTGTGTGTGTGTGTGTGTGTGTGTGTGTGTGTGTGTGTGTGTGTGTGTGTGTGTGTGTGTTTGGGGCCTGAAACAACGCATTCATGCTCAAATATAGTTGTGATTCATTTGTCCATAATCACGCAATCTCTCTCCCTCCCTCTCTCTCTCTCTCATTCTTCTCTCTCCCCTTCCTCTCCTCCTCCCTCTCTCTCTTCTTTCATTCTCTGTCTCTCTCTCCCTCCCCCCTCTCTCTCTCATTCTATCTCTCTATCCCTCCCTCTTTCTCTCTCATATTCTCTCTCTCTCTCTCTCTCTCTCTCTCTCTCTCTCTCTCTTCCTCTCTCTCTCTCTCTCTCTCTAGGATACCCAGCTATCACTTTACATACCCCGCCCACTCTGAACATCTTCTCGTGGGACGGTACTCTTTCCCCTAGACAATTGAATAGAACCCTTAAGACTTCTCCCATAAACCCTGCAAGGTACGCAACAATGTCTTTGCAGTTTATGTTTATGCGTGTTTGAGTTTGTTGGTGTATTCCCGCGCATGCGCGTTTTACGTGTTCCACGTGTGTGTGTGTGTGTGTGTGTGTGTGTGTGTGTGTGTGTGTGTGTGTGTGTGTGTGGTGTGTGTGTGTGTGTGTGTTGTGTGTGTGTGTGTGTGTGTGTGTGTGTGTGGGGGTGTGAGAGAGAGAGAGGAGAGAGAGAGAGAGAGAGAGAAAAAGGGAGAGAGAGAGAGAGAGAGGAGAGAGAGAGAGAGAGACTACGCACACACGCATGTACATACGCATGCCTGGGCACACACGCACACAAACACACACACATACATTTCCTCACTCATGCACTCCCTTACAGTACAGAGGGACACAAACCGTTGAAGGGAGGTATGATAGGTCAGAGATGGATGGGGCAGAGAGGAGGTCAAACCCGAGGGAACAAATCATATAATTATCCCCATAATAATACATAATAGGGTAACAGGGCTATGTGAATGTCAATACGGATATCATGGGAAGACATATGGATAGTCATGGGAAGAAAACGAGAGACACAAAATCGTATAATAGCCGCATTCTTATATTATGGTATCCTAATTCATTACATGCTACACTCTTTCCTTCTACCTCAAATATCTCCGAATTTTGATTTGAATCTTATTTTAAAGAAGAAACAAAACAAAACAAAAACACAAAAAAATGATATGTAGTAGTTCCATGGCATTATAGTATACTTATTACAAGTTGCAGCTTTTGGACTGCTCATATATTAATAGGCCTAAATATGTTGAAAAGTTCGGTTCTGTCTTCTACCGCAAGACTTCAGAGGTTCAAGATCCAGCTTTGTCGGCAGTGGGGTGTGTGTATGTGTGTGGGTGTGCGTGCGTGCGTGCGTGCGTGCGTGCGTGCGTGCGTGCGTGCGTGCGTGCGTGCGTGCGTGCGTGCGTGCGTGCGTGCGTGCGTGCGTGCGTTTTGTGTGTGTGTGTGTGTGTGTGTGTGTGTGTGTGTGTGTGTGTGTGTGTGTGTGTGTGTGTGTGTGTTGTGTGTGTGTGTGTGTGTGTGAGTGTGTGTGTGTGTGTGTGTGTGTGTGTGTGTGCTGGCTGAATCATAAAATCACAGATCGCCAGAGCATCTTGTTATTTGTGATGATGATGATGGATGATGATGATGATGATGTATGATGATGATGATGATGATGATGATGATGATAATTCACAAAGGGCTAATTGTGACTCATTTAAAAGGGCCCTACACAGTTTTCCTTTCTATGAAAGAGTAAGTAAAAATGATCAATGCAGAGAGCTCTACTCACTCTTTATAAGTAAGCAGAAATGGACCCCTTGTAAAAAAAAAGAAGAAGAAAAAAGTACAACCAACTAGGCTGCAATAAACAATTTTCCAATGAAAGATGTTTTTTAGCCTTCAGTTAGAAAGTTTAATATGTCTTGTCCAGAAATGTGGGACCTACTTGAAAGGTTAGTTACTTTCGTTTGTTACCCTGTAGGGCAGATTGGTTAATGCGGGCCAGTAGATAAATTGGGCTGGTGCTAATTTTGAGAAAACTAGGACGAGATAAGTTCAGATCTTTTTGTGTGCTACATTGTCAGCATGCATAACTTCCTCTGCTAGAAAACCATGGCTGGTCGCGGGAAAGGATACCAACAGTAAGCATCAGAAACATTTTGTACTAATTCTTTACCTCTATGGTTCTGTTAAATCAAAGACATGGCTAAAATAATAGGA
>CM031596.1:111106249-111133749 GCA_018398815.1 Conus ventricosus
ATTTTTTCCCCCTTTTAAAGAAAGCAAAATTCTCTCCTGTCCCTTCCCCCCCCCTCTTCTGCTGTCCCCATTCCTACCCCCCCTTTTCCCCAAAATTCCTCCCCCTCCATTTCCCCATTCCTCCCCCTCCGTTTCCCCCCAATTTCCAACCCCCCCCCTTTCCCCTTTTCCCAAAACCCCCCGTTTCCCCATTCCTACCCCTCCTTTTCCCCCATTCCTACCCCCCCGGGTTTCCCTTTCCTCCCCCTCCGTTTCCCCTTTTTCCTACCATTTTCCTTTTCCCCCCATTCCTCCCCCTCCCTTTCCCCCCTTTCCCTACCCCCCCCTTTCCCCTTTTCCTTACCCCCCCGTTTCCCTTTTTTCCAACCCTCCATTTCCCATTCCTACCATTTCCGTTTCCCCATTCCTACCCCTCCGTTTCCCCATTCCCCCCCTCCTTTTTCCCCTTTCCCTTTACCACCCCCTTTTCCCCCATTCTTCCCCTCCTTTTCCCCCCCATTCCTACCCCCCCGTTTCCCCATTCCTACCCCCCCCCGTTTCCCCTTTCCCTACCCCCCCTTTTTCCCCCATTCCTCCCAACTCCGTTTCTATGTTGTTTTTACGTACCTCCCCAGAATCAACCTTTGGAGCGGGTTTTGGGCAAAAAGGCTTTGGATTTATGGCATTTTCCTCTTTACTCTTCATAAACACATCATAAACATCATCATCATCATCATCATCATCATCATCATAAATCATCATCATCTAAATAAACATAAACATCATCATAAACGTTACTTTTAAAAAAGCCGTAGTCTTTATTTAAACGCGGGACATAGGAAAAGGGAGTGGTAGTAGTAGAATAGTATAGTAGTTTATTATAGAAGAAAGTAGTAGTATAGTAGTATTAGTAGTAAGTAGTAGTAGTAGTGCAGAAGAAAGAAATTAGTTTTCAGAGTTTTTACTAAAGATAAAGGATGATGATGATGATGAGGTTTGTGGATGATAAAGATGATGATGATGAGATATGATGATGATGATGATAAATGATAAAGATGATATGATAAAGGATGAAGATGTGAGAAAGCGAAAAACCACAGGGGGACAGATGAAAAAAAAACACAATCCCAAAAAGGGGCATACCCCCCAAAAAAAACAGGCCCAACCTTTAAAACAAGCACGAAGCACCACCATCAAAAGTAATGTCCCCCACGAGTCCCCCAAACCAAACGAAGGGCTAAGGGCCCTCCCTGAAGAACACGGTTTTTCTTACCTGAACCGAACAGTGACCAGGATGAGATCAAATTTATTTCCCCTTTGGGCTAAAGTGTCCCCCTTAAAGGGAAGTTTTTTTAAAAGCGCTGAACAAAAAACAGCGATCAGGACTGTAGGGTTGCAAAGTATTTCCAGCTGTGCTGAAGTGTCTCCCTGAAGAAGATTTTTTTTTAAGCGCTGGAACTAAACAGGGGATCAGGGCTGAAAGGTTTGCAAAGAAAGTCCAGCTGTGCAAAAAGGTTTCCCAGGAAATTTCCATGAGGATGACCACCCATTTTGTCCACTAGAAGTGGGGCCAGTTTTTAAGAATAGTTTTAAAATTTCGCGTCAGACAAAACCCCCCCACCACCCCACGCACCCCACGCAACGGGAAACAAACAAAAAGGCAGGCGGGCAGGCAGGCAGGCAGGCACTTTACGGGGCGGGGCACGCACGCACGCACGCACGAAACGCACGACGCACGCACGCACACACACACACACAACAAAACACACACAAAACACACAAAAACACCCACACACAAAAAAACACAATTTTAAGGGGAAATGGGTTGCTGCGTGTGCCCTGTTTGTCTAAATCACAAAAAATTCGGATGCTTGGTACGATTTTTAATTCACACCCACCCCACATCCTCAACTAAAAAGGTTTTTTAAAAAATTTCCCATCCCACTGGGGTTTTACCCTCACAAAAAACGGGGTACAAGCCATCTGGAGTACATTAAAAATTTTCTTTAAGAAATTTCCCCTTTCAAAAGCTCGAAAAGAAACCACGTTTTTTTTCTGAAAGGGACTGTGATAAAGAGTTGGGGCCACCCTTCAAGAAAATCCCCGACGGGTAAGTAACCTTTACATTTTCAGCCCAAACCTTTAGGGAAGGGGCAGGGGTTTTTTCAAAGGGGAAAAAGATCCTATAAATATTATCTGTCCTTTTTTTTAAAGGGGGGTTTAATTTCGGAAAGGTGGGGACGAGGGGCTTTTAGCCCGGGGGAAAGTTACACTGTGATTTTCATGCCCTGAACTGAAAAAAACACTTTGGCGAGAAACTTGTAACTCTTTTTTTTATTTCTTGCATCTCTTGTTTTTTTTTAAATTTTTCCCCCAACTTTTTTTGGGTTCAAATCTGTTGGGTTTCCTCTATTTTTTTAAAATTTTTTAACCCCTTTTTTTAAAGGTTTCCCGGGGGGCAGGGGGGCCTCACTTTTTTTCCTCTCTTCTTTTAACCATATCTTGAATAGCAGATTTACAACATTTTCAAATAAACCCTGCCCTTTCAAGACCAAATCCCTTACCACGTTGAATATTCAGTAAAAAAATTTTTACCCTTCGTCCACAAAAAGGTTAAATTGAAAAACTAAGTCACTGAAATAAAAATTTCAAAGGGGGTTTAATTATAAAATTTTTTTTTTTTCCACAAAACATTTTATCTATCACACTTTTAAATAAAAACTTTGTTAAAACCCCAACGAAACAAAAATTAACTAAAAAAAAATTTTTGGGGGGTATGGGAAACGCAATTAGCAATCAATATAAGTGAAAAAATGAAAAAATCAATAACGGGAAAATTCAATCGACAATAAAGGAAACAAAATTGCAAAAATAAATCAGTGTAGCACTAATCAAAAAAATATGCATAAATCAAGGGAATAATAGAAATAATCAAAAAAACATGTGCATAAATCAGAAAATTTAAAAATTTTTTTTTTTTCCGTTTGGGTTTTTTTTTAATGGCCCAGGCACCCACCCATCCACCCCATTCTTTCAAGAGAAAGGAACTCTAAGAGTGCTATATAGCAACGCAGCCCAAAAAAAGAAAAAGGTTAGAAACAGAAAAAATTTAGGAGAGGAAACCCAAAAGAAAATTTAAATTTTAAAAAGCCCACAAAATGAGGAAAAGAACTAAAACCTCGAATCTCCAGAAAAAAACAAAGGAGCCCCCCCTTTAACCTGGAGACAGGAAATAAATATAAAAACAACCCGCAAACAACAAAAACAGCACAACAGAAAACCTCAAAATATAAGTCTGTAAACGCGTCATATTTTAATAACTAGGGGCCCCTACAGGGGGACAAAAGCAAACCCATATCCTAAAACCGGGCCCCAAAATACTCCCCCCCCTTTAAATTTATTCCCGGGCCCGTTTTTTTAAATTGATTCTGGTGGGAGTTTCCCTGAAAGAGCTTTTTGAACAGTGAAAAAAAAAACCCCGAACCCCATTAAAAAAAAGGGGATAAGCCAAGGGGGGACTTCTAGGCCGGCCCGAAGCCCCCCCCCCCCCTAAAGTTGATTCAGACTGTATTCCAATGTTGAAACCGACTGTATTCCAAAGTTGATTTTAGACTACATTCCAATGTTTTAAATTTAACTTTTTTCGATGTTGGGTTTAAATAGAATGCCCCGTATGACTTATAGCCACAAATAATACCCTTTAACACATTAAAAAAAGAAGAAACGCAAAAGGGGGTAACTTTGGGACCGGGGCCCCGAAATAAATCACCCTAAAGTTTTATCCAGCTTTATATCAATGGTTTCATTTGGATAGAAAGTTTAAAGTATGAGGGTTTTAAACCAATATAAAACCCTGAAAATTGAAATAAAGGGAAATTTTGCAAGGGGAAATTTTGGGACCGGCCCGAGTACTCCCATAAAGAAGGGTTTTGACTTATTTCAATTTGATTCGAAAGAAAGTATATGAATGAAAATTTTTACCATAAATTAAAAACCTGAACAATTAATAAAAGGGGATATGCAAGGGGGGTACTTCTGGGGTTGGCCCAAAATATTTCCCCCAAAGTTGATTCAGACTGTATTTCAATGTTGGGTTTTTGAAAAAATTCCACATAAGCCTTCATAAAAAGGAAAAAAAAACAACCCCCAAGCCCCTTTTAAAACGGCCCGGGGGGGGGTTGGGGGGGGGGGGGGGGGAAAATCCCGGGACCCGGGGGGTTTTTTGTCCGAGAAGTACTCCCCAAAGGGGTCAAAGGGCGGGGCCCCGAAATACAAATTTTTGGAAGGGGGCTTTTCTGTGGTTGGAAAGCTACCGAGTCCCTTTTTATCAATTTTTCCCTGCAGAGATTTATTTGTTTTTCCAAGTTTGTACTTTTCACCAGAGAGGTATTGTGGCCCCTTTGTCTTTAGCAAAAATTTGTTTTGGTATTATGGAGTTGATATTGCTTTGGAGCATTGTTTAATTTTTTAAGGGCCCAACTACAGGCTATCCTTTACAGGGCCGGGCCCAAAAATAAACCGGGCCCCCTCAAAATCAATTAAAAATTTGTCTTTTTATCTTTTCTGTGCTATGCAACAAAAATTTCAAATGGATCCTTTTGGGAACAGTATTTGGGATGCCCCTTTTTCCCTATTTCCTTTGGTTTGGGGTTTTTTGTTTGATTTGATCTTACATTTATTGATGAAGGTGCTAGAATCTTAAAGTGTTTATGTGTAAAAATTATTGATGAACATGGGCGAATCTTACTATCAGATTGTACTTTAATTAGTAACAAGGAAAAAATTTTTTAAAGTGAGATGTGTGCGTTTATTGATGAACATTCAAAAGAAACTTTTAAGTGGGAAATGTATGTTTAAATTTAAAAAAGGAACATGGGGAGAAACCCTTTAAAAAAGAGATTTTTAAAATTTAGTTAGGGGAAAAATGCAAAAAACATTAAATGAATACGCAGTTTGAAGAGGGGAAAATGAAAAAAAATAATTAAAAAGAAGATTACTTTTTAAAAAAGGGGAAAAGGGAAAAAAACAAAAATAAGTAAAAATGCGTTTATTGAGGAACACACAAGAATCTGAAAAAATAAAATATATGCGTTTAAAGAGGAACACAAAAAAATCTGAAAGTAAAGGGTATATGCATTTAATGAGGAACATACAAGAAACTAAAGTAAGATATAGCGTTTAAAAGAGGGAAAACACCCAAAAAACTGAAAAATAAAATATTGGTTTAAAAGAGGAACACACAAAAAATCAGAAAAAGTAAGGAAAAACGTTTAATAGGAACACACAAGAATCGAAAGTAAAAAATATGCGTTTTTAAAGAGGGAACACACAAAAATCGAAAGTAAATATAAGCGTTTAATGAGGAACACACAAAAAAACTGAAAGTAAGGGTTATCGGGTTTAAAGAGGAACACACAAAATCCGGGAAAAAATATAAAAGCGTTTAAAAGAGGAACACAAAAAAAATTCCCGAAAAGTAAATAAAATGCGTTTTTAAAAGAGGAAAAAACCCCCAAAAAATCTGAAAGTAGATTTATGCTTTTTTTTTAGGAAAAACGCAAGAATCTCAAAGTAAGAAATTGGTTTTAAAAGAGGAAAAAACACAAAAATCTGAAAGTGAGGAATAAAGTTTTAAAGAGGAACATACAAGAATTTTTAAAAAGGAGGTTTTACGTTTAATGAGGAAAAACAAGAATCTTAAAGTGGGTATGTAAGTTTAATGAGGAACACACAAGAATTTTTAAAGTGAGGTTGTAAAGGGTTAAAAAGGGAACAAAAAAGAAACTTTTAAAATGAGGGATTAGGGTTTAAAAAAAAGGGAAAAAACAAGAATCTTGATTTTGAGGGTTTTAAAGTTAATGAAAGGGAAACACAAGAATCTGAAAGTAAGATATATGGTTTAAAAGAGGGAAAAACCAAAAAAACTGAAAGTAAGATTTTAGGTTTAATGAGGAACAACAAGAATCTGAAAGTAAAAATATATGCGTTTAATAGGGAAAATACAAAAATCTGAAAGTAAGGGTTATGCGTTTTAAAGAGGGAAAACACAAGAAACTGAAAATAAGATATAAAGCGTTTAAAAGAGGAACCCACCAAAAATTGAAAATAAGTATATGCCTAATGAGGGGCAAAACAAGAATCGAAAGTGAGGTATGTATGGGTTTTAAAGAGGGAAAAACAAAAATTTGAAAGAGAGGGGAAGTAAGTTTAATGAGGAACATACAAGAATCCCTTAAAAGGGGGTTTTGAAGTTTAATAGGAACAACTAGAATCTTAAAGGAGGTTGGGCCCTTTTAAAGAAAGGGAAAATACCAAATCCTAAAGTGAGGTATGTAAATTTTAAAAGAGGGAAAAAAAAACCAAAATCTTAAAGTGAGGGATGAAAGTTTAAATGAGGGAAAACACAAGAAACGAAAGTGAGGGCTGTACGTTTTAAAGATGAACATGAAAAAATCTTAAAGTTAGTTTTTGCATGTTTAATGAGGAAAATACAAGAAAACTTAAAGTGGGTATGCATTTTTTAAAGGGGGGAAAAATACAAGAATCTTAAAAAAGAGGTATGTATGGGTTTTAAAGAGGACACAAAGCGTCTGAAAGGGTTGGTAAGTGCACTTAAAAAAGGAACACACAAGAATCTGAAAGTGAGGTTTGTACGTTTAAAAAAAACATGAAAAGATTTTTAAAAGTTAGATATGTTTCCCCTTAAATGAGGGAAATTTAACAGATTTTTTTAAAATGAAATTTTTTAGTTTTGTGATTTAACATGAAAAGGGTTTTTAAAATAATGGGGAAAGGTTTGGTGTATCCTTCCCCGTTTCCCCTCTATACTCACCCACACCACCCCCCCCCCCCTTGTCCTTGGGCCCCCACCATCAGTTGGATAGCTTTTAATGATGGGGGAAATAAATACCTCACCCTTTTCCCTTTACCATTACAGTTTGCAAAAAACTTTTAACCTTATTAAAGATTGTTTGTATTTCCCGCCCAAACCCGTTCCCTTGCCTTTCTTCCCGCCTCACCTGTGATTGCCTTTTCTTTCCCCAAGTTGGGAGATTTTTATTTGTCGGCAAGACGCCGAAGGACCACAGAGTGGAGAAGAAAGTCTTTAATGGAACGGTTCCCCCTTTTAAAAAAAGGCTGGAAGTTGTAAACCCTTCTCCCCCCATTTGGTAGCCCAAAAAGTCAATTTCACTTTTCCCTAAATAACCCTTTTTTAAACCCGGGAAAAGAAATGATTAAGGGGAAAATTAAAAAGATAAACAGTATACAAGGGGGGGTATGTTTTTGCTCCCCTAAAAGGGAAAATTTAAAACAGAGTAAATTTTATTCAAGACTGGCACAGCCCTTTTTAAAATTGAATAAAAAACAGACAAAACTAAGGGCAACAATCTAAAAGTGGGGGGGGGAAAAAAAGCGCAGGGCCCAAAAACTGAAAATGTCGGCAAAGATTTTTGGGCTTGAGGGGGGGGGGGAGAGGGGGGTTTGGGGGAAAAAGAAAACTGGGGAAAATGAAAAAAGAAAAAAAAAATGTTACGATTTTGAAAACTCTTCAAATATCTGCATAAGGGAACCATCGCAATCCCTTTTTAAGGCAGATTATTTGTATTGCCTGCTCCGAGGGCCCTTTTTCCCTCCCGGATAGGGGCTCATCAGGGAACACGGCTGGTTGGGGTCTGCGCTCCCGGCGTCAAATAGAGACCCCAACCCCCAAACCCCTTAAAACTGGGGTTTTCTCGGGCCCCATGGGGGGGGGCCCAAAAAAAAACCAAAGGGCCCCCCCCGAGCAGCCCCCCGAAGAGTAGTAAATGCCCCCAAACGAAAGTGTGGGGAGGAAAAACAGTATTGTAAAACTAAAGACATTATGCAAATAATTAAATGAAAGGGGGAAAATCTTTGAGCCCAAAGCCTGAGGAACCCCCCAAAGATGCAAGGGAAACAAAAGACAAAAACACCCGGGGGACCGAAAAAATACAAATAACCTTTAATTTAATCAAAGCAAAATTTGGAAAGAAATGAGGGAGGGAAAAGTAAACCCATAAACAGTAAACAAGTGGGGGAAGTTTTTGCTCCCATAAAGGAAAACCCAAAAAATTTGTATTTTGTACAAAAAAAATTCCTTTTTATACCTGAAAAGGAGAAAAGCACGGAAAAGCCAGTTTAGGGATGTATAAAGGGAAAACCCTTAGTAATCGCCCAATGCTTTCCCCACATCCCCGGTTCCCATACATGAAACACGGGTTTGGGTCTTTTTTGGGGGAAAAAAGGGAAATTTGGGACTTTTATTTCTGTGGGGGAGTTCTTCCCTACACAGGCAAAATTCTGGGATCAGCTTGGGGACCAATCGTCAAGGGAATTCGCTGGAAGAGATGAAAAATTTGAAGTACTTTTTTAGCCCCAAAGACAGCATCACTTTCCCGTACAAAAAGGGGGGGGCATGGTTGGGCACGGAAAAGTGTCTTTCACTTTTCACTCACTGGACCACAAATTTACAGCAGGCATGGAGCGAAACATATCTACTTCAGGGAAAATGATCATTTCCCTTTTGGACCACCCCCAACCCCAACGGAATTAGGGGAAAAAGGGAGTGGTACATTTGTATATCAGTGTTCCTGGGGGGCTCCTTTCAACACGAAGACCAAAAACACGGGAAGGGACCTGAACCCCAAAATTTAAACCCCGGGGAAAAAGCCAAAACCATGAAATCAAGGCACCACTTTATTATACGGGAAAAATGGCCAAAGGGTTCCGCCAAAGAAAAAGCCTGTGGACATGCAAGATAAAGAGCGAACACTCACTGAACACCCCCCTCCACCCCCCCCCCCCTCCTCCGGAGGTCAGTCTGTCTTCCCACAACTAAATGATAAAGCCCTGAAAAGGCTCTTCCAATGCAAATCAACAACATAACCTAGGACGGAAGATGGACAATAACATATAAAGAGACTCAACATGCTAACCCTGTCACTCTACTGAGGGCAGACTGCATCCTCTCCAGGGACTGCAACGACCAGTGATCTGTCTATAGAATGAAGGGTGCACCAGACAAATGTGATTAGACCATCCTGGATTCCCCAGACTATGGCAAGACAGCCCTCGTCGCTTCCTCTGGGTTTAAAGTCATAATTGAAACGAGCATACGAATCCATGTATATGAAGATTTAGCTGTGTTATTAAAGAACCAAGCGGTTTGGTATGTATATGAAGATTTAGCTGTGTTATTAAAGAACCAAGCGGTTTGGTTTCAATTCATGTTAGATTTGTTTAGAAAAGGGTATAGACACCGCCACAGATACAAACAAATTACAGGACAAAACACAATGCATTTCGACCTCTTGGGTCTTCTTCGGGCAAAAACAATGCAGACATTCACCTCAGGCTAATATTTGCTTGGCCAAATTCTTGTGTGAGTAGATAGATAGATAGATAGATAGATAGATAGATAGATAGATAGATAGATAGATAGATAGATAGATAGATAGATGGATGGATGGATGGATGGATGGATGGAGGGAGGGAGGGAGGGAGGGAGGGAGGGAGGGAGGGATGAATAGATAGATAGATAGATAGATAGATAGATAGATAGATAGATAGATAGATAGATAGATAGATAGATAGATAGATAGATAGATAGATAGATAGATAGAAAGATTGATAGATAGATCGATCGATCGATCGATAGATAGATAGATAGTTTCGTTGTTAGATATGTTCTGAGATGATAATGACGATCAGCTGAAGCAGCAGTGAACAAAAAGAGGGTTTTTCTTTTTTCCCATTCTGGGATTAAACCCAACCTGTCGGGTCACCCCCGGGCGCCCCACATGAGAAAACACTCCCCTATGCAACCGTGTGTATTTAAACCCAGGGGAAAAAACCCCAACCACATGCCTTTTTTCCCGCCACATGAACAAAAACTGCTGGACCAATTTCCCTTACTCATATGGAAGCCCCAAGGACGGGACACAAAGACTTTGGGACTGGGTTGGGGAACATTACCTTCCCTTCCCGGGAAAGTGGGGTTTGGGCTTTGCAGGGGGATGGGCCCCTTTTAAAGGGGAAAACACCAGGAGCTTAAGAACGACACTTCGCGCCCGAGTAAAACGGGTTGTACTGGGGGGGTTTTCGGAATTTAAAAGGCTTTAAAAGTCAGAGCATCCCCTTTTTTGTCGGGTCGGGCGGGTTTTTCCTGCCCTGCCTTTTGTGGGGGTGTTTGTGTGGGGTGTGTGTGTGTGTGTGGTGTGTGGGTGTGATTGGGGTTTTGGGGTGGGTGTACGTGCGTCTCCCGTGCATCGTGCTTCAGGGGGTTGCGGGTGCGGCGGGGCCGGCATGTTGTGTGGTGTGTGGGTGTGTGTGTGCCCCGGCGCGGCCGCGCGTGTGGGTGTGTGTGTTTTGGTTGGTGTGTGTGTTTTGTGTTTTGTGTGGGTGTGTGTGTGTGTGGGGGGGGTGTGTGGGGGTGGGTGGGGTGGGGGGTGTTGTGCGCGCTTGCTTGCTTGCTTTGGGGAGAATTTTCGTAATATCCCTTTGGGGCTCAGGGGGAGGTAAAGCGCTCTATAAATATTTTTTTAAACTTTAAAACCATTACATTTACCAAACTAAAACCCCCCTCTCTCTCTCTCTCTCCCCTCGCTCCCTCTCTCTCCCCTCTCTCTCCCCCTCTCTCTCCTCTCTCTCTCTGCCCTCGGGCCCCCTGCTCTCTCTGTCGGGCTGTCGGGCGGGCCCTGTCTGCCTATCGGTCTTTCTCCCCCCTCTCTCTCTCTCCTCCTCTCCTTCTCTCCTCCCCTCTCCCCTCTCTCCCTCTCAGTTTTTTTTGGCAAAGATGGTAGACTTTTTATCAAAAGATGGGGTTAGCAAATAAAATTCAATGTTTTTGTTTTCCCCAGCACCAATCATTTTTTTTAAGTTTTCTTTTCCAACCGAACCTTATCAAACCCTTTTTAAACCCGGTTTAAAAAATTTATAATGATTTCCCCGAGATTTCGTTTTGGTTTTAAAAACGCCCTAACATAGATAGCACATAAAAAGAAAAACAAAGCAGTTTTTTTTTAACCAACTTGAGAACGAAATCCACTTTCTATTAAGATGCAATGCTTAATCCCCCTTTTCAGAAAGAATACATACTGAACCCAACAGACAATTTCAGGGGCGTAAACTCTATTGAAAAAAACCAATTACTTGCAAACAAAAACTGCATATTACAAAGATACTGCTATGTTTTTTTATTATGCACTGAAAAAAAGAGAGGAACCGTATCCCACCAGTATGAATAATTAGTTTTCCCCATAAATAAGCATTTTTTACTAACATCGAAAAATATACTTTTTTTTGCATTTCTTTTTTTTTTTTCCTTTTTTTGGGGTACTGCATCTCACATTTTTAAGGACCCGGGGGCCTGAAACATTAAAAATTTTGTTCAATTTTGTTCTCCCCTCTCTCTCTCCTCCCTCTCTCCCCCCTCTCTCCCTCTCTCTCTTTTCTCTCCCTCTCTCCCCTCCCCTCTCTCCCTTTTCTTCCTTCTCTCTCTCCCCCTCTCTCTCTCCCGTGGGGTCGTTTTCGGGGTGGGTGGGGGGTTTTTGGGTCTTCTCTCCCCCCACCTCTCTCTTTCCTCTCTCTCCCCCCTCCCTTCCCCCCCCTCTCCCCTCTTCCTCCCTCTCTCCCCTTTTTCTCCTCACTCTTCCTCTCTCCCCCTCCCCCCCTCTCTCTCTCCTCAAATAAATTTTGAACCCCAAGGTTCGGTTTGTCTTTAAAATTTTTGGAAAAAGAAAGAAAAAATGAAGCGAAAAACACAACACTAAAAACCAAAAAAATCTTTTTAAAAGGGTTTTTTGCCGCCTTTTCCTTTTTGGGTTTTTTGTCTCGTCTGTCTGGGGCGGGCCCCCCCCCCCCCCCCCCCTGTCTTCTGCGGGCCCGTCTGTCTTTCCCTCTCCTCTCTCCCCCTTTTTCCCTCTTCCCCTCTCCTTTCCAATTTTCCCTCTCTTTCTCTCACTCCCCTCTCCTCCCCCTGTCCCGGATCCTACATCTTTACCAAGCTTCAAAGTGCAGCAGCATAAGGAATTTCACATGGCCGACATCCTTAATACATTTTTCAAAAAAAGACTAGGATCCCGTAGCCATTTCCCTATTTTCCCCCCCTTGCTGTAATGAATTGAACTCTTACAGACAGTTTAAAAAAATAAAGTCCTGGGGTTCTGATAACAAACCCACATTCTATAATGTCTTCCATCAAGCGTTGAAAAACTTCAAAAGACCCCCACCCGAAATTGAAAGAGGGGCGGATCCAAAAAATTTTAGCCCTATCCTACTTCAGGCAAAATTTTGAACGCCTCGAAACCACCCCACCCAACCCCACACACACGCACGCACCACGCCCCGCAAAGCACGAAAGACGCACGCACGCACGCACCCCCACGCACGCACGCACGCACCCACGCCCCGCACGCACGCAACGCACGCACCACCCCAAACACACACCACACAGACACACACACACACGCCCTGCACCACGCAAAGCACGCACGCACGCAAGCAAACCCCCACGCAAAGCGCGCCACACAAAACATTATCTCCTTCTTTTAAAATCAAACATTTTCACCATTCCATCGTGATTCCATCCAACAAATTCCGGCCCCACCCGTATAACATGAAAAGATGCTCATGCGGGCAAAATGAAACCCATAAAAGACAGGAAATTTTTTCCCTCGAGGTTTAAAATTTCGTTTGGGGCTTGTTAAAATTTTTCCATTCTTTTTTTGGAACTGTCCATTCCAAAAACCCTCGAACCATTTCCCAACAAATTTTTCACTATTTAAACATACTTTAATACAAAGGGGTTTCCCATGTGGGTGCTTAATTTGGGAAAACCTCCTTCCCAAATTTTCAGATCCAGACCCGACAAGGGTTTGTGCTTGGGGTTCCTTCTATTCGGGATTTCTCAACAATTTTCCATATCCATATCAAAAAAAAAAGTCACAACGGAAATTTATTTGCCCAGGGCCAGCACTTTTCCAAAAAAAATGGTAGTGATCTACAAAACAAAAAACACTTTCCTGGAGTCTGAAATAAATGCAGAAATTTTGGGGTAATTCGATTTTAAATTTGATCCCCCCAAATAGTAGGGATCATTTTTTTTAGGGTTTAAAGAAGGGGGTCAAAAAACAAAAAAGGCAATTTTCATGTCAATAATTTAAACAAGAAAAAACTCAAAAAACCTTTTTTCTGTTTTCCCCAACCCAAAACCAAGGGCAAAAACCACTGCCCCTTAGACTTTTCTTAAAAGGGACCACATAAAACACATATGTTAAAGGGTTTTAAAAAAAGGAAGGGGTATGGGCGTCACCAAAACCACGGGAATTTTCTTTAAATTCGTGCTGCAAACACCCTTCCAGCTCTTCAAAAAAAAGAGAAAGACTAAATTGGCCCAAAAATTCCTTTCCCAGGAAACACTTATTGGGAAAAATGCACCCTTTTTTTTTTTACAACGGCAATACAACCGTTTTCAATTCCCCCTTTTTTAAAAAAGATTGAAAAACGGGTTTTTGGGCCCCAAAAATTTCCTTTTCCACTACCCAAAGCAAAGGGGTCACACAAAACAAAACCTTTCTTACTCTGGACATTTTGTCTAGAACCACTTTTAAACCCGGTTTACAAAAAAAAAAAATCGTCAACACATTTCAAAAAACTTTTCATACACATTTTAGTCTCAATGTATGAATTCGATTTTAAGAACAAAGCCCTTTTCTAATACTTTTTAAAACCCTTCCCTTAAATAACCGACTGAACATTTTAACCCACTCCATTAAACGCTCATCCCCACTCCCACTCTCTACCTCCTCCCCCTCCACTACCTACCTTTCCTCTCTATCGAGATCTGCTGAACAGAAGGGAAGTCGGAGGTTTTAAAAAAGGCAACGAATAATCAATTTCACTCAAAGGGACAGAAAAAGAATTTTTTCGGAACGACCAACAACAAAACGAAGCCTAGGGCAAGCAATAAATAACTTACAAAAAACTTCACAGCAAAGAAAAGCCCAACCACAAACCCAAATGAACTCAACCAACACTTTCAACAGTTGCAGAACACATTGTCAAAGAAAAAAAATGGGCCAAGAATTACAAAAAAAAAAAAAATTTTTGCAATTAGAACATTCGTCCGCAACACCAATTCCCCCTATGACATTATAAGTTTCCCAAGCTTTATGCCAAAAAAAGCAGACAGGAACTGGGGGATTTGACGGTTTTGATGAAAAAACTGAACTACAGCACCTGTATATTTTAAAACTTTTACCTACATTTACAATTTAGCATTGATAAATTCTTTTTCCCCCGCTCAGTTCAAATTGCAAAAGAAACAAAATTTTCAAATCTGGAGACAAATTGAACATCGAACTACAGACCTAAGTCCATTTTGCCAGTTCGTCTAAGCCCTTGGAAAAACCCAAATAAACTCTTTCCACCATTTTGATCCTCCACCTACTAAAAAAAAACCAAAAGGGTTTTCCCAAAAAAACATTCTTGTATACAGCGCACAAACCTAGTAGATCAAGGGCACCAAATGTTAAGAGAAAAATATTAGGCGCCGTTTGTTGATTTTGCAAAGGTTTTTATGTAATTGACCAAAACGTTATGCGGGAAGTTTTTATTAATGGTAAACGGGAAATCCCTTTCCAACTGAAAACATCTTTTCAGAAGATCTCACAAATCGTTTGGTAAAACAACAATTTACAGAGAACTACCTACCAAAGGCGTACCCCGGGGTTCTGTTTTAGGTCCGTTTGCGTTCCTTTTTGTAAATGATCTCCCCTTATATTGGGGATTCATGTGAACTTTTTTGTGAGATCCCACTGTCCTACAAAGCTCCAACTGGAAGTTTTTTTTCCTTCATTACAGAAGAATGCGATATCTTAAGAAAAGGGGTGAAAAGTAAAATCACATGTCACAAACCTAAAAAAAAAAAAACAAAGCGATAAAAACAAGGCAGAGAAACAAAACATAACCACACACCCCCATCTGTTTTTATAAATAACAGGAAATTAAAGTGGTGGAAAGCCATCGAGTCTAGGCGTATATGTCGATAAAATCTTTTTTGGGTTTTCACCTTCGCATTTTATGAAAATCAATACCCAGAAAAAGCAACAGCGGCAAATTAAAGCATTTCAAAAAACCCATCCCCGGGAAAATTGTTCCTACACGCAAGATCTTTTTTCAATCAATTATTGAAACACTTTGATTCGGCAGTGCTAAGCCAAAAACCTCTTAAAGTGTCTACAAAAGAGCACTTAAAACGTCCACTAAAATATCAGTCGTAAAGGGGATTTACTAAAGGGGGGGCCCCCCTTTAACATGAAATTTTTGCTTAAACAAATGTTGCTAATGAAAAAAATTTGCAGGGATTTAGCACCCAAACCTTCAGTCCAAATTTAGCAAAAACCCTAGGGATTCAACCAAAATTTCCGGCCCCACACCTGAGAATAGATCATTAAAATAAAGCTTATTTTACTCAGGTAGCGGTTTGGAATTCACTTCCGCCACTTTTCCCGATTACCAAATTACAGAACCCTTTCGGGGAAAAACAAATTACACATTTCACAGCCCCATGCTTTAGGGACAAAATACATACCAGGCACACCCTCTGTTTTGCTGCATAAAAAACGATAGCCGCTTTTTTCCACTGATTTTTAAAACACCAATAATGAAAATGAGAGATAGGGTTACTATCGTTTTTTATTAATTTTGAAAAACATGATGTTTGACGTTGTGGTCGCTGGTTTTATGGTGCTTGTCCAATTGATTTTCTTAAACTTTGATTTCTTCGAGCACGAACGCAAGGTGAAATGTGTTCCGGTTTTACGTTGACAATTGATGTTTTGCTCTTTTTTCCAATTTATAGCATTTTTTACAGTGATATTTTGGATAAAAAAAAGGGAAATTTAATCCCCTTCCTCTCTCTCTCTCTCTCTCTCTCCTCCCTTTTCTCTCTCCCCCTCTCTCCCTCTCTCTCTTCTCTCTCATACTTTCCTGAAATTGTTTTTCATACACATACTTAATTGTCCTTTGGACTGAACTTCATACCCCTGTTTTTTTGGGATTTTGTGTTTTTTTGGATTTTTTATAAATTGCTGATTTTAAAATTTAATTTTTTTACATATTGCTGATTTATTTTTTAATTGTTGTTGTAAAGTATATATTTTGTTTTTTTGCTCAGGCTTACCTAGAATTAATCAATGGACCATTGAAAGGGAAATTTAAATATGAGCGGGATACGCATGGTCCCAAAAATTTTTATACGCCAAAAAGTTTCAGTTTAAAATTTTTCTTCAAAACGAATCCCCTTCTTTTTCCTGCTTGGTCTTAGTGAAACTCGCCTTGACCCCCTTTTCACTGATACAGCTTTATCCAAAACCCCAACTAAAATTTTCTCCGACGCGAGCACATCACTCGGTGAAACAGACTTAATATTATTATCAAAGCATCGCCACTGTAAAAAAAGGCGGCGTGCCCTTTGACCTGATAAGTTGAATGCAGTGGTGCGGGTAAAACCCCCCAACCAGCCCCCTTCAGTTAATTGTGTACAGGAACCCGTGCCATTTTCCCTTTTGGTATAAAATTTTTGTACACATGATGGATGATTATATAAGAGCTACCCAAAATGTCTTTCTTCTCGTGTTTTTTAACTTTGATCGTTAAAACGGCACCCTCCCTGGGAGCGACCACCACACTCTTTGGTTGCACACTTATTCTAATCCAACAAATTGCAAAGACATCTTTTACTTGCTGGATCAATCCACGAACAAAAAAGCCAGGTATCTAACATAACGTGGGCAAAAAAAATAAAGCGCCACTGTTCTTTTGTGCACTTTGGGCTTGTAAAACCCCAAAACAACGAATAAGGGCCACACAACCATTCAATATCGCGAACGCTGCTTCAAAAATTCCCGTAAGGATGAATTTTTCCCCGACTTAACTTAGCTCCTTTTTACGTGTATCAATTACAGAGTCCCAAAAAGAAGCGTAAATACCTGGTAAAAAATCTTTTTCTCAATCGTTAAAACTGCCCCATTTGAAGAAAAAGGGGGAAAACACAGAGTACTTCCCCGCTGGCTACAAAAGAATTATTAAAGAAAAGGCACTAAGGGATCACTTAAAACCCCCAAAAAAGTAGAGAAAAAAAAAGCAAGAAACAGATATCAATCTATTAAAAATCAAATTTTGACATTTTTGGGAAACTGTAAACGCAAACAGGAACGGTCATTTTGGGGGGCTGTTAATGAAATAACGACAACGAGAAAAAAACAGATAATACTGCGACTATTGGTCGCAAAAATTTCAACAATATTTCCCCTTTAGGTAACTGAACATACAAACAGCTGCCAGTGCACATTTTTTTAAAACGATATGAAACTACGTCCAATCGTTATCAAAAAGATTAAAAAAAAGATTCATTTATCATCCCCTTTTCTTGATTTAAGAAGTTGGTTCCTTTAATTTCCAAAACTTAAAATAAAAAAGCAATGGGTACAATAATTAAAGCTTCTATACTCACTTGCCTACCTAATTTTGAACCCTTACAAATTTTTTAAATTTTTTTTTTGTCAGAATGTCTTCCCAGTGGGTCTAAAGGCACAAAAGTGATTTCCCCCAACCCAAAAAAAGAGACCACTGATTTTTAAAAAATTTTGCCAAATCCTTTTTTTCCGTTTTACGAAACCCTGGAAAGCAGTTCACAAAAACCAACTAAACAAATGGAAATCACAAAAAATGTTCCACCCATTTCATCAGGGTTTCTTCGAAATCACCATGCCCCACGGCCCTTTAAAACCTCTGGGGTCAGTATCAGCCACAACGAAAAAACTCACTGGGAAATGTTTTCCTCATTTTAGAAAGGTTTGATCTTGTAGACCCAACATATTATTAAAAAAAAGACTGCAATGTTTAAAAACCGGCATATCACCTTCTTTCAGTCATACTTGAAAGCAGGGCCCCGCGTGTTACTTAAACGGGACTTATCCTCTAAGGAATAGGACTGTCGTTTTCCCCAAGGCTCGTCCTTGGACCTTTCTTTCTGTATTTTATAAATGACCTACCCATGCACAATCTCACAATGATGTCAGCGGTCTGTTCGCTGACGATAGTTCTCTTTACTGTATATACAAAAAAATCATGCTGTACAAATATCGCACAACAAAGTTCACTGATGCTTAAATGGTGCAACCAAAAACCCAATGGTCCTTAATCCCCACAAAACAAATGTAGTCCAGCTCGAGAAGAAAACAACGCAGCATTTATGTTGGCCCAAAAATGGGTGAAAATTGATCGGCGGGTTCCGAAACCGGGGCTTAGGGGTGATCATTGAAGAAACTTTAAATGGCAATCACATATAAATCAGTTTGCAAACAGGGGCTCGCAATTGTTTTTACCAAAAAATCAGTTATTATGTTGAACCCCATATCCGGGAAATTTTTTTTAGAAGCCCTTGCCTTTCTCCCCACAAATATCTCCACTGTCTGATGGTGCCGGTGAAAATCACATAAAAAAGATCAACTCTACATAGACGGGAATTAACTGATTCTTCCCCACAAGTCTCTATCAACCCGGCAAATTCCAAAACTAATGATGTTCCACTGCGAGCCCAAATAACCCAGTAAAAGAAAAACTCGTGGGGAGCGTGGCAGCAGAGTCCTCAAAGAGAAGCCCCCTTTAAGCGGTTTCGGGCCCTATCTCCTACCTCTGGGGGGGTTGGGCCCCACCCGGTTTATGCTCCGGATGTTCGTCTGCTGCCCCCTTTTTTTTCCCCCATCTTGGGACAGCCATGGCTGGGATTCGAACCCATACCCCTGGACATGCTCATTTTCTACTTAAACTCGCGCTTTAACCCTGAGCCACAGGGCACCTGATTTGTAGGGAAATTACCCCTTATGAAGTTCACTTTTGTTCCTCCTTGACCAGATCCAGCTTGAACACCTCTCGGGCCGCTTCTGCCATTGCTTTCAGGCTCTGGTTTTTTCCTTCCCTGCAACTGAGAGCTGTTTCAGAGGCTGTATGCAGACTTTTCCTTTACAAATCCCCTAGCTCCAATTTCTGCAGTGGGGGACTTTGACCTGATAGCCTTCTCTCCTCAGGCTGTTTGCCAGATCGCATACTTTCAGTTCTTGTAGATTTGAGCTGCCTCCATTCTGTTCTCATATGGCACCGTGAGCTCGATCATGATCAGCTGTTTGGGTTGACTTAGAGTGGACACTATGTCTGGTCTCATGCCACTCTTGCTGATATACTGGGTGACTCTTCCATTCTGGGAGTCTGCAGTGCACTCCCAGTCATCTGCCCCGTCCAGCAGACTCTGCCTGCATGTTTCGATGGCACTGTTGTTCTTGGCCATGATTTGCTGCCTCCTGTCGTGAAGAATGTTGCGGGTTCTTTTGGAGTCCTGATTCCCCTTTGTGGTGTGGTACTAGCCCAGACTACTTGTACAATCTCTGTGAGCACTTGGTTGTGCCTCCATGTGTACCTTCCTTGTGCCAGGGCTACTTTACATGAGCTTAGAACATGCTCCACTGTTTGTTTTTTCATGGCAGAGGGGGCATGCAGGATCGTCTGTTTTCCCCCACTTCACCAGGTTTGCATTTGAGGCAGAAGGTCATATGCAGATCTGAGAATGAAGCTGATCCTGAGAGGGGCCATGTCCAAATGTCATTCCAAGTTAGACTTCTTTGGAGTGCATTCTCCCACGTTGTCCATTGCCCTTCTGCTCTGCTGGACTGCTTTTGGAGTCTTTTTTGGTCTTCTTCTTTCTCATCTCCTGAATCATCATGTCTCTTTGGCTTTTCCTTTGGGCCTTGACCACCATTCAGTTTGGTCACCCCCAGTTCTTGTCTGTTGGTCTGTGTGTGTCCTGTTATTTCTCTGATCTTGAGAACTTTCTTTTGCAGAATCCATCGCCTCTTGAACTTTCCATTTTCTGCCTGTCTTCAGCTGGGGCTTGATTGCTTCTACCACCTTGTCTCCTGAGTCCTCCAGCATGCTTTGAAGTCTGATCTTCCCGCTTTGTATCCTCCAGGATGGATTTCAGTGGTAGTTTGAGCTTTGCTTGGCGACAGTACAGCGCGATGTCAGTCAGACAGGGTGGGACACCAAGCCATTTCCTTGTGAACTTGTTGATTTATAATAAGGCAGTACTAATGTTTAAAGTCCATGCAAACATGGCGCCAACATATCTTGCTGAGTTTATCCAAATGGCAACAACGCGATATGATTCAAATAATTACATTTTACCACGTGTCCGCATTGATTTGTTCAAATCTAGTTTGCATATTTGGTCCATCTGTGTGGAACTCTCTTCCTCCGTCTGCCAAAACTGTCAATGCACTGCCGTCCTTCAAATCAGCAGTACATAAACATTTACTTGAACTAAATAAACCCTTTTTGATCATAGTCTCAACCCCTACTTTTATTTCCCTTTTTAAATTAGAAATAAAATGTGTGGTTGGGTTTTTTTTGGGGGGGTGTGTGGTGTTTTTTTTTGTGTTTTGGTTTTATGGGGTGGGGGGGGGCCGTGCGGTAGGGGGGGGGGGAAATGGGGGCCCGCGCGGTCTGATTGTGTTTTTGTAATTTTGTATGGTTTTTTTAAAAATAATTTTTTCTTATAATTTTTATTGTTAAATTATAAGTGCTATATTCTTCATTGTTTCTGTCATTAAATATTTCAGCGTTGTTGAATTTTAGAATAGCAAGGACAGAATTAAGAATAGGCACTCCAAAATCTCTATCCTTTATAAAAAAGGTTGAGCTTGAGGGCTTGGTCCTCTCTCTCTCTCCCCTCCCCCCTCTCCCCCTCTTCCCTCCTCTCTCTCTCTCTCTCTCCCCCTCTCCTCTCTCCCTCTCTCCTCCCCTCTCTCTCTCTCTCTTCTCTCTCTCTCTCTCCTCCCTTTTTCGTTAATTTCAGCGCGTTTCGATGGGTTGTCGTTAATTTTAAATTTTAGTTTTGGGGGGTTTGAAAGGTCAAAAAGAAAAAAAAAAAAAAGGAAGGGGGAAGGAATAAAATGGCATCCCTCTCTCTCTCCTCTCTCCTCCTCCCCCTCCTCCCTCCCCCTCTCTCCTCCTTTACACAACCCACGCACGCACGCCGACCACGCACCACGCACGCACGCACCCGCACCAGCACGCACGCACCACGCACGCAACACCAACACACACACACCCACACACACACACACACACACACAAAAGCACGCACACACACACAACACACACCACACACACACCACCACACACACACAACACACACCACACACACCAAAACAAAACACAACACACCCCACACACACACACAACACACCACACACACCCCCCACACACACAAACCCCAAAACCATATATATTTAAAAATATATAATATATATATATATAATAACACCGCGCGCGCGCGACATGCACACGCACACCACACATCATGAAAAAATTTTGGAATTTTTGAGCAGGAATTTATTGTGCTTACTGATAACTGATTGTTGCTCTCGTTTTTTCCTTTTTACCACATCATTAAATGAAAAAAAAGAAAATGTTGTTTATTGATGCATTGTAATTGTCTATTAAATCTCCTTAGCATTTGTTGTATGCTAATTTTTTTACAAAAAGGAATGTAATTCTCTCCTCTCTCTCTCCCTCCTCTCTTCTCTCTCCCCCTCTCCTCCCCCTTTTCCTCCCCTCTCTTCCTCTCCCTCTCTCTCTCCTCTCCTCTCCCCTTCGATAGGAGGATCGCTTATTCCATATCGTGTTGCCGATCTTCATCTCTGTAATCATATTTCTTTATCTTGTTTGTTGTTTAAATCGTTTCTTTTTTCCTTTAAAGTCATCTACGCCTTAACTGTTAATGCATGAACTTTTTAATGTTATGAAGATATGTGTGTTTGTTAAAAGTTTTGCAAGTCTTAGTCGCTAGTCATACTTAGTCCCTTAACGGGCCAAGGCCGGATGAAAAAAAGCATGTGTTTGCTTATCTGTTACCCTTGGAAATAAAGATTATCATCAAAGATTATCATCTCTCTCTCTCTCCTCTCTCTCTCCTCTCTCTCCTCTCTCTCTCTCTCTCTCCTCTCTCTCTCTCTCTCTCTCATTTTTTTGTTTAGTTTTCGTGTTTGTTCTTTTATTGTTCCTTCTATGTGACTATCCGCCATAATCTTTACTACCTTTATGAATAGTCTGGGTCACTCTAGACTTACATTACAATGTTGTTATGTTGATTGTCAGTCCTGATGATATGTGTTGAAATGAGCATACATTACAGTATTGTTATGTTGATTGTCCAGTCTGAATGATATGTGTTGAAATGATGTATGCATTACAGTATTGTTATGTTGAATTGTCAGTCTGAATGATATTTGTTGAAATGATGTATGCATTACAGTATTGTTATGTTAGTTTGTCAGCCCTGATGATATGTGTTGAAATGATGTATGCATTACAGTGTTTGTTATGTTGAATTGTCAGTCTGAATGATATGTGTTGAAATGATGTATAAATTACAGTGTTGTATGTGAATTGTCAGGCTGAATGATATGTGTTGAAATGATGTATACATTACAGTGTTGTTATGTTGAATTTTCAGTCTGAATGATATGTGTTGAAATGATGTATGCATGGCAAGGACAGACTGTAAGACTAGGCTTCGGCCTAAATCATCATCCTTGAGTATTAATTCTCTCTCTCTCCTCTCTCTCCTCTCTCTCTCTCTCTCTCTCTCTCTCTCTCTCTCTCCTCTCTCTCTCTCTCTCTCTCTCTCCACACTCTCTCTCTCTCTCTCTGTTGTCTGTCTGTCGTCTGTCTGTCTGTCTGTCTCTGCTCCTCTCTCCTCTCTCTCTCATCTCTCTCTACCCTGGACAACAACATTATCTCCTGTTCCTCACTAATTTGAAAACCAGTTCTGCGCAAAGAACAAGAATGTGAATGTGAATGCATGCTTGTGTACGTGAACCTGACTGCCTCATGGATCCCTGTTTCATTCCATACATGCTGTGTGTACGTGAAACCTGACTGCCTCAATGATCCTGTTCATTGCATACATGCCTTGTGTCGGTGAACCTGACTGCCTCATGGATCCCTGTTCATTCCATACATGCTTGTGTCGGTGAACCTGACTGCCTCAATGATCCCTGTTCATTCCATACATGCTTGTGTCGGTGAACCTGATCGCCTCAATGATCCCTTTTCATTCCATACATGCTTGTGTACGTGAACCTGACCGCCTCAATGATCCCTGTTCATTCCATACATGCTTGTGTCGGTGAACCTGACTGCCTCAATGATCCCTGTTCATTTCATACATGCTTGTGTCGGTGAACCTGACTGCCTCAATGATCCCTGTTCATTCCATACATGCTGTGTCGGTGAACCTGACTGCCTCATGGATCCCTGTTCATATCCATACATGCTTGTGTACGTGAACCTGACTGCCTCAATGATCCCTGTTTCATTCCATACATGCTTGTGTCGGTGAACCTGACTGCCTCATGGATCCCTGTTCATTCCATACATGCTTGTGTACGTGAACCTGACTGCCTCAATGATCCCTGTTCATTCCATACATGGCTTGTGTACGTGAACCTGACCGCCTCATGGATTCCTGTTCATTCCATACATGCTTGTGTACGTGAACCTGACTGCCTCAATGATCCCTGTTCATTCCATACATGCTTGTGTACGTGAACCTGACTGCCGCATGAATCTCTGTTAATGCCTCCTCAGGCAGTGCTCATCATACCATTATTGTGACTGACGCTTCCTATGTGCTTTTTCCGCACTGTGTGTGTGTATATCTAATATTATATATATATATATATATATATATAATATATATTTATATATATATATATATATATATTATATATTTATATATATATATTATATATATATATATATATATATATATATATATATATATAATAATGGTAGCAAGTACCAACAGAAATTTTAAACCTTACTTTTAAAAAAAATCATATGGTATAACCCCCCATACGACGGGAAACTCAAAACAACATAGGGAAAGAATTCTTCAAAATCCTAACAACTTCATTTCCAAAAAGAACACAAACTGTCCAAAATATTTAACAAAAACACTGTCAAACTATCGTACTCATGTATGCCCAACCTCAAAAACCTAATTGACGCATCCAACAAAATGAAAATCAACACAGCAAAGAAGGGTGAAGAAAGGAAATCTTGCAATTGCACCAGAAAGGAGCAGTGCCCACTAAACAATAAATGTCTTCACAACAACTTGTATACCAGGCTACTGTGACAATCAGAAAATGAAAAAGAAACATACATAGGGATCACTGAAAACCACTTCAAACCAGATATGCAAACCACAAACAGTCATTTAATAAAGAAAAATATAAAAACCAAACAGAAATGAGCAAATATATCTGAAACTAAAGAAGCAAAAACAAGCTACAATATATCCTGGAAAATCATAAAAAGAGCATCACCATACAGCAATGTTTCAAAAAGGTGCACCTATGTTTAACTGAAAAATGGTTAATACTATGCAAACCACACTTAGCAACTTAAACACCAAAACAGAAATAGTAAACAACTGCAGGCATAAATGGAAATCGTTGTTAGTGAACACACCCAAAACAAAAAACCTGAAAGCCCCCAAAAAACCACGTGCAGCCAACCCGCACGTGCAAACAACCGCAAACGGGAGCCCACACGCTATATAACATCGGCGGTGGGCAAACCAAAAACCATCCTGATGACAGCGCAGCAGCACGCTTGAAACAAATTTGTAGATAGTTTTAAGATTCCTCTTTTAACTTGTTCTAACTAATGTTGCTCCCCAAGGGGTTGAGCACTTAAAAAAAATGTTTTAGGCATTTTAAATATACTGATCTTAATCGCTCCTCACGTTGAGCACTGTCGCCTGAAGGATTTTAAAATGGAGGAAACCAATTTTAGGCAGTCAACAAAAAATATACCCGTTTTTCAAATCCGCAATCATATATAAAAAATTAATAGAACAAACAGAAAAGTTTGTACATAATATGAGATGGAAAGCATTCTTTTTCTGAACCAAATGCAAAAAAAGAGGACAAAAACACCTACGATTTCAAATCATGGCGATCACCACCAGCCATAGACGAAATGAAACCCTTGAAGATCAAATGAAAAGAATGATAACCAATATTGAATTCAAAAATCTAACAACAGTTTCCAAACAACACTAAAAAAAAACAAATAAAACAAGTACAAAATGACAAAAAAAATTTGTGAAGGCTGATAAAACTAGCAATTACTACAAATGGAACCAAAAGAATACTCTCAACTCCTTGACAAAAACATCCAGAAAAACTACAAAAAAGCCGACAAAAATATACATGACAGTATCCGCACTAAGAAAAAGAACTTGCAGAGGCATAGACCTAAGTGACAAGGATAGAAGCGACAGCAACAAAAGAAGCTTTCATAACACTTAAAGACCACACAGCCCAATTTTCATAACAATCCAACATGTAGACTAATAAACCCATCCAAATCTGAATTAGGCAAAATAAGCAAGAAAATTCTGGAAAAAATAATAAAGAACGTAAAATCAAACTCTGAATACAAACCTCTGGAAGAACACATACGAAGTTATCCAATGGTTTAAAAAACTCAATAAACAAAGTAATACAGTATTCATCACATTTGACATAGTAGACTTTTACCCATCTATAGATGAGGAACTACTCACCAAAGCCCTGAAGTTTGCCAGTAACCACACAGACATAATAGGGTCAGAAATGGAAATCATTCTCCACACCAAGAAAACATTACTACACAGCAAAAATGAAACCTGGATCAGGAAAACCAACAGAAACTCAACATTCGACGTAACCATGGGATCATATGATGGTGCAGAAACATGTGATTGGTCGGACTATTCATGCTGTCCAACATCAAGAAAAAACTCGGAAAACAAGTCGGACTATACCGAGACGATGGCCTTGCTGCACTAACCAACAATCCAAGAAACCATCGAAAACAAGAAGAAAGCACTAGGCAAAATCTTCCAAAACCAACAACTTAAAGATTACCATTGAAGCAAACAAAAGGTAGTGAACTACTTAGACATAACACTGGATCTCAACAATCACATATATAAACCATACAAGAAACCCAACGATACACCTCTTTATGTACACACCAAAAGTAACCATCCACCATCTATATTAAAGACCATACCCCATGGCATAAACAAGAGACTATCAAACCTGTCATGCAGTGAGAGAGTGTTCAACAATGCAGCAGTAGACCACCAGGAGGCACTACAAACAAGTGGATACAATTACAAATTACAATACAACCCAGACAACAACACAAATAAAAGCAAGAAAAATAGGAACAGAAAAATCAATGGTATAACCCCCCATACGACGGGAAACTCAAAACAAACATAGGGAAAGAATTCTCAAAATCCTAACGCTTCATTTCCAAAAGAACACAAACGTCCAAATATTTAACAAAAACACTGTCAAACTATCGTACTCATGTATGCCCAACACCTCCAAAAACCTAATTGACGCATCCCACAAAATGAAAATCAACACAGCAAAGAAGGGTGAAGAAAGGAAATCTTGCAATGCACCAGAAAGGAGCAGTGCCCACTAAACAATAAATGTCTTCACAACAACATTGTATACCAGCTACTGTGACATCAGAAAATGAAAAAGAAACATACATAGGGATCACTGAAAACTACTTCCAAAACCAGATATGCAAACCACAAACAGTCATTTAATAAAGAAAAAATAAAAACCAAACAGAACTGAGCAAATATATCTGGAAACTTAAAGAAGCAAAAACAAGCTACAATATATCCTGGAAAATCATAAAAAGAGCATCACCATACAGCAATGTTTCAAAAAGGTGCAACCTATGTTTAACTGAAAAATGGTTAATACTAATGCAAACCACACTTAGCAACTTTAAACACCAAAACAGAAATAGTAAACAACTGCAGGCATAAATGGAAATCGTTGTTAGTGAACACACCAAAACAAAAACCTGAAAGCCCCCAAAAAAAACACGTGCAGCCCAACCCGCACGTGCAAACAACCGCAAACGGGAGCCCACACGCTATATAACATCGGCGGTGGGCAAACCATAAACCATCCTGATGACAGCGCAGCAGCACGCTTGAAACAAATTTGTAGATAGTTTTAAGATTCCTCTTTTAACTTGTTCTAACTATATATATATATATATATATATATATATATATATATATATATATATATATATATATATATAATATATAATATATATAGATTAGTGTGGTTATAAATACCCAAAATGATTTTGATAGTGCTCGACCCCTTGGGGAGAAACATTTGTTAAAATAGTTTTTTTTTAAATAGAATCTACAAATTTGGTTTCGAGCGCGTTGCGTGCAGCCAACCCGCACGTGCAAACAACCGCAAACGGGAGCCCACACGCTATATAACATCGGCGGTGGGCAAACCAAAACCATCCTGATGACAGCGCAACGCGCTCGA
>CM031596.1:111135597-111152448 GCA_018398815.1 Conus ventricosus
ATGGCCAAGCCAGGGAGATGTGTTCACGTCAGGGGGATACCTGGCCAGTTTCAACACCAAGGAAGAGATGGACGCCGTGATGGACGTGGTGTGGTGGAACCGTTGGAGTCGTGGACGTGTTTGTGGGACTGACTTTGTCTGCACCAAGTTACTCTGTCATGTAGGGTGTTATGTTTGTGCCACTGATGCATGATCTTTGTAGATGTGATGTAGGATTTGTTTTAAACCTCTGTGGTATCTCTTCGTATATCATGTTCGGTCTGTTGTCTGATTCCTCTCTCTCTCCTCTCTCCTCTCTCTCTCTCTCTCTCTCTTCTCTCTCTCTCTCTCTCTCTCTTCTCTCTCCTCTCTCTCTCTCTCTCTCTCTCTTTCCTGTAATGAAGAGGTCTTTAACAATAAACCTGTTCTGGAAAATCGGTGTGGAGGGGATGGGGTGGGTGAACAAAGTAAATTCAGATTTTTAATTGTTTGGATATCAGAGAACGTCGCTCAAGCACGTGCAGAGGTCGGTTTTTCCTGCTCAGATGACTCGCTGGCTGTTTGCAAGTTCATCAGAACCATTCCCTTAAGGGAGAGAACTCGATTTGGTAGAAAGTGAATAACATCAATGAATTATGATTTTTGATGACACTCTCACCCCCGTTAATTAATTAAAGTATGTCAACCCAATTAGAACATAACAAATGTCCCATGAATATGAGCGCGCCCCCTGTCGATCGTTCGTGCAGTTTGTGTGGTACTCAGAGCAGTTTGTTTGTCCCCCTTCTGTCTGGAGTGTTTTTGTGCATCGTCTACTGCTCCAGCCTGCTGGCAGGCGAAGGCTGAACCTGGCGATTCCTCACTTCCTCTTCCTTCAGCGACAATCACCCCGAGCTTACACGAAATGCATCTGACTTAGCATTATGACGTCACATCTTTCCCAGATTAGATAGCATTGTTTTCAACATACATTATTTTGCATCCGTTCAAGAGGGTAGCACATACACCTTGTTTGTGTCCTCGTTCTTCTGAGTTCTTTCGTATCAGTTCGAGGTACTTGTATTTGTATTTTTCGTCCGAATCTTCTCTTCGGCTACATAAAAAAGATAAAGGTTGTGCCAGTCTTAAATGAATGCTAAGTTGTGTTTGTCCATTTTTCCAGTTGTTGTGCACACGTGTCAGTACAGGATACATGGGCAAGCTTGGAACATATTTTAGTGAATGTCCCCATGTTTGTTCTGTGCGCCTCTGTGTTGGCATTTTTGTTCGGCAGTGTGGTGTCGTAAGCGACATTCGTTTGGAGATATGGGAATGTAATCATCATGAGAGCAGCAGTTATTGTACATGATCGTCGTTTACTGCGTACAGTTTCCTGCCTCGTGGAAGATGACCTTTCACACTGAGCAAACCAAAGTCACCTGTATGTGTTTCTGTTCATCTGTATGTTCTTCTCGACTGTCAAGACCATTAAGTCTGAAATAAACGTTTATCTGTGTTCTTTCTTTTCTCCAGTTGTTGCCGCACTGCATAAAAATTTCCTTTGGATCAGAACTAAACCGTAATGGTGGATATTAAAGAACACGACGTGAACTTCCCAGGTCTGAATGGTCAAGTGTTTTAACGCACACACGAGTCTTTGACAGGACTGTTAAAGACGTGACTAAACAGGAGTAAAGTGGGGTCAGCACCATTGTCAGGACAAAGACGGCGACTGTTTTGTATCGGAGGAAGACATCATAAAGGTTGACTGAACGTCGCTCTAAACTCTACAACAGTGCAAAGGAGCCACAAGCATGCTCATAGTACATGATTCATCAAAGGAGTATGACTAATCAAGTGCAGAGGACGTAATAGCTGTGACGTCACTGAAATGTACACTCATGCACTAACAACATCCCACAGAACTCTTGTGACGTGACGTAGAGGCAGCAGATGATGTCAGAATACTATCTGCTGCACAGTGTGACACACTGGCGAGTGTCTGATCTTTAATAGTTACCTCTTCGAAGAGATGGAATGTCCAACACTGCCAGACCTACCATACTGTCAGCAGCTAGGAAGAGATGGAATGTCCAACACTGCCAGACCTACCATACTGTCAGCATCATAAGCCAGGCTGTTACAGTCAAACTTCACTTGTAGTTGTCATTGGTCAGATCAGATCTGCACATCTTGTGTTTCTCTTTGAGTGCATAAAATCTAATGTGACAGTCGTTTGCCAGGTGAATCATGCGCAAATTGCGTAAAGATTCTGGAGTTGGCAACGAAGATGATCATCCAAAAGCATTCAAATTATCAGCGTTTATGGATAAGACAACTGACCTCGACAACGACTTTGAGAGGTTTGAACCTTCCGCTACTGGAGCTGGGTGGACTAAGACAGGTGGGCTGCCAGTTGGAGTGCCTCGCTGTCAGGGAGAATACCCGACGTATGTTCGTCTTTCACGTGAGGAGGCTGCAGACTAGATTCAGTTACGAAAGCTATGCTGACAAGAGATGTCTGCACTGTGGAAGGATGTGGTACCTGATTGCAAACCTGAGGCTATTGGGAACCCACAGCAGTTCACTGTCAGACTTGAAGTCTGCTTCAAACGCTGGAACCTTAAGGTACTGTTGGAGACTATGGGGGACTGTATAGCCTTATCTTCAGTGAGCAGCACACCCGTGCTTCCGACGGCGGGGTGGGGGTGGGTGGGTGGGGGTGGGTGGGTGGGTGGGGGGAGGCATTTATCTTCGTGTGTAAGAATCTTGTAAACTGACAGACATAGCAAAGGCAGCAGAACGTTGCCTCGTGGCGCACTACTGCAGTCTAGCAGGTCCTCAGCCTAAACAAACCTAAGCCAAAACTGAGCAACGGAAACCTGACGAGAAAGAAAAAAAAAGAAAAAAGTCATACAGTTCAACTGCAACAGTGAGGGGTACAGACGGTTGGAGTTTGGAGCTCTCCTTCTGCTGGAAATGGAATCCCGTGACAAGGAATGCTGGGACGTGGAGGCCGAGACCATCGATGAGAAGGGAGCAACAGAGTGCCAGTAACATTGAAAGCAGCCGCAGGAAAGACGGACAGTCACATGTGTGCCGGTAGTGGTGTAAAGTCTTCAGCTGAGGAAACAAAACCTTTTTCTGATAACACAATGCCTTGTTTGGGGTGATGGACAACTCCTTTTAGATGTGGAAAGAAGATTCTTCTCATACATAGTACCGCTGCTGAGCCAACAACAATGAACAGTGGCAATCTGTCAGTACAGAGGGACGTGTAGATGATACAATTGTGGATGTCTGTGAGCCAGCAACAATGAACAATGGCAATCTGTCAGTAACAGAGGGACGTGTAGATGATACAATTGTGGATGTCTATGAGCCAGCAACAATGAACAATGGCAATCTGTCAGTAACAGAGGGACGTGTGGATGTTACAATTGTGGATGTCTATGAGCCAGCAACAATGAACAATGGCAATCTGTCAGTAACAGAGGGACGTGTAGATGATACAATTGTGGATGTCTGTGAGCCAGCAACAATGAACAATGGCAATCTGTCAGTAACAGAGGGACGTGTGGATGATGCAATTGTGAATGTCTGTGAGCCAGCAACAATGAACAATGGCAATCTGTCAGTAACAGAGGGACGTGTAGATGATACAATTGTGGATGTCTGTGAGCCAGCAATTATGAACAATGGCAATCTGTCAGTAACAGAGGGACGTGTAGATGATACAATTGTGGATGTCTGTGAGCCAGCAACAATGAACAATGGCAATCTGTCAGTACGCTTCCTGGTAGTAGGGGTGGAAATCTTCAAGATTTTGGCAACCTTTTCCTTGGCAGGGCGCATGGTACCACCTCCAGCCATGTGACCTAGGAATTCCAGTGATTGGAATCCTGCCTCGATTTTCGACGGACGGGCTGTGAGGTTGAAAAACCTTAGACAGGAAAGAACGCCTTGCACATGGCGGAGATGTGCATCCCAAGACACTGTGAATGAAGGCCCAGATGTGTTGTAAAAGCCGTCTTGGGTCTATCTTCAGGCTTTACAACTATCTGCCAATATCCCTTAGCTAGGTCAATTGTCGTGAACAAAATGGTGCATCTGCCAGTCTGGCGAACAGACCTTCTACATTAGGGATAGGTTCGGCATCAAAGACAGTGACTTTGTTCAGTGGTCGAAAATCGATACAAAAACGGCATGTACCATTCTTCTTTCTCAACAAGACAACTGGAGAAGCGTAGGGACTATTGGAAGGCTCGATAATACCTAAACCCAACATAATTCGAACTTCTCTATCCACGACTTCTCTGGCAGAAAAAGGAATATCATAGGACTTCTTCCTAACTGGTACATCAGTTGTTAGTGGAATTTCTGGGAGCACATTTCCTGAGAAAAATCCTAGTTGGGGAGTAAGAATGTCCTAAAAAATTCTTGAAGATCGGCCGCAGTTCCCTGGCATTGCTGTCTAAGACAGACAAAGTAGGGATAGGCAGTGCATCGTCAGAATCGTGAACCACACCAACTGTACAAGTAACAGCAGAGGCCTGAGAATCCATAGAGGTTTCGACAGGGTGAACAATTTCCGAGGGACATCTCAAAGGAATCTCATTACGCTCAGAGGTGAGAGGTGCTATGTCCGACCATGGAACCAGGTTGCCTTGTGAAATGACAGTGGAACAACATGAGACAGTGATACAGCAGCACGACGAATGTACCGTTTTAGCATGTTAGCATGAAAGATCTTCTCCTTGCCTTTAATGAGGACTCGATAGTCAGGGTGGAGTACTTTGGTGACAGGGAAAGGTCTTGACCAACTGGCTAAAAGCTTGTCCGAGTCAGAGGGTAACATTACGAGTACTTCGTCATCGACCGCAAAATGACGTTCCTTAGTTTTGTGATCGAAATACATTTACCCTTTGAGGCAGAGTCGATAGAATTCTCCATAGCTATCCTGCAGGAATCAGCGATAACGTTCTTCAGCTCAAACAAGTAAGCATACAGAGGCTTAGCATCTGAATCCTGGTCATCTCCTTGAGTCCAAGACTCTTGTAGTAGGGCAATAGGGCCACATACTTGGCGACCGAACAGCAACTCAAAAGGCGAGAAACCAGTACTTTCGGACGGGAGTTCTCTACATGCAAACAACAGAGCAGGTAGGTAACGATGCCACGCCTTTGGTTACGAACGTACTAGCTTCTTAAGCATAGACTTCAGAGTGCCGTGAAATCTCTCCACGTGTCCATTAGCCTGAGGATGATAAGGTGTAGTCCTGATTCCCTTGGTACCACGTAACACACAACACATGGAACTGTTTCATCAAGTCAGAATTGAACTAGGTACCTCGGTCTGAGAGTATCTCTTTAGGAAAACCTAAACTCGAGAAGCTACTCAACAACGCTTCAGCTACGGCAACAGAAGAAATGTCTTTCAAAGGAACAGCCTCTGGAAAACGAGTGGCAATATCAATGAGAGTCAGTATGTAGTGATGACCATGCTCCGAAGGTGGAGACAGGGGGCCAACAAGGTCAACAGCTACGGGGTCGAATGGGGTGCCAATGAAAGGGACAGAAGAAAGAGGCACTGGAAACACTGGACCTTTGGATACTGTTTGTTGACATACATCACACGATCTTCGGATACTGTTTTTTGACATACATCACACGAAGCGATATATCTAGCCACATCCACAGTCACTTCGGGCCAAAAGAATTTGTTAAGAACTCGCTATAGAGTTCTTCGTGAACCACAATAACCCGACAGAATGAGGTCATGCGCTATAGATCATACTAAGGATCCGTAGGCATGACAACCTGATCAAAAGGGGTGTCGTTGTTCAGAAAATGTCTTTACAAGACACCGTCTGAGAGATAAAAATAGAAAGTGGCTGCACAAAGTTTCTTAACCTCTCCAGATGTTGCCAACTGAAACATGGGGGTTAAGAGAATCATCATCATTCTGCTATGAATCAGATCAGAGCGAGAGATGTTAATATCACCAGGAATATGAGAAAGAGGCTTCTTCTGAATGACATGTTTAGCTCTAGCTCTTGTGATGGCGGCTAACGAGAAAAGCTTGTCAATCACCGCACCAGACTCACTGCTTTCGGAAATACCAGGGACATTACCAATAATTAGATCAGCCACAGGGCTGTCTAAACACAACAGGTGAGATTACCTTCAAAATAAGGGCAACTAACAGGGACTGAAGCCAGAGGAAACACATCAATACGGCCGCCGAAAGAAACACACTTTACTCTGGTGCCTAGCAGCTGGCTATCCAAAACTAACCGCTTACGTACACCACAGATTGTAGCACCAGTACCACGTAACACGGAACACAAAGTGTCATTGACGGAACCAGACTCCAAATGTAGCTTTCCCTCGAACTCGCCGGCAGCTAAACAGGCAAGGGGGTAGGTAAATCTGAACAAGCACCTGTAGACTGCTTATCAGATGACTGATCCATGCTAGACGAACCTCCGACGACAAAAAGACACTTGCCTGGATGACTGAGATTACAAATTCTACAGGGGTTCTTACCCGACTTCCAAGAACACTTAGAAGCAACATGGCCTGTCTTTTTACACAAGAAACAGACAACAGGGCTACTACGATCAGAGACATTTCCAGCAGAACCTCTAACGCTAAAAGACTGACGAGCGCCACGACCACGGTAACGACCACCACCGAAATTGCCACAACGAACTACTGAAGTAGTAGGGTTCTGGTGAACGGTATGGGGTGTAGAATATTTTCGACCTCTATCAGATTGACCACGGTAAGGGGGCCTATCTGAACGACTGGCAGAACCATAAGCAACTGAGGCGAAAACATTCACGTCAGACTTCGTAGCCAGAAGCTTAGTGGGATGGGCACGCCTGTATGGCTCAGCAGATTTTATCATGTCATTAAATGATTTTTCGTCCTTTTCACATAAAAAGGTAGCTAAGCCTTTTGACACGAATTCCAAAAATTGTTCCCTCAGCAGTAAATCCACGAGACCTTCAAAACATTTCTCAATTTTTTTTGTAGCGAAACCCAACGGTCAAAAAGTCGCCTGAGTTCTACAGCAAAAGTCCTTCTCCAAAGGCTCATCTGCACCAGGTTTTGCTTCTCGGAAGCGTTTACGGAAATCATCAGGAGTACATTGGAACTTCTTAAGCAAACTTTCTTAAAGGAGTTCGTATGATACTTCGTTGTTTTCTGCAAGACTGTGATACAATGTTAACGCTGAGCCTTTAAGTAGAGCAGAAAAGTAAGTAACCCAAAGGTTCTCCGACCAGCCTAGCGAACGAGCATGGGTCTCAAAACGACAGAGATAACTATCGATGTCATCTGTCCATTCCTTAAAAGCAGGTAATTTTGGAAACGTAGGACGGGGGTGGGGGTTGGGGGGTGGGGGGGGTGGGGGTGGGGGTGAAGTAGCATTTGACTAGACATTTTAGTTTCCTCTCGTTCAAGTTCTCTCTTATTCTGTTCCATTTCTTTTATTTTTAACTCCTCCATTTTAGTTTCCTTTTTCTCTTTTTGTCTTATGGTTTCCTCCTGCATTTGTCGCACTTTCATTCTCTTTTCTCTTTCTAACTCTTGCAAAATACATTTATCCACATATTCCAGAAAAGCTTGATCTTCCAGACCGAATGATTTACCCCGCTGCAAATACTTAGTGAACATTTTGTCCTCAGCTACAGACGTCATAATGAACTGCAAATACTTAGTGAACATTTTGTCCTTATCTACAAGACGTCATAATGAACTGTAAGTGGACTTAACTGGAATTAATAAAGGTGAAAGATACGTCCACCGAAAAAGAAGTATAAATTCGGTTTTCCTCAACTCACTCTCACACTTCAAATCTAGGCTATTAAAGCAACCAAATGATAGTTATAAAGAATAGATGGGGTCCAAAGGTATGGGGAAACCCAACTGCCGATCAAAAGGAAATAGCTAATGGCAACCAATTCATAAGATAAAGAAATCAATTATTAATAGCAACACATGATAGCGGCGATAATAGATACTCAAACAATCAATGCATCAGTGAATAAATCAATACATATGAAACAATCAAACAATAAATATGTATCAATTAATAATATTTGTTTTGTTTTGTTTTGATATGGAACCCTCTTTGTTTGTTTGTTTTTGAATGGCCCAGGGAACATTCACCTGATTGGAACATAGGCCTCGTGGAACATGACCTGAGGGAATATGGCCCTTGGGAACATAGACCTGGGGAACATAGACGTGGGGGAATATGGATCTTGGGGAACATAAACCTGGGGAATATGGCTCTTGGGGAACATAGACCTGGGGAATATGGCTCTTGGGAAACATAGGCCTCGGGGACATTGACCTGGGGAATATGGCTCTTGGGGAACATAGACCTGGAGAACATAGAACTAGGGGAACATAGACCTGGGGGAACATAGACCTGGGGAACACAGACCTGGAGGAACATAGACCTGGGGAACATAGACTGGGGAACATAGACCTGGGGAACATAGACCTGGGGAACATAGACCTGGGGAACATGGACCTAGGGGAACATAGACCTGGGGGAATATAGACGTGGGGGAACATAGACGTGGGGGAACATAGAGCTGGGGGAACATAGACCTGGGGGAACATAGACCTGGGGGAACATTGAGCAAGGAGAACAAAGATAAGCTTTTCAAGAAACGTCCAAGTCATAGTTTCATGTAGGTTTATGTCCCTTGCACACGTCTTCTGTTTTGAATGGCAAACACAAACATCAAGGCTTATGCTATCAGTTACTCCTGAAGTAATCATTATGGTGATTCAGACATTGATCCATGGAAAGTTCAAAATGGCGTATATTGTGTAAGTGTTTTAGGTTACTAGTCAGAGAGAGAGAGAGAGAGAGAGAGAGAGAGGAGAGAGAGAGAGAGAGAGAGAGGAGAGAGAGAGAGAGAGAGAGAGAGAGAGAGGGGAGAGAGAGGAGAGAGAGAGAGAAAAGAGAGAGAGAGAGAGAGAGAGAGAGTATGCAATGATGTCCAATGTATTCGTTGCAGATACAAGCGAATGTTTCAATGGGAAGATGAAACGATCGCTTACCATCCACAAGTGACGTACTCTGTCTACAGACGTGATTCGAATGGTAAAGCAATTGTGGCAACACTGCTGAGATGGTTACGATGATAATGACACGATAGCTAGGATGTTGTTGCTGATAGTGTGTATGTGCTTGCGTGCGTGCGCACGCGCGCGCGTGTGTGTGTTTGTGTATGTATGTGTGTGTGTGTGTGTGTGTGTGTGTGTGTGTGTATGTGTGTGTGTGTGTGTGTGTGTGTGTGTGTATGTGTGTGTGTGTGTGTGTGTGTGTGTGTGTGAATGTGTGTGTGTGTGTGTGTGTGTGTGTGTGTGTGTGTGTGTGTGTGTGTGTGTGTGTGTGTGTGTGTGTGTGTGTGTGTGTGGTGTGTGTGTGTGTGTGTGTGTGTGTGTGTGTGTGTGTGTGTGTGTGTGCGTGTGTGCGTGTCTTCTTCTTCTTCTTCCTTTGTACGACCAACATCATTTTGCTGATGGTTTTGTCGTATTTGGGGAGATTGCCGAAGATTGCGCTGTTGTGAGGAGAAAAAAAAAAAGGGGGGGGGGGAGATTTTAGGGAACAGTGGTCAGGAGGAGGGCAAGGGGGGGAGGATTGGGGTGGTGGGAAAGGGGAGGGGGTGAGGGGTGGTTGTTTCAGGTTCTAAAGATGGAAGGCCAGCCTGGACTTGAAGCAGTCCAGTGACGCAGCTGTCACAACCTCCTGAGGCAACTTGTTCCATTCTGGTATGGTCCTTGGAAAGAACGTCATCTGCCTGTACCGCGTCGTGCATGTTGGAATGTCGTAGCTCTGGTCATTGTTGATCCTCGAGCTCAGCCTGCTGTCAGATGGTTTGGGCAGGTACATGGAGTTGATGGAGATGAGTCCGTGATGGAATTTATAAAACATCTCCAAGCGGGCTTTCTTACGACGCTGTTGTAGGGAAGGCCAATTTAGAGAGTCAAGGATGGAGTCGACGCATGATGTTTGGCGGTGGCGATTTGACACCCATCTTGCTGCTCTTCGTTGGATCTTCTCAAGGGCCTCAATCTCGTTTGCAGTGTAGGGATCCCAGACGGTGGCTGCGTGCTCGAGAAGCGGGCGAACAAGGGCTTTATATGCAGTTTCCTTTGTTTTCTTGTTGCCGATTTTGAGGTTTCGCCGGACAAAGCCTAGGGTCTTGCTGGCTTTCTTCGTGATGGAGTCAATGTGAGATTCCCACTGCATATTGTCCTGGATGTTGACACCAAGGTATTTAGGGGTGTTGATATTTTCGATATTCTGGCCATGTAGCTCATACACAGGGGCAATCTTGTTCCGCTTCCGAGAAACTCGTAGCGTTGCACACTTCTGTGGGTGGAACTCCATACGCCACTTCTCCTCCCAGGTGGTAAGGGAGTGTAGGTCTTCTTGCAGCACTCTCTCATCTTTTTTCTTCGCGATGGTCTTGCTGCACATGGTATCGTCGGCAAATAGGCGGACTTTCGACTTGATGCCATCAGGAAGGTCATTTATGTAGAGAAGAAAAAGACTCGGCCCTAGGACCGAGCCTTGAGGGACACCGGATTCTACAGGTAGAAAGTCAGATCTTGTTCCCTCCACCACCACAGCCTGCTGTCTGTCTGCAAGGAAGTCCTTAATCCAGGCGTTGGTGCGGCCTACGATGCCGTAACGACGTAGTTTGTGGACCAGTAGGGTATGGCTAACTTTGTCGAAGGCCTTTGAGAAGTCGAGGACGATAGTGTCCTCCTGGTTTCCCTTCTCGATCTCTCTGGTCGCTTCGTCCACATATCCTAGGAGTTGGGTCTCACATGACCGTCCCCGTCGAAAGCCGTGCTGCTCTGGACAGAGAATCTCATTTTTCTCAAAATGGGACATGATGTGGCTGGTGATAATATGTTCCATCAGCTTGCAGGCTATGCAGGTGAGGGAGATGGCACGGTAGTTGTCTGCGTTATATCTTTCTCCCTTCTTGAAGACAGGTGTGATGTTGGCATGTTTCCAGTCCTGCGGCAGGGTACCAGAGGAGTATGAAATGCGGTAAAGCAGGGTGAGGGCTGGCGTGATCTCCTCTGCAACCATCTTCAAAAGTCTGGGAGTAATGCCATCTGGGCCACAGGCTTTATTTGGGTCAAGGTTGAGCAGAAGTCTCTTTACTCCATCTTCCGTGATGTTGATGTTGTCGCATGCTGGGTAGTCTGGAAGTTTTGGTCCAGGGGGGCACCGCTGTTCAAACTCTTCAGCTGTGATGGTGTCTTTGGGGCTGAATACAGAGTGGAACTGGCCATTTCAGGATCTGTGCTTGTTCCTTGGGGTCGGAGACTAGTTTCCCAGCTTCTTTAAGTGGAGACACGCCCACTCCTTCTGTCCTTCTCGCTTTGATGTGTGCGCACGTGTGTGTGTGTGTGTGCGTAGTGTGTGCAAGTGTGCGAGTTTTATATATATATATATATATATATATATATATATATATATATATATATATATATATATATATATATATATATATATATATATATATATATATATTTGTTAAAAGATAAGGTCTAAAACTATCTACAGCGCTGTTTCATGCAATGCAATCATCAGGATCCGGTTGAGCATTTTTTTAAAATCTCTGCTGGTATTTACTACCATTGTCTATATATATATATATTATATAATATATATATATATATATATATATATATATATATATATATATATATATATATATATATATATATATATATATATATATATATTCAATTATAAACAAAGCTTGCTCTTATGTCTTATATTGAAGAAATAGTGGGAGATAAGCATTCATATCTGCAGTGGTAGATAATTCTGCCTAACTAACAGTATGTGCTTGAGTGGGTGAATGGGGAAAAATAAAATAAATGCTTCTCAAAATGAGTCTTCAGCAAGCTTATAGTCTCCAAGGGGGAGACAGTCTCCAATGGGGAGGAAACTCACTAACATATAACTCCTGGTCAGATACCGATATTTCGAAACCTGATTGTTTCTCCTCAATGACCGCGGAAAGTGGTAATTTGACTCCTCTGCCTTTTCGGTTTTAGGAAGAATGCTATTCCAGAAAAAGCTGGTGTGTTTGTTGAGTTTTCAAAAAACCAACCAAAGGTGCCACGTAAGAAGCAAAAGAAAATGATGAAAGAGCAAAATAAGCTACATTTTCTTGTGAAAAGTAGAAAATATAAAAAGATAGCCACTTAAGACACAAGTGCCGAGGGCCACTTCTTGGAATGAATCCGCAAGGGACTAAATTACAATAAACTAATAAATTCCAAGGATAAGTACTGAGCACCATTCCAGCAACTTACAGAGCAGCTTGGTGTTGCAATGACTGCAAGAAATATTGAATTATAAACAAAGCTTGCTCTTATGTCTTAGATTGAAGAAATAGGGGGGGGGGGGGGAGATAAGCATATATATCTGCAGTGGCAGGTAATTCTGCGTAACTAACAGTCAAAAGTCAGGAATCAGGTAATCATATTTCAACACAGTCAATATCGGGTGTGACCCCAGTTAGCCGCCAGACATTCAAGGCAGCGCCGGCGCATGGAATGCACAAGATTCCTGAGTGTTCTGGGGGATGTTCTGCCACTCCTCGTACAGAAATTCTGCCAGCTGGTTGACATCCACAGGGGGTGGGGGGTGGGGGTGGGGGTGGGGGGATTGTTGGCTACCCTCTGTTCCAGAGCGTCCCACAGGTGTTCAATTGGTGCCAAGTCAGGTGATCGAGCATCCTTGGGATCCCTTGCTGATGCATGAAGACAGTGACGACTAGTGCTTGATGAGGAGGAGCGTTATTGTCCTGCGAGGTTGCCCTCAGTCCCATGGCTTGCAGAGCTGGCTGGATGAGAGGCTGAACAATCTCATTCCTGTAGCGCAGTCCGGTCATAGAACCCTGGATGACGTACAAATGTGTTCTGTCGTTAACATGGAAGCCACCCCACACCATCACTGAGCCTCCTCCAAAGCGGTCAATCTCAAGAACAGCGCAGTTTACAAACCACTCTCCTTGCCTGTGCCAGACCCGTCAACTGCCGTCATTGAAGGCAACAGTGAAGCGGCACTCGGTGAACAAGACCTGGGACCATTGCTGCCTGGTCCAGTGCTGCCTGGTCCAGTGCTGCCTGGTCCAGTGCTGATGTTGCTGACACCAGGCCACACGGGCCTGACAATGAGCCAGTGTCAGGGGGATCCTGATAGCTGCACGTCTTGAGTGGAGGCCAAACTCGTGTAGCCGGTTGCGGATGGTGCTGGTGCTGACGTTCCTGTTGACAGCTGTCCTCTGTTTTAAACATTTTTATTTCTTCATTCCAACAACCATCAACACTCATGAAACATTCTTTGATCTTAACAATAATACCATTGGTTTGAAGATTTTTTCACGGAACTGAATATCTGAAGGAAAAAGAAAGAAAGAAAAAATCAAAATAATAAATGAAAAGTGAAATCGCAAATCAAGATCCCGGACAAAGACACATGATCAAATAAATCTGGTAATTTGAAAGGATCAAAATTACATTAATAACTGAACAAACATATCACTAACCATACACACTGATCCCCCCACCCCTTCCTTTTGAGTCAAAATGAATGCTTACATTCATTTAGATTTAGTTATATTGTTGTTCATTCCTTTAAACAGTGGATATTATATACCAAACAAAAGAAATACTTTGGCAATTGACTGCATTCACAGTGATCTCTATATGTATGCATATTTTCTTTTAAGCTGAAATTGTCCATTCTCTCCCACAGTTATTGTTCACAATATAATCCAATACAAGATAACATCACAATATCAAGTATCACAATAGTAACAATACTATCATAGTATTAACATTGATAAAGAATACTGGTAATAATATTATTGATATACTAGTAATGATGGTAATAATAAAAATGATGATAATAATGATTATGCTAATAGCTATCATATAGCAGTGACCAATATTTTAGCAATAATATCATCATATAAGTGTTTATCAAGACTATCAATAATTCAGTAGTCATAGCAGCAATACCAAAGTTTATGTATGCATTCTAGTTTTAAGTTGCAACTTCAATTTTAACAATGCCATTTTGTACATGTGTAATAACAACAGTGAAAAACCCGCTGGACTGCAATTCAACAAGACTCCTTTTATATATCACACACACACACACACACACACACACACACCCCACACACACACACACACACACACACACACACACACACACACACACACACACACACACACACACACACACACACACACACACAACACACACACTCTCACACACACACACACATACATATATATATACACATATATACATACACAAACGTACACATACATATATACACACACACATGTATACATATACATACACCATACATACATACATATATATACACATGCATACATACACATACATGCATATACACACATATATACACCCACATATATACATACAAATACATACATACAGATGTATCACATACATGTACCTACATACATACACATATACATACACATACTCATATATATATATATATATATATATATATATATATATATATATATATATATATATTATTTTATATATATATATATAAATGACAAAAACATATTCATAAAGCTGACAAGACAAGCAATTTCTATAAAATGGAACCTAATGAGTACTCTCAACTCCTCAACAAAAATATTCAGAAAAACTATTAAAAAAAAAGCTGATAAGACTACTTATGACAACATCTGCAAAAAGAAAAAGAACTTGTGCACCAGATGGATTTAGGTGATAGGATAGAAGCAACAGCAATAAAAAAAGCTTTTATAACCCTTAAAGACCACAAATCTAACTTCCACAACAACCCTACTTGTAGACTAATAAACCCATCAAAATCCGAAATTAGGCAAAATTAGCAAAAAAATCCTGGAAAAAGCAACAGAGGACATAAAAACAAACACTGAATACAATCTCTGGAAAAATAGTTATGAAGTTATCCAATGGTTTAAAGAATTGAACAAACAGAAAAATACAGTGTTCATTACTTTTGACATAGTGGATTTCTATCCCTCTATTGATGAGGAATTACTTGCTAAAGCACTAAGGTTTGCCAACAAATATACAAATATAACAGATTCTGAGATGGAAATCATTTTCCACACTAAGAAAACCCTTCTCCATAGCAACAATGAAACTTGGATAAAAAAAAACAGCAGAAACTCCACATTCGATGTCACGATGGGATCTTATGATGGAGCGGAAACTTGTGAATTAGTTGGACATTTCATGTTGTCTTATATTACAGAAAATACTTGGGAAAAACAGGTTGGCTTATACAGAGATGATGGCCTTGCCATGTTAAACAATAAACCAAAAATCATTGAAAACAAGAAAATAGAACTTTGTAAACTTTTCAAGCCACAACCTAAAAATCACAGTAGAAGCCAAAAAAAAAAAGTAAATTATTTAGAAACATTTAGACCTTAAGGACCATACATACAAACCATACAAAAAACCTAATGACATACCTGCCTACGTAGACATCAAAAGTAACCATCCACCCTCCATTTTGAAAACCATACCTAATGGTATAAACAAAAGATTATCTAAATATCATGCAATGAGAAAGAATTTAACAGTTGTAGCAGTCGAATACCAAGAGGCGCTGAAAAAAAGTGGCTACAACTACAAATTACAATATAACCAGATAATAACATAAAACAAAAAAAACAGGAAAAGAAAAATATATGGTATAACCCTCCATATGATGGAGGAACAAAAACTAACGTAGGAAAAGAATTCCTCAGAATCCTTAAAACATCATTCCCAAAAGAACATGTACTATCTAAAATATTAAAATAAAAACACGTCAAGCTATCATACTCATGTATGCCAACCTTAAACATATAATTGATTCTTCCAATAAAACCAAAAAAAATTTACAACCAAGAGGGTGACGAAAGGAAATCTTGTAATTGCACAAAAAAAGACCAGTGCCCTTGAATAACAAATGCCTCTACAACAACATTGTGTATCAAGCTACGGTAACAACAGACAGTGATAAAGAAACATACATAGGGATTACGGCAAAACTACTTTAAAACCAGATATGCAAACCATAAACAATCCTTCAAAAATGAAAAATATAAAAACCAAACAGAATTAAGTAAACATATTTGGAAGCTTAAAGATAAGAAAATAGACTACAACATATCATGGAAAATTATAAAAAGAGCAACACCATACAACAACATTTCTAAAAAATGCAACTTATATAGTACAGAAAAGTGGCTGATATATGTAAAACCCCATCTAGCATCCCTGAAACTCTAAAGTAGAAATGGTAAACAATTGCAGGGATAATGGAAATCTTTGTCAATGCACCATTCCTTGGCACGTCCCCCTGAACGCGCCCCAAAAAAGAAAAATCTACAGGCCACGTGCCACACGCGCAGAGCTCACGCACCCACACAACACACTATATAATACCGGTGGCGTGCCCTGATTGTACATCCTGAGGAGAGCAGCGCGCTCGAAACAAATTTGTAGGTTTTACCTTTTTCATTTTAAAACCTTGAGAGAACGGGGAAATACCAATCCTGGGCCACTTCCGCCCTCACCCAGTTTCGGGCGAAAGTAACCCCGGATTGGTATTTCCCCGTTTTTCTGCCAAGTAAGGCTTCAATAACCAAAAAATAACGATTATCTACAAACAGACTACTGTGTAGGGTTATCCGTTTTTTAATACTAATTTACTAAACTTTTCAGATTTCAGTTTTGTTTTATCCTATGTTTTCTGTATTTCATACATCATTTTCGCGCAAAATTTTCAAA
>CM031596.1:111152548-111187288 GCA_018398815.1 Conus ventricosus
TCCCCACGAAAGAAGACTGAGAGCAGACGTCGGGGCAGGTAAATACAGTATCCAGTCACCTATGTACCACAATTTGTTCAAGTGTGCATGGCTGTAAACACAACAGCAATGAACACTGTTTGCGAAAGGAAGAGGCACACAGTTCTTATTTGGAACGCCTGTGGTACGCGCTAGCTTTCTTCGAGTTGCGCCTTAGAACACACCTTGCACGCGCGTTTCTCATCACGGTGCTTCAACAGGGGATTTTAGGCACAGTACCAGAGAGAGAGAGAGAGAGAGAGAGAGGGGGGGGGGGGGGGGGCAGACAGACAGACAGACAGACAAGGCGGCATCATAGAGATGTACGTAGATTTTTTTTACAAATCGTCCCACCAGTTGGCTAGTCCCCAATAAGGCCAGCTTTGTAGCGAAACGAAAGGGTCCACAAGGAAGCATGAGGAAAGCCATGAAGCGTGACAATTCCCCCCGCCCCCCCCCCCCCTTTTTTCTCTCTTTTTTTTCCTCACTTCCCCCTCCCCCACCGTCGATCCCACCCTCCCTCCCCTCCCCAAATCTCCAGTCTTCCCCTCTCCAAGCCCACATCTCCACCCACCCCACCCCCTCTCCTCCCTTCTGTGATGAGTTTTAGTATTTGGGATAGAAAGCTTTGGTTATACAGGGACTTGTGTTTTATGGTCGCTTTGTTACAATTAATTCTTTATTACAAAAATAAGTGGCTATCATAAAAAATAAATAGCATACCAAGGGTATTAAATGTGTGTGTGTGTGTGTGTGTGTGTGTGTGTGTGTGTGTGTGTGTGTGTGTTTTGTGTGTGTGTGTGTATGCGCCTACGCATGTGATCGGCACTTAAGGTTTGCGACTGAGCAACTGAGAGAGAGAGAGAGAGAGAGAAGAGAGAGAGAGAGAGAGAGGAGAGAGAGAGAGAGAGAGAGAGAGAGAGAGAGAGGAGAGACAGACAGACAGACAGACAGACAGACAGACAGACAGACAGACAGAGAGAGGAACAGACAGACAGACAGACAGACAAAGAACATGATGCTACTTTGGGGCAAGTTGTCGGGATCACGAGGAAGGATATTTCATTTGGCATTCAAATATTAAGTATATGGGGAGGGAGATTTTGTTTTCTTTGCTATACTGACACTCATTTTACCGATCAATATTATGTTGTTTATCATTTTCAAGGCGTCTCTGCTTAAGGATCGATTATCTACTCCCAGCAGGACGTCACGTAATGACAGTTTTATCTGCATTCCAAACAGACCTTGAGTGTAATTTTCGATCCTTTTCCAAAAATAGAAACGGGCGGGCACTCGTAAAAGAAATGTTCGGTATAATCAACTTTATCCCTACAGGTGGAGCATCTGTTATCATCCACTAGCTTCATTTTGTGTAGTAGTATATTTGTAGGGTAGATATTGTGCATTATTTCCCATTGTAGTTCCTGTAATCGAACTTCCTTTGTTGCAACGTGAGGGAGTGTCCACACATTTTGATCAATTTCAATGTTCAGTTTTCTTTGCCAGAAACCAATAGCACAGGGCTTTATATCTGCCCTTCCTTTCATTTTATTACGTAAAAATTGTAGAATGTTCTTTGGTTTGGGACAAACATTATATACTTCGATTTGTTCTGTGTATTCCGAATTAATCGTTCCGTTTCGTTGACTAATCCATTCTTTCCATTGCTTTGGGAGAGCGTTAATTACTGCGTTTAGTTCGAAAATAGTGATGGCAGGACTTTGGTCTATTTTTTGTTGTAATTCTTCTATGTTTAAGAGTCTAGATTCGTTCAGGTTCATTAAATCTTTTATTCTCTCTATTCCACTATTTTTCAACACATGAAAAAAGACAGAATGATTCTTATATTGTATTAACCTGTTATTTCCATATTAGGTGAGTTTTGAAGTTGTTTATATTTACTCTTTCCATTGGTTTTAGCGTTTTGTTCTCCAAGTAAGTGCAAAGAACTTTTTTTCCAGAATTCGCTTTTGATTTTTACCAAGAGCTCTCTGCATTTCCACCGGCTTACAGTTTATTTCATATATTAGGTTGCCGCTTGCTATCTGGTGGTAATACCACTTGGGAATAAGACTCCAGCTATCATCAAACCCCTGACATGTATAGTTTACCTATCCACTGAAGATAAAAAACACATTTGTAGTTGACATATGTTGGTCATTTTAAGACCACCGTGCTCATAGCTGTTTTCCATCACTTTTCTCTTGACCTTTTCGAATGCTCTTTTATTTGAGTACTTCCTTTGCCAAATGAATTTATACAGAGTATGGTTTATCTCAGTGAGAATATTTTCTGGTAATCCAATTGATTGCATTACGAATATAAACTGGCTTACTAAGAAACTCTTTACTATGACTATTTTTCCACGTATACTAAGATCTCTACGGCTCCATAATTTTATAAGACTATGCATTTTATCCAATCTTTTTATCCAGTTCTCTTCAATATATTGGGCTCTTGTATTGTTTTTAAAAAATAGCCCAAGAATCTTGATTTTTGTCTGTAAGTTCAAACAGTATGTTTTCTTCGTCGTTGTGAATACCAATCCGCATGGCTTTGGTTTTCGTGTGATTCAACAGAAGACCTGAAATTTTGAGAATTCTGTGACAATCGAAGAGGCGTTTACAGTGTTTCTTTGTTTTGAAGAAAAAGTGTCGTATCGTCGGCAAATTGTTTTATTTTCAGTTGTTCAGTTTGTTGTCCATTCTGATTACACTTAGGTAAACTTATTCCGTTTATGCTACTGTTCTAATTTTAGCCGCTAACAATTCAACTGACAGTATAAAAGCGAGGGGCGAAAAACGGACATCCTTGCCTGATTCCGCATGTTACTGGGAATGGTTTTGGAAATCCAGCCTCCATGATTAACACTACAAAAAGTATTGCTAGTAAGAATTGCTATCCATTTAATAAACTGTTCGCCGAAACCAAAGATATGGAACGCATTTAACATGAAAGTACGTGATATTGAATCAAAGGCTTTTGAGTAGTCTAGAGCTAAAAGATAACCAGCTTTGTTTGTGTTGTTTAAGTACTCAATGACATCGTCGATTGTTCTAATAACTGTTGATATACTCCGACCGTTAAGATATCCAGCTTGGTCTTCATTAATTAATTTTGATATTACTTTGCTTAATCTTCCTGCCAAAGACTTTGCTAGTATCTTATTGTGATGGTGTGGAGGGGTAAGGGGTGTGCAGGTGAAGACAGGCAGATAGCAATGCGTAGAAGCCAAGGGACAGCAGCCAGTCAAGAAGACACGGAGGACGAGGTGTAGTTTCTCCCTTTATTTTCTTCTTCCACGCCAGTCGCTCACATCAGGGAACACTGATCCATTCTCACACAACGCTCTACTTTTATAAGAATGTACCGGGCCGCAGAGCCAGCAACACGGTGCCAGAGACGAAACGAGTCTCGCGAGGCCGGAACCAACAGAATTTTGTGTTTTCTATGGCAGCTTCAGTGTTGTCTGGCTCGCTGACCGTTCAAACTATTAACACATATTTACTATCGATGAAAACCTCAGAACACAAGGAATAAAATGCAGTAAGTCACATTTGACAATTTTGTTCCTGTACTAAATCATTGCTGATTAATGTCCCAGAGTGAAGCCACTTTTAACGCGTTTGCGTCATATTTTCCTCTATTTCAATAAAAGATACTGAAGAGCGTGAAATAATTTTACAATGAATGAATAGCTGCCATTTCGCTCTTTTCATACATATAAACTTCATTTTCCGAGACAGTGTCTAAGTGGAGAATTCTGTTGTTAAAAATTACTAGAACACAGCTGACTTTTCACTTCGCCGGGCCGTCGGCGCATACTTTTGACACAATTTTGAACTGAAAAATACTCTGTTGAAACGGTCTGTTAAATAATAAATTCTGCACATTTTCAGTTGTATTCATAACAGAAATGGAGTCATAAGCAAGATTTCGATCGGGAAGTCCGAATTTCGTAGAATGATAATTTGGATCAAAACTCCGACAATGAAGGAAGAAGGCGACTTGCTCAAGGGAACCGGCGTCATCAGTCATTTCGTATAGTCGCAAGCCTGAAAAAGTCGCAAGCGGAAAAGATCCTAAGCATGCGATATACGAAATGAGAGCTCATGGACATTACTTTTAACATGCATCTTCAGATTCTTCGGTTTTCCTCTTACTTTTGTAAAATCAAGAATTATTCAATGTTCATTCGACAGACAATTGAAAATGGCGCCAAGATTGCTCGTGCAAAATCCCAGTTTAGAGAAAATATGGGCTTCTCAGCCCAGTACGGTTGTAATGAATAAAATACATTAATTTTTTTGACTTTAGCGACGTGCATACAACTATGTAGGTTCTGAGGTATACATGATTTAAAGAATTTACAAAATTAAAAAATGAGATTCGACCAAGGGAGGTAAGGGGAAGATAACTCTCGAACAAAACATTTTCATCCACGAAAGGTAACCAAAGAAATATATACACTGTTAGCACCCGGCTACACCCCCCCCCCCCCCCCCTACTCTGTTACAACCAGCGTCCTCGCTGACATAAAATGACAGAGTCATCAAGTACAACACATAAATCAATGGGGAAAACTGGAGCTTTAGACCTCGAGTCTGGAGAGGCATTTCTAGTCCTAAATAAAACCCTTATATCAGTGTATCAAAACAAAGCATCAAAACATCTTCTCTCTCTCTTGTTCTTTGTATTCATATCATTCCAACTAACAAGGGGCTTGCTTTTTTTTTAACAAGGCTTCTGAAAGTCGGCAGATTCGCATTGACTAGAATGGGCATTCATTTAAACAAAATTCCAAAATGTCAAATACAAAATGACTAGAAAGGATTTGTTTTCTGGACAAAACCCGAATTTTGGGTACCATAAAATGACTTTAATGGAGTTGTTATTTTAAACAAAACTCCGAAAGGTCAGGTACCAAAATGACTAGGAAGGATTTTTTTTAATCCAAAACATTGGGTTGGCACCGAGTGACAACAATGGACTTGTTATTTGAACGAAATTCCAAAATGTCAAGTACCAAAATGACTTAGAGAGGATTTGTTATTTAAAACAACATTCCAAGAAAGTCGGGTACAAAACATACTTTGAACGGATTTGTTAAATTCCAGGGCATTGGGCACCAAACGACAACAATGGGCTTGTTATTTTTAACAAGATTCCACAAAGTCCGGTACAAAATGGCTAGAAAGGAATTATCAAACTCCTTAGAGTCAAGTCCCCAGGAAAACATGGACTAGGGTAGGTTTTGTCGTTTTGGACAAAGTTTCCCAAGAGTCACACAACGTAGTTTTCTCTTGGTCATTACTGTCGACTTTGAAAAACAGAGGCGTACATCATTTTACGTCTTTGGAGAACAATCGATATGTACTGTTTATACAAAAAAAGAAAAAAAAAAGACAACATTAAAATGTCACGAGGTATTAGAAAAAAAATAGTCCACAACACCTCTTTTCAGGAGGTATTTAACCAGAAATCAGTCCTGGGATATGAAAACTGTCCCTGAGAACATCTGACCAAGTCAGTTAACTATGCAAGCGTTCAGCCGTCTAGGCGGGTACTGAGGGTATACCTTTTTGTTGGTTTCCCTACCAGACGCGTAGACCGCCGTGGGGCTGGCGTAGGTGGGCCAGTAGCACATACCGGAGACGGAACAGGAGGGGGCACAGGGTGGCCAGTCGTCACCGGCGTCGGTTGGGGAGCCGCCTGCCTGGACACTGGAATACCGTGGAGGACTGGCTCATCCTCGCTGTCCGATTCAGAGTCAGAAGTGGGTGGAGATGGAGTTACCTCTGACTGGTCGTCGTCCTGCAAGTCCAAGGGGCACTCGCAGGCAGCAGGTCCTTCCGATGGATGGCTCGTTCTGGACCGCCAGCCAGGGGCTGGACCGAGTAGACAGGTAGGCCGTCATAGGGTCGTGATGTCACCCAGTAGAGGTCAGGTTTCCACAGGTCCTGGATCTTGTTTTGGCCAATGATGCGATTGCATATGTAGACATAGTCGCCTACACTCAGGCCATGGTCTGCAGCCTTTCTGTCAGTGAAGCCGTCCCTTTTCGCTGCAGCCTCCTTCAACTGGTTGTACGCCTTCAGGTGGGCCTCCTGGAGGCGGAGACGGTGCTGGTGGACCCAGTCAACAGCACCAGCAGCAGCTGTGGTAGGGCACCCCAGAAGGTCGTCAACAGGGAGCCTTGGTTGCTGGCCAAAGAGCAGGAAGTGTGGGGCGAAACCTGTGGAGGCGTGAGGGGTTTTGTTATACGCCTGCACAAGTTCTGGCAAGTGTACAGGCCATCTGGTCTTCTCCTCTGGGGGGTAGAGTGCGCAGAAGGCCGTGCATGGAGCGGTTGAAGCGCTCACATTGCCCATTTCCTTGTGGATGATATGGCGTGGTGTGTAACCTCTTCACGCCATAGATCGAGCACAGCTCCCGGATCAGGCGCGACTCAAAGTCTCGGCCCTGGTCGCTGTGTATTCTCTCTGGGACCCCGTAACGCTGGAACCAGTCGTGCACCAGGACTTTGGCGACGGTCACAGCCACCCTCTGGCTGATTGCCGCCCTAGATGGCCGAGCTCGCCAGGAGGTGATCAGGCTGCCAGCGACAGACGTCGACTCCCCAGCCAAGATCTTAACCATCTTGGGGAGAACTGGGGAGAGCAGCATGATGTGGTCACCCTGGCCACAGCGTTTTTCACCAGGCAGCAGGGCCAGGACGAGACCATCTCTGAGTATGGGTCCCATCTCCAGTACCTCTGGAAGAAGGTGAACCAGGCTGGGAGGCCTGGACAGGGGCGAGGCCAGGAGGTGCGACGAAGGGCTTTGGCTACTCGACACTTTGACAGTGGCTATGGAGTAGGCTTGGATCCGTTGGCGGGTCGTGGCACGGGCTACTTTGTCCTGCTGCCGTTTCCTGATCTCTTGGGCGATGGCTTGGAGGGGAGGGGGGAGTGCTGATGGGGACTTGCTTAGGCATTGGCTGAGGGACGTTCATACCCAGCAGAACCGGCAGTTGCCTTTTGCAGTCTTGCATAAACGGGTCTGTGGGTTCCTTGACGACCAGAGCGGGGACACTGAGGCAGCGGGTGCCGAAGACCACCATGTCGACGAGGTAGAGGCCAGAGTAGGGTACCTCAGCCCCGTTTACTGGACGCAGTTTGACATGACAGTCTTCTCGCCTCAGGTTCCTCAAGTGTTGGCTTGCCCAGGTCTCCGTTATGGTGGTGACTTCACTGCCAGTGTCGAGGAGGGCGGACACTGGCATCCCGTTAATGGAGATGTTGGCTGTTGGACAGTTCCCTGCAAGCCTGGTGCTCTTCCTGCCCCCCGCTGCCTGCATATTGGTGGCAACGGGGGTTAGAAGTTTCCCTGTTGCTGCTCCTCATGGGGCTGCTGGCGGTTGACCGTGGGCCTATTGCGACGTTGGTACTGCTGCTTGGCCCTGCAGTCTGCTTCCCGGTGACCTGGCGTTGGCACCACCAGCATGTTGGACCCCTTCTTTCTTCTGGCTGGCGACGATTTGGTCGGTGGGGTGGGTTCAGGTTTCCATTTGAAGTCTGGAGGACTGCGACAACAGCAGGCTGTTGCTGCACCCTCAGCTGTTGTTTCAGGGATGCCGTTTTCGTTCGTGAGGGCAGCAATCTGGGCCTCTAGCCGGTGGAAGGCATCAGCGTTGGTGGCTGCAGCTACTTGTTGCACGATGGGCTCTGGCGTGTTGCCTTCTCGCATCCAACGCTGGGCCTCCTGGGTTGCCTCCAGGAAGTGGTGGCTGGTTTCTCCCTTAGGAAACGCTTCAGGTCCCTCCTAAGGGATGGGGGATGCAGCCCATTGACGAAGGAATCCCTCAAGCATGACTGGTGAGAGGGTGTTGGCTGCAGCTGCTTTGGTCTTCGTCCAGAGAACCCTGAGTGCAGCAGCGTACTCGGCCACTGATTCTGCCAGACCTTGCTGGCGTTTGTAAAACGCTCCAGCAAGGGCGGTGGAAAGTCCCTATGCTCGCCTAGTGCTGCTCCAGAATGGCGAAGATTTTTGCAGGCGAGTCTATCTCCTCTGCCTCCATGGTCAGGACTTGCTGTCGTGCTCTGCCCTCCAAGGCGCTCAGGAGCCAACCAGCAGCTGTAAGATCAGGCATGGGCTGTAGTTTTAACATCAAGGTGGCTTCCTGGATGAAGTCCTCTGCACCTTCTTCCCCAGTAAACTTGCGTAGCTTGTGGGGGCGTAGACCTGAAGGCTGTGCTGCTAGGGGTGGCTGGCCTCCTTGCCATCCATACCTGCAGCCTGGTTGCCTTCGTTGTCCCATGTCTTCTGGTTCCTCCATACCATTCTGCTGTATTCTTCTTGGGCTGTGTCTCCTTGGTCTCTTCTGTCTTCGATCCTGCTCGCAGCGCCAATTGTGATGGTGTGGAGGGGTAAGGGGTGTGCAGGTGAAGACAGGCAGATAGCAATGCGTAGAAGCCAAGGGACAGCAGCCAGTCAAGAAGACACGGAGGACGAGGTGTAGTTTCTCCCTTTATTTTCTTCTTCCACGCCAGTCGCTCACATCAGGGAACACTGATCCATTCTCACACAACGCTCTACTTTTATAAGAATGTACCGGGCCGCAGAGCCAGCAACACGGTGCCAGAGACGAAACGGGCCTCGCGAGGCCGGAACCAACAGAATTGTGTGTTTTCTATGGCAGCTTCAGTGTTGTCTGGCTCGCTGACCGTTCAAACTATTAACACATATTTACTATCGATGAAAACCTCAGAACACAAGGAATAAAATACAGTAAGTCACATTTGACAATTTTGTTCCTGTACTAAATCATTGCTGATTAATGTCCCAGAGTGAAGCCACTTTTAACGCGTTTGCGTCATATTTTCCTCTATTTCAATAAAAGATACTGAAGAGCGTGAAATAATTTTACTATGAATGAAAAGCTGGCATTTCGCTCTTTTCATACATATAAACTTCATTTTCCGAGACAGTGTCTAAGTGGAGAATTCTGTTGTTAAAAATTACTAGAAAACACAGCTGACTTTCACTTCGCCGGGCCGTCGGCGCCTACTTTTGACAGAATTCTCAACTGAAAAATACTCTGTTGAAACGGTCTGTTAAATAATAAATTCTGCACATTTTCAGTTGTATTCATAACAGAAATGGAGTCATAAGCAAGATTTCGATCGGGAAGTCCGAATTTCGTTAGAATGATAATTTGGATCAAACTCCGACAATGAACGAAGAAGGCGACTTACTCAAGGGAACCAGCGTCATCAGTCATTTCGTATAGTCGCAAGCCTGTGCGGAAAAGATCCTAAGCATGCGATATACGAAATGAGAGCTCATGGACATTACTTTTAACATGCATCTTCAGATTCTTCGGTTTTCCTCTTACTTTTTGTAAAATCAAGAATTATTCAATGTTCATTCGACAGACAATTGAAAATGGCGCCAAGATTGCTCGTGCAAAATCCCAGTTTAGAGAAAATATGGGCTTCTCAGTCCAGTACGGTTGTAATGAATAAAATCCATTAATTTTTGTGACTTTAGCGACGTACATACAACTATGTAGGTTTTGAGGTATACATGAATTAAAGAATTTACACAATAAAAAAATGAGATTCGACCAAGGGAGGTACGGGGAAGATAACTCTCGAACAAAACATTTTCATCCATGAAAGGTAACCAAAAGAAATATATACACTGTTAGCACACGGCTACATTATAAATCAGTGTTCGTGAGTGTAATTGGTCTCCAGTTACTCAACTGTTCACGCACTAGCTCTTTCCCTTTATGTAACAGAATTATTATACCTTGTTTCTGTGTGTATGACAATTCTCCTTTTTCAAACGACTCGTTGAAACAGGACGTTAACAGAGTTTTTATTTTGCCCCAGAAGAATTTCATGAATTCTAAAAGTTTAGCCGTCACAACCTGGAGATGAGCCATCTTCATTGCTTTCAGAGTACAACTTACTTCTCTGTAGATATTAGTCCTTCACAAAAGGCTGCTTCCTCATCATCTAGCGTAGGGAGTTGTTTCACCTGCAATGAAGTTATTCATAGTTTCCTGTATATTTTCTGTACCCGTGCTCTGGTTATATAAATTAGTATGATAATGAGTTTGTTCTTCATTATCTTTATTTGGTCGGTTATAACTTCACCGTCTTCTCTTTGTAACCTTGTGATTACCTTTTTCTTACCCCTTACTTTTTCTAGGTTTACAAAATATTTTGTGTCTTTCTCACCTTCCTCTATCCATTTTACCCGAGATCTAACCTGTGCACCCCTAGCTTTCTCAAGAGCTAATATTTCTAACTGCTGCTTCAGTCCAAACATTTCCCGTTGCGTTTGAAGATTAGTTGGATCGCTAACTATTTGTTCTTCCAGTTTTTTTTAAAGCGACACTGTAGTTCCAGTGTTTTCATTTTTCTTTACGTAAGCTTTATACTTACCATACTCTGTACAAAACTCTCTTATTTTATTTTGCAAGATTCCCATATTTCTGTGGGATTACTCTTTGTTTGCTGGTTAATTTCTACAAGAGATTCATCTAGTATTTTGTTCATACGCTGTTGAAAAACCGTGTCTTGTAAATAGGAATTGTTAAAGCGCCAGTAACCTGGACCCTTGATGAACTGGTTATTATTTAGTTCAGTCAAAACGGCTTTATGGTCAGTGTTTGGAACCATGGTTACATCACACGCAAAGCAAAAAGGCAATAGTTTCTTGGTTGACGAAGCAGTAATCTATTCTACGTGCGATGAAGGGATGCTGTTTGCACCATGTGTATTCTTTTTCCGTACCGTGAAGGATCCTCCAACATCAGTTAGGTTGGAACTCGTTATCAGTTTGTTAAGACTGTCTACCTCATTTTTGAATGTGGGTGACCTGATATGACATCGAGTTCGCTGTCTACTGTGCAGTTGAAGTCACCAGTTACCAGAAGTTTGTTATCCGAGTACTGACGTATGATATTCTGTAGTTCTGTGAAGAAACGCAATTTATCAGCATTATCGTTCGGTGCGTAAATATTTATGATGATGACGTTGAGTTCTTGGGTTTTTACTGAAGCTATCAGAATTCTATCGTATTTGTCTTCTATCTGTACTTCGCCGGAAAAATGCTTGGAGACTAAAATGACTTCCCCTCTACTGTGCTTTGTTCCTTCATTATGTATGATTTTCCCTCCCCTGCTTTTCCCAAATATCAATGTCTTTTTTTGTAATGTGTGACTCTTGGATACATATGATATCACATTTTCGTCCTTTGAAATAGTTGAACATCGCCTTTCTTTTCATGTTGTTTCTTAGCCCTCTGGCGTTGATAGACAATACTTTCAAAGCGTCCATCATAAAACATAAATATGTTCGGCATTTGAATCACATTTTCAGAGCTTTTAGTCCATTGACATAGCTAGGTCCGTCAAACGAAGAGGCAATGAGGGGGGGGGGGGGGGGCTAGCCTAGGTGGTCATTCATTTCATGAAATACGGTGTCATCGTCGTCAGTGTCACAGTCCGTGTGTTCCGCTAGTTTCGGTCGTTTGTCTGTCTGGTCCAACGGGGAATCCTTGGACTGGGGTCGTTTTACCGATCCGGAGCCGTTCCTTCTATAAGTTTTTAGTGTAGTCTGTCTTTGCTTTTTCCTTGATCTGCTGCGGTCCAAGGAACTGTCTGTATTGTTCTTGGTTTTGTCCTTTTCACTGTCGTCCACTCGGTGTTCGGTCATGACACTGTCTTCACTGTTTTCAGTCGTGTGCTGTGCATTGTCTGTTGTCGTGAGATGGCTGAAGCATGACTTGTAGTTTCGGCATGCATGCCACACACAGGATCTCCAGCCTTATGTCCGTCGTTGAAGCACTGTCTGCATTTAATTGGGTTTTTGCAGTCTCTAGTGCTGTGGCCCTTGGGAGAGACAGTTGCGGCATTCTGCATCTTGCTGCTGTCTGACAAGCTTGTGCTCTTTATGGTACAGAGTGGCTCGGAACGGGCCAATCTGCATAGTTTTTGGGAGGGGCTCGATCGGAACTCCTACGTAGAGGAAGCGTCTCCCTGTTTTCCAGTGAGTCAATCTTCCTCTCTCGTCTCTGTCTCTTTCTAGGATGAGTTTTGAGCGGACCGAGACCCTAGCTGTTTAACGGACTGCAGCAGCTCGTCGTCAGAGAAGGAAAGCGGAACGTTCCCAATGACGAGTTTAGTCGCTGGCGGCTGATCCTCTCTCTCACCTGATGTGCCGCTGATCGGGTCTCTGATGAGGAAAGGGTTCTGGCTTTTCACGTTGATGTGAATGCCACGAAGAGAAAACCCCTGCGTTAACAGTTTCTGTCTGATGGTAATGTTACGGGGATAAATCCTCCACAAGGAGCCTGTTCGTTGAGCTCCGTCCATACTGTTGTGACCGCAGACTTTTTTCCGCAGCGGCACAAAGTTCGTGCGTTGTAAATGATTTTTTATCGAAAGCTGGCAGCTCATTGTTAATTACGAAAACAGGCAAAGAACGCTCAACTTCGCTCTCCGACATCTTGCAGCAAACACCGCGATGTCAACAAAAGTCAAATCACAACGACGGTGGGGGGAAAAAAAGAAAAAAAAAAAGAAAAAAAAAGAGTGAATGAGGTAAAAAGTGTGGTGGAACAAAAATACACACCCACACAAGCTGATATTCTTTGAAAGGAATATACAAGCAATCCCGAAGAACAAAAACAACTTCAAGTGAACTACGTAAACATAGCAGAGCGGTGGGAAAAACACGTCCTGCTGACTTCAGCGTGAACACTCATACCGACAGACTCTGACTGCTCTGACAGATGCTGCGTGATAATGTTATGATCTGCAGACACCAGGCCACACATGTGCAGACGTCCCCCCAACTCTGCCCTCTTGTTATTCACTTATCACTGAGTGGGCGCGGAGAAAGGTGGGCCACTGGCCCATAACAGGAGTTACGGTAGTCCCCCTCCTATGAACACCCAACCATTAGTTAAGGGTAGTCACTGCAAAATTACTTCCCTTGACAATCAGTTCTTCCCGAACTGCAATTCTCCATTTGTACTTGCGTGTGTATGGACGGGGATGGGTTCGGGTGTGGATGTGTGTGTGTGTGTGTGTGTGTGTGTGTGTGTGTGTGTGTGTGTGTGTGTGTGTGTGTGTGTGTGTTGTTGTTGTTGTTGTTGTTGTTGTTTGTACACATGCGGGCTTACAATCCTGCTTTAAAGCCGTGAGACGCCAGACATGGCCCAGTCCAGCTGAGGTTCAGGAGAAGCTGTGGGGACTGGTGGGGTCTTTGTAGTGGACTGTAGACGTCGCCTTACTAATGGATTAAGGATCTAGCATGGCAGGGAATGCAAAGAAAGAAGGAAAGAAGAATGTGTGTGTACTATGCATGTGTGTCTATATACATATGCGCGTGTGCGCATACGCGTGGGTACTGCTTATACATGTGTATGTGTGCACGCGCGCGCATGCGTGTATGTGTGCGTGTGTGCGTGGTGCAAGTATCTTATGTATATTATGCCAGAGACTACGGCAGCAGCAACAGCACAGTCCATCACTCAGGATGACCTCAGGTTTCCTGATGACAACAAGCTCCCTGCTATAGGCCTAGGAACATTTCCTACGAACACGTGGCACTGTGCACAGCCGATATTGTCAAGTGCATGGACGTCCCCACAGAGACAGCTTCACGTGGTTTCCTCCAGAGTCGATATTTCGTATTTCCACAGGACGGACCAGCATCCTTCTAACCAGTCTTCTCTCACGTGCAAGCTGGTGCTGCACACTGTGCGTGCCAATGCGATCCCAGACCCACGTCATGGCTATGACCGTTTGGAGGATGGTCAACACCCACATGTCGACTTTCTTTACCAGACATGCACGAGGAATAACCATGTAGTCCTGATCTCTCCCGTCTGGGTCATGAATATGAGGAATTTCGTGCATTATAGAATTCTCAAACCTTCTGTTGCATGGACAGGCTGTGAACCATATAGTGATCCTCCGTATTTCCACCCACCAACTTATCGAATACAAGGTAAATAATCGACAGGAAGTAAACTCCCTGTAATGGAAGAGTTGGAGGTGCATAAGTCTTAACCAATGCCTTTTGCACAAGCTATTTACCCGCACACATACAGAAGAGCGTTTAAAAAAAGATGAAAGGTAAATACCAGGATTGCCGGTAAAGCCCATTAGGACACTAATACACTGCAGCGGCAGCAGAGGGAAGGCGGACAGACAAGGTGACATCTCTTCAAGACTGTTGAGGATAGCAGCTTTTGAACTTCAGCATCGTCAGTTGAACAATACAGTATAACGTCAGTGCGATTGATATGAACATTCTTTTTTTCCTTTTGATAAAAAAGCAAAATTCTCCTCCTTTCCTCCCGTGCTCTCTTCTCAGCCCCTTCATTCCTCGTTTTGTTGTATATGACTGCAAGAAATATTCAATTATAAACAAAGCTTGCTTTTATGTCTTAGATTGAAGAAATAGGGGGAGATAAGCATTCATATCTCTAGTGGTAGATAATTCTGCCTAACTAACAGTATGTGCTTGAGTGGGTGAATGGGGAATAATAAATGCTTCTCAAAATAAGCCTTCAGCAAGCTCTTTAGTCTCCAAGGGGGAGACAATCTCAACGGGGAGAAAACTCGCTAACATATATATCCTGGTCAGATTACCGATATTCGAAACCTGATTGTTTCTCCTCAGTGACCGCGGGAAGTGGTAACTTGACACCTCTGCCTTTTCGGTTTTAAGAAGAATGCTATCCCAGAAAAAGGGCTGGTGTGCAAATGTCATAGTATGTTTGTTGAGTTTTCGAAAAACCAACCAAAGACGCACCTAAGAAGCAAAAGAAAAGCATGAAAGAGCAAAACAAGCTACATTTTCTTGTGAAAAGTGAAAATATATAAACGATAACCTCTTAAGACACAAGTACTGAGGGCCAGTTCTTGGATGAATCCGCAAGGGACTAAATTCCAATAAGCTAATAAAATCCAAGGATAAGTAACCGAGCACCATTCCAGCCAATCAGCTGATGCGCACAAAAAAAAAAAAAGCTTTGTGTTCAAATCCATTGAGTTTTTTAAACAAACACAGCATGTAAGAAGAAGAGATGGTGGATCACCTGTGATATAGTAATAAGCATGTGCGCGTGTGTGTATGTCTGTGAACAAGCGGGAAAGTATAGATGCTGGAGTGTGTGTGTGTGTGTGTGTGTGTGTGTGTGTGTGTGTGTGTGTGTGTGTGTGGCGTGTGTGTGTGTGTGTGTGTGTGTGTGTGTGTGTGTGTTATGTGTGCATGTCCTGGAGCAGTGAGGAACAGAAATGTCTGGAATGTGTCTTTTCTTAATGATTTTCAATGAAAAATCACCTCTCTTCTCTCTCTCTCTCTCTCTCTTCTCTCTCTCTCTCTCTCTCCTCTCTCTCTCTCTCTCTCTCTCTCTCATGCGTGCGGGCACGCATGTATATATATACAATTTGTGTGGCTGAATGCATGCTTTATTTGCACTATCAAAAAAGGAGAAAGAATGAAATTCCCATTTTGGTGATACACGCATGTTATATTGTTTGAAAGTAATTTTAATTTTTAGTGTCACGTTTGTAACTATAAATATTGTATGTCTTAATTTTTAGGGCAGCGGTCACGAATGTAATTTCTCAATTAAAGAGAGGTAATAACGTTACCTGAACTCTGAAGTCTGAAAGGAATAGAAATGATCAATGAGAAAAGGGTTAACATGCCAACTACAGAAACGACGACAACAACAGCAACAACAACAACAACAACAACAACACACACACACACACACACACACACACACACACACACACACACACACACACGCACGCACGCACGCACGCACGCCGCACGCACGCACGCACGCACGCACGCACGCACACACACACACACACACACACACACACAAAAGGGGGGTACCCACCAAACAGAGCCAATGGGTGGTGATCATAGTGATAACAGCTATATGTGGGGATGTTGGTACTGATCATAATGGGTGGAAAGATGGACAGGGGAAAGCAAAAAATACGAGACAAAACAAAACAAACAAACAAAACCAAAAAAAGGGGAAAGAAGAAAAGGAGGGGATGGGGTGGTGGTGGTGGTGAAGACGGCGGAGGGAGGGGGAAGTAAAGCTCATATGTCTCTGCCTACACATAAGTGTGCACAGGGAGGAGATGGGGTAGGGAGTGCGGTTAAAAAAAACAAACTCATGCAAACAGTATTATTGGAAACACCACAGTACTATTGAATAATGTTCGTTGTTATAAGTGAAATAATATGTTGACGTTAATATACTGCGGAACTAAAGTTAAGGGCCGGCCTCTGATTTCAGCAGCTTCCGTATGTATTTTTCATGCCAACACCGCGTGACGAAAAAATGGTCAACTCGAGTTTTCCCAAAGCCTTTCCCACTGCTGCACGTGCCTGACCATGTTTTGCAAGAATTGCAGTTCAGCAACACCGTTTTTAGGGGCAGTGAAAAGGTTGTCAAAACACGAGACTTTTCTTGAAACTTTGCTCGAATTTAGCTGAAGAAGCAGTATTGCAGTAGGTTTTTGGCATTTTGCACGAGCAAACCATGGCTATACTGAACACTTCTCAACGAAATTTGCACAGGAATGGGTATTTAGGGGCGCGCACCAGAGCTCTGATTAAGCATGCCTCCAAGAACGAAACTGACAACAGTGGATCGAGGACGGGCGCTGGGATGGCTGCAGGACGGCGTTTCCGGCAGAGAAGTTTCCAGACGGCTAGGAGTTAGCCACTCTGTTATTCAGCGGCTCCACCAACGCTTCCAGACCAACGGAAGCACTGATGAGCGACCTCGGTCTGGGCGGCCAAGATGTACAGATCGAAGAGACGATCGCTACCTCCAGGTCTTGGCTCTACGTCACCGAACCATCACCCGCAGGACGTTGATAGGCAACCTCAGGGCCGCTACCAACGTCACCATAAGTCGCATGACGGTGACCCGTCGTCTGCGTGAGGTGCGCCTGCACTCAAGGAGAACTGTCGTCCGTGTGCCCCTCACACCACGTCATCGCCGGGCCAGGATGGCGTTCTGCCAAAACCATCGACGTTGGAACAGACACCAGTGGGGCAGGGTACTCTTTACAGACGAGTCCCGGTTTACTCTGTCTTCCTGTGATGCCCGCATACGCGCTTGGAGACGTCCAGGTGAACGTTTCATCGACGCCTGTGTCCAGGAACATGACAGGTACGGAGGCGGTTCAGTTATGGTTGTGGGCTGGCTTCCATCTGCACGGGAGGACCCCACTGTACCGTATTAGAGGCAATCTTACCGGCGTACGGTACAGGGATGAAATCGTGACGCCTCTGATCCTCCCTACACTGCAAGCCATGGGTGCCGGCGCTATACTCCAAGACGATAACGCGACCCCTCATCGCGCTAGGGTGGTCCAAGATGTTCTGCAGCGTCAGCAGATTGTGAGGATGAACTGGCCAGCCCGATCACCCGACTTGGCGCCCATAGAACACCTCTGGGATATCCTTGGGCGCCGGGTGAGGGACAATCATCCCCCACCTGCTGATGTCGACCAGCTCTTCCGATTCCTGCAGCAGGAGTGGATGGCAATCTCTCAACAGATGCTCCAGAACCATGTGAACTCAATGCGCTCACGGATCGGTGAATGCCTTGCAGCCAGGGTGGGCACACCCGTTACTGAACTTGACCAAACTGAAAGAACTTTCTTGAAACTTTTCAAAAGGGGGGGGGGTAATTCCGACGTTTGCTGCGCGAATGAATTTTCTTTGTTGGTGATTTTGTTTACATGAATCGAAAGGTTACATGTCGTATTAATACATTTCAAGAGTTGAAGGTGTTGCTTTGATTTTTGAGGTTATGAGAGATGATTCTTCTTCTGGCCCTTAACTTTAGTTCGGCAGTGTATAATAATGCTGGTTGGAAAGACATGGAAATAATAAACGATTGGATGGATGATGACCATTGTCATAAGTGAGATAATATGTTGTCATCAATACAACTATGGTGGTTGGGAAGAAATGGTAACGACCGATGGCTGTTGGATAATGATCATTGTCATTAGTGAAAGAATGTGTTGGCATTAATATAGTAATGCCGTTTGGGAAGACATGAAAATGATCAATGATGTTGGATGATGATATTTGCCACAAGTGAGATTCAAAAAATGTTGGGTGATGATCTTTGCCACAAGTGAGATCAATTACTGTTGGGTGATGACCTTTGCCACAGGTGAGATTCAATTACTGTTGGGTGATGATCTTTGCCCAAGTGAGATCAATGACTATTGATTGATGTCTTTACCATAAGCATGGACCCTGTACTCTCGACAAGAACGCAGACTGAACGCCTTCCACCTGCGCTGCTTCAGAAGACTCCTGGGCATCACTTGGCAGGAACGCATCACAAGCAAGGGTGTCCTGGCCCAGGCAGAGATGCCTTACATGTTCGCCATGCTGATACAGAGATGCCTGCGCTGGCTTGACCATGTTAGCCACATGGACGACAGTCGCATCCCAAAGGACATGCTGTGTGATGAGCTGGCTACAGTCTCCAGACCCACAGGATGGCCCACCTTACGCTACGAAGATGTATGCAAGCACAACTTGAGGGCAGGCAGCCTCGACCCAGCAGACCTGGAGTCAGCAGCTTCAGACCCGGTCAGTGGTAGTTCACCATCAAGGCTGGCGTCAAACAAGCAGAGCAGAGGAGAGAGCCCCAGTGGGACAGGCAGAGGTGCCGCAGATGGCAAAGAATTGCGTCAGCAGCAACTGACACTCATGACCGAGACTTCACCTGCAGCAAATGCAGCAGAGTCTGCCGCTCAAGGATTGGGACCTTCTGCCACAGGAGACGCTGCAACTCCACAACTTACTAATCCATGGTGCAACACCATTGTCTCTCAAGACAGATGGATGACGTCACACACACACACACACACACACACACACACACACACACACACACACACACATATGTATATACATGTGTGTGTGTGTGTGTGTGTGTGTGTGTGTGTGTGTGTGTGTGTGTTGTGTGTGTGTGGTGTGTGTAATAGTAATAAGAATCAACGTTATTTTAAAAGAAGTGCTCAACCACAGTGGGAGCGACACAGTAGAAGCAAACCACAGTAGAAGCAAACAAAAAGATAGTGAATTATTTAGACATAACGTTAGACCTCAACCAACATACATATAAACCATACAAAAAACCAAATGATACGCCTGTTTATGTAAACATCAAAAGCAATCACCCACCTTCCATACTGAAAACAATACCCAGAGGCATAAATAAAAGACTATCTAATTTGTCATGTAACAGACAGCATTCAACAATGCTACAGCTGAATACCAAGAAGCGTTACATAAAAGTGGCTACAATCATGAATTACGATACCATCCAGACAATAATACAAACAGATGCAGAAAGAACAGGAAAAGGAAAATCATATGGTACAATCCCCCATATGATTGAAGGGTCAAGACAAACGTAGGGAAAGAATGTTTTAAAATCTTGACATCATCTTTCCCAAAAGACCACAAATTATTTAAGATATTCAACAAAAACAATATCAGATTATCATATTCATGTATGCCGATCTTACAAATGTCATTAATTCAGCAAATAAAATGAAAAGCAGCACAGAGAAAAATGAGGGTGACAAAAGGAAATCTTGCAACTGTACCAAAAACGAACAGTGTCCCCCAAACAACAAATGCCTTTACAACAATATTGTGTACTAAGCCACTGTAACATCAGAGAATGCAGAAGAAACATATGTAGGTATCACTGAAAATCAATTTAAAAATAGATATGCAAACCATAAACAATCATTCAACAAAGAAAGATACAAAAACCAAACAGAACTGAGTAAATACATTTGGAAACTTAAAGACAAAAACACAGACTACAACATTTCTGGGAAAATCTTAAAAAGAGCAGCACCATATAATAACATTTCAAAAAGATGTAATCTATGCCTAACAGAGAAAAACATTTACTATTAAAACCACAATGAGCAACTGTAAATATTAGAACAGAAATGGGTAACAATTGCAGACACAGATGGACGTTTTTATCAGTGAACAAAATCAAAAACAACTGAGAAGCAAGGCAACACAGGGAAAAAACCCAGCAAGCTATATTAACCTGGCAGTACACCCCCCTACATCCTGACGACTGCACATGCAAGAACAGACCTGTTGTGGTGTTTTAAGCTTGTTTTTTTAGCTTGCTTTTAATGTGGACACACACCCCACACAACACACACACACACACACACACCCCACACACACACACACACACACATTTATATATATATATATATATATATATATTATATATATATTATATATATAACTCAATAAACATACTACGGTATTGCACACCAACTTTTCTGGGATTGCATTCTTCTTAAAACTGAAAAGGCACAGGAGTCAAATTACCACTTTCCGCGGTCACTGAGGAGAAACCACCCAAATTTCGAAATATCGGTATATGACCAGGAGTTATATGTTAGTGAGTTTCCCTCCCTATTGGAGGGTGTCTCCCCTTGGAGACTATAAGCTTGCTGAAGGCTCTTTTTGAAAAGCATTTTTTTTTTTTTTCCCCCATTCCCCCCACTAAGCAACGTTATTTAGGGAATCATTTTCCACGCAAAAATTTGAATGCTATCTCCCCCTATTTCTTCAACTAAGACAAAAGAGAAGCTTTGTTTATAATTCAATATTTCTTGCGTCATTGCAACACCAAACTGCTCTAAAAGTTCGGGAACGGGCGGATTTTCCCTTTGGATTTTTATTAGTTTTTTTTATATATTTATATATATTTATATATTAATTTATATTATAGAGGGAGAGAAGGGGAAAGGAAAAGAGAGAGAGAGAGAATACGAACATGCAAAAATCTTAAACGAGATAGTCGTTAAATGAGGAAAAAGGAAGAATCTTAAACGTATGTGCGCGTTTAAAGAGGATAACATTTTAAATCAGATTTGTTGATCTAATAAGGACCATGGGAAAAATCAAAAATAAGATGGTGATGAGTAACGATGAGAAAAAAGCAAAAAATTTTAAATGAGATTTGTACAATTAATAAGTAAAATGAAAAAAAAAGATTAAAAATCAGATTATTGTTTATGGGAACACGCAAGAAATTTTTTAAAGGGAGGGGACGTACTTTATGGAAAACACACAATAATTTAAAGGGGGGTACGCACGTTTTAAAAAGGGAAAAAGGACAAATCTTAAAAAAAGAAAAATTTCAATTTAAAAAGGAAAAAGAAAAAAAAAAAATTTTTGAGGAGGGATACGCGTTTAAGAGTAACAAAAGAATGTTAAGTGAAAAGTGTAGTTTTGTGTGAAAATGAAAAGATCTTAAAGTGAGATGGTACTTTAGTGATACATAAAAATCTTAAAATGAGTGTTACGTTAAGAAAAATGAACACTTAAAAAGAGTTGTTTGTTTAGTGTGAACAGAAAAAATCTTAAGTGTTTTGTAGTTTGTGATGAACATGAAAAGTTCTTAAAGTGGAATGTAGTTTAGTGAAGAAAATGAAAGATCTTAAAGTGATATTTTAGTTTAGTGATGAAAATAAAAGTTTTAAAGGAGTTGTACTTTTGTGATGAACATGAAAGTTTTTAAAGTAATATAAAGCTGTTGCCTTTCCTTCCCTGTTCCCTCTTTTACTCCCCATACCACCCTCCTCCCCTTTCCTGCCTCCAACACCCTTGAAATTGAAATGATGGGGAGGAAAAAAAACCTGACCTTTAGCCTGACCATTCAGTAAAACATTGTTCCTTTGATCATTCTGAAATGACGGGGGGAAATACTGCCCTTTGCCCGACCTTACAGTAGCAAACCTTGTGTCCTTTGATCGCTACTGAAAATGATGGGGAGGGAAAAAACCCGCCCTTTAGCCTGACCATACGTCAACACTGGTTCCTTTGTCGATGTTTATATTCCCCGCCTCACCTGTCATTGTCTTTCTTCCCGCCTCACCTGTCATTGTCTCTTCCCGCCTCACCTGTCATTGTCTTTCTTCCCGCTCACCTGTCATCGCTTTCTTCCCGCCTCACCTGTCATTGTCTTTCTTCCCGCCTCACCTGTCATTGTCTTTTCTTCCCGCTCACCTGTCATTGTCTTTCTTCCCGCCTCATCTGTCATTGTCTTTCTTCCCTAGAGCTGTATCCTTTGATCACTGAATGTTTATATTCCCTGCCTCACCTCTCATCGTCTTTCTTCCCTAGAGTTGCAGATTGTTATAGTCGTGCAAGACGTCACGAAAGACCACAGAGAGTGGTGATGAAGTCATCAATGGAACGGCTTCCACCTATGAAGAAAAGGCTGCAAGTTGTACCTCTTCTCCCTCCATAGGTGAGCTAAAGAAACATATATATGTAACCCTAGATAGCATTTTAGAAATGTTGTGTATACTATCAGTTCATTTCAATCCATTTAAATTCATACAAGCTGTTTGCATGATAACCTTAGTTGTTGATGTCTGGGTGACTAGCAATGTACAATACGGTTGCTGATGATGTCTGGGTGACTCAGCTGTGTACATACTGTTGTTGTTGATGTCTTACTGACGTAGCAATGTACAATACAGTTGTTGATGTCTGTTTGATGGCACCTAATCCAGTCATGTACAGTAATGCTGCTCTTGTTCGTGTTACTGTGACAGTATTCCGTCATCTACAACCGCAATGTTTTATCAAGAGATGGACACTATCTTCAGTCACATGCAAGAGGGCGTTGTTGTTGTGTGATAATTCACACTGTTGTCACTCGCATTGTATCGCCTTCTTTGTAGGTCCATCACGGCATTTTAGTGGAGAACATCTGATTGAGTTCAGGTACCCACACCCCTTCCATGTCACGTTCTTATCCTCCACCGCAGTGGGTACGAAGAACAAGGTAACGACCATGGTAACGCAGATATGATTCAAAAACGCAGCAGTGCACACCTACTCAATCATTGTTTAAACTTCGGAAAACTGGCAACCAGACACGTATTTTGGCAGAGCGGCAATGTGGTATTGTACAATAATTGAAAACATATCATATACTGAAATAAACACATTTCTATGAATGAAACAATGACAAAGAATCTGTTCTTTGGAGGAGTAAACCAATGTCGTCTAATTTGTATATTGACAGCACATCTGCCAAAAGGGGTACCGTTTTGAGTGCAGTGGGGTCACGACTGACAGGACTAGCGAGGTGTGACGGCCCATTTTTGTCCGGTCCCAAATTGTGGGGACAGTTCTGAAGTGGCATACGTTTGCCTGTTCACCTATTTACCTGACAGCTACTCCCCGCGTTTTGTTGTCAGTCAGATACCCGAAGATTTCCTTCAGTCTCTGTAAATTTGCCGGCCTGTAACATCCCCACGGTGCAGAAAAGAGACTCTTATTTTTTGTGGTAACCAGGTACGTGTGACTTGTTAAATGGAAGTCAGGGTTAGTTATTAATGGAGTTGGTTTTCCTACAGGTGGTTTCTAGTTCTTAGTGAAGGCCTAAAACATTTAATTGTTCCCTTGATTAGTCTTGTTATTGACAAGACTTGACGAGACACAGGGTGACCGTAGGAAGTTGTGGTTAGTGAATGTGTAGTCGAGAGATGGAATGAGAAGAATGGAGTGAGTGGATGGAAGAGAGGATATGTATATTTATATGTGATCAGGGAAAAGTGATCAAGTGAAATCAATGGGTTTTTCTTTTCTTTTTTTAAGTTGTCTATCTTTCCGCTAAAGTATTATAACGATATGAGTGTTGGTGAGATCTGGAAGTGAGGAATAAAAAATCATTGTCTATAAATTATTGGAAAATTATTCTGATCCCTGTTGTGGATACGTCAAGTGATAAATGGAAATCGTTTCTTTCTCTGTAATAATTGTATTGTTGGTACTTTTAAAAGGTTTATGTGAGAAAAACCTTTTCTTCAATGTAATCACTTATGGTATCAATCGATGAATTTTTCTGTTGTAATGCGTCCATTATATTGAAACTTAGTTGACTATATTATGGGTATTTTCCGCAAATTCCAGTGAAATACATTATGTGAAGATCGCTAGTGACAAAACAAAGGACGATAAATATGTAAGTAGTAGGATAGGTAACCAACGTAGTTAAACAGTTCCCCAGGTGTCGATTACCACCGGATGTTGGGGTACAGTCCGTGCCCCAGCCACTGTCTTCATGAAGACTATGTGGAGAGGCTGACCGCCAGGTCAGCAGTGGACTTGTGTAGTACAGGGCCTCAGGATTCTCCGTGAAGACGACATGGAGAGGCTGACCGCCAGGTCAGTAGTAGACTTGTTTAGTAGAGGGCCTCAGGATTCTCGTTCAAGACGACATGGAGAGGCTGACCTCCAGGTCGGTAATCCGGCGTAATCTTCTGTGTGGGTGTGCCCTGTGGACTCCACTTCGAACTGTATTCTGAGCGGCTCTGCTTGCTGTGTGAAGACTGTGACTTGGGCTCGATGCAGACAGCAGTGCGGACTGTGTCCATTGGGACACTGCTGATGGTGCCAGACTTGGGCTCGATGCGGACAGCAGTGCGGACTGTGTCCGTTGGGACACTACTGATGGTGCCAGTGAGAATATTGGGCGGGAAAAGAAATATTGAGTGTGTCAGTTTTGAGAGCGACGGTTGAAAGCTCTCTGTGTTTGTTGCATGCCCTTGCTGCTGGTGGCGGGGGTTAAATTTCATTTTTATCGTGACATGTGTTTGTGGTGCTTTGATGGTTCAGGCGGCAAAAAAAATTAGAATTAACTTATGTCTTGCCGCCTGTCCATGTTTGTGTGGTGTGGGTGTGTGTAGGAAATAATCGTTACACGCATCCAAACCTTTGCAAATGAATCAGACAGTGTAGCACACGGCACAGTCAGACAGTGTAACACACAGCACCAGTCAGACAGTGTAACACAGCACCAGTCAGACAGTTTTAACACACGGCACCAGTCAGACAGTGTAACACAGCACCAGTCAGACAGTGTAACACACAGCACCCGTCAGACAGTGTAACACACGGCACCAGTCAGACAGTGTAACACACGGCACCAGTCAGACAGTGTAACACACGGCACCAGTCCGACAGTGTAACACACAGCACCAGACAGTGTAACACACAGCACCAGTCAGACAGTGTAACACACGGCACCAGTCAGTCAGTGTAACACACGGCACCAGTCAGACAGTGTAACACAGCACCAGTCAGACAGTGTAACACACGGCACCAGTCAGTGTAACACACAGCACCAGTCAGTGTAACACACGGCACCAGTCAGACAGTGTAACACACGGCACCAGTCAGACAGTGTACACACGGCACCAGTCAGACAGTGTAACACATAGCACCAGTCAGTGTAACACACGGCACCAGCCAGACAGTGTAACACACGGCACCAGTCAGACAGTGTAACACACGGCACCAGTCAGTCAGTGTAACAGCACCAGTCAGACAGTGTAACACACAGCACCAGTCAGACAGTGTAACACACGGCACCAGTCAGTCAGTGTAAAAACACGGCACCAGTCAGACAGTGTAACACACGGCACCAGTCAGTGTAACACACGGCACCGTCAGTCAGTGTAACACACGGCACCATCAGACAGTGTAACACACGGCACCAGTCAGACAGTGTAACCACGGCACCAGTCAGTCAGTGTAACACCACGGCACCCGTCAGACAGTGTAACACACAGCACCAGTCAGACAGTGTAACACAGCACCAGTCAGACAGTGTAACACACGGCACCAGTCAGACAGTGTAACACACGGCACCAGTCAGACAGTGTAACACAGCACCAGTCAGACATGTGTAACACACGGCACCAGTCAGACAGTGTAACACACGGCACCATTCAGACAGTGTAACACACGGCACCAGTCAGACAGTGTAACAAAACCCGGGACCAGTCAGACAGTGTAACACACGGCACCAGTCAGACAGTGTAACACACGGCACCAGTCAGACAGTGTAACACACAGCACCAGTCAGACAGTGTAACACAGCACCAGCCAGTGTAACACACGGCACCAGTCAGACAGTGTAAACACGGCACCAGTCAGACAGTGTAACACACGGCACCAGTCAGACAGTGTAACACACAGCACCAGACAGTGTAACACACAGCACCAGTCAGACAGTGTAACACACGGACCAGTCAGACAGTGTAACACACAGCACCAGTCCAGTGTAACACACGGCACCAGTCAGACAGTGTAACACACGGCACCAGTCAGACAGTGTAAACACACAGCACCAGACAGTGTAACACAGCACCAGTCAGACAGTGTAACACACAGCACCAGTCAGTGTAACACAGGCACCAGTCAGTGTAAACACAGCACCAGTCAGACAGTGTAACACACAGCACCAGTCAGTGTAACACAGCACCAGTCAGTGTAACACACAGCACCAGTCAGTGTAACACACAGCACCAGTCAGTGTAACACACAGCACCAGTCAGTGTAACACACAGCACCAGTCAGACAGTGTAACACACGGCACCAGTCAGTGTAACACACAGCACCAGTCAGTGTAACACACGGCACCAGTCAGACAGTGTAACACACAGCACCAGTCAGTGTAACACACAGCACCAGTCAGACAGTGTAACACACGGCACCAGTCAGACAGTGTAACACAGCACCAGTCAGTCAGTGTAACACACGGCACCAGTCAGACAGTGGAACACAGCACCAGTCAGACAGTGTAACACACGGCACCAGTCAGTGTAACACACGGCACCAGTCAGACAGTGTAACACACGGCACCAGTCAGACAGTGTAACACACGGCACCAGTCAGACAGTGTAAACACACAGCACCAGTCAGTGTAACACACGGCACCAGTCAGACAGTGTAACACACAGCACCAGTCAGACAGTGTAACACAGCACCAGTCAGACAGTGTAACACACAGCACCAGTCAGACAGTGTAACACAGCACCAGTCAGACAGTGTAACACACGGCACCAGTCAGTGTAAAAACACGGCACCAGTCAGACAGTGTAACACACGGCACCAGTCAGTCCCGTGTAACACAAGCACCAGTCAGACAGTGTAACACACGGCACCATCCGTAAACAGGAGGGAAATAAACAGCCCTTTCAGTTTAGCAATGCTCACAGCTGTCTTCAGTTTCACCGTCAGTCTGGTGCACACACACAGCGTCACCGTCAATCTGGTGCACACACACCAGCGTCACCGTCAATCTGGTGCACACACACAGTGTCACCGTCAATCTGGTGCACACACAGTGTCACCGTCAATCTGGTGCACACACAGCGTCACCGTCAATCTGGTGCACACACAGCGTCACCGTGAATCTGGTGCACACACAGCGTCACCGTGAATCTGGTGCACACACAGCGCCACCGTCATTCTGGTGCACACAGCGTTCATCGTCAACCCGGTGCACACACAGTGTCACCGTCAATCTGGTGCACACACAGCGTCCCCCGACAATCTGGTGCACACACACAGTGTCACCGTCAATCTGGTGCACACACAGCGTCACCGTCAATCTGGTGCACACACAGCGTCACCGTCAATCTGGTGCACACAGCGTCACCGTCAATCTGGTGCACACAGCGTCATCGTCAACCTGGTGCACACACAGTGTCACCGTCAATCTGGTGCACCACAGCGTCACCGACAATCTGGTGCACACACACAGTGTCACCGTCAATCTGGTGCACACACAGCGTCACCGTCAATCTGGTGCACACAGCGTCACCGTCAATTGGTGCACACAGCGTCACCGTCAATCTGGTGCACACAGCGTCACCGTCAACCTGGTGCACACACAGTGTCACCGTCAATCTGGTGCACACACAGCGTCACCGTCAACCTGGTGCACACAGCGTCACCAGACACTGCAACTGATGCCGTCAACGTAACCGTAAACGGATAAATGGAATCACAGGTGAAGACATCCTCCAGACTGCCATTAGATTATTCCACTCTGACCCTGGAGCAAAACCTGTCAAGGTAACAGGTGCTTGGTAGGCTTGCTTTGAAATGAATGGCGCTTTTTATTGCAGGGTCGAGGACTTTATTTTCTGCATGAGCAACAGTCATATATATTGTAGTTATAGGCCTTTGTCTTACAGTTGACACACGTGGCACACATTGAGGTAGGACATTTTATGTTTTCTATTTTTTTTCCCTTGAGGGTCGTTTGGTGTCGCATGGAGCCACGCCCCATTAATCATAGAAGAGTGACCTTGGGCACAGCTGACACTGACAATTGCAGCTGAGATGGCCAAAGTAGAAAAAAATGGGAGTGGGAGAGGGGGGGGGGGGGGAGGGATAGGCAGAGGACGGGAGGGTGTGGGCGAAAGTGTACTGGGAGAATGTGGCAAGAGGGTACAGTACGGGTCCACCACTCCTTTACTGCCTTTGCCTGAGGGCACCAAGGATGCAGCAAGGCCTGCTGATGATGGTTAGTTACGCGTCCACCAATTCCTTACTGCCTGTAGGGAGAAGACAATTAGGATGCAGCAAGGCCTGCTGAAGATGGTCAGTCACGGTCCATCAATTCCTTACTGTCTACAGGGGAGAAGACATCAAGAATGCAGCAAGGCCTGCTGGAGATGACCCCGTCGTCTCTGCCATCTTCCTATCCTCAGCACAGCTGGGATAGATGGACAGCTCTGCAACAAACCTGAACTTGCTCACCGACCAGTACTACACATGCCAACATCGAGGACAAGGAAGGGGCTAACAACCAGCCAAAGGACAAGGTGGTCCGAACAGTATCAAAGGCCAGGACCAATCACAGAACGGCCAGACAGCAGGGTGGTGGAGCAGCCCACCACCAACACAGTCACCAAGGACAGGACGGTCCACCAGGATGACTGCACCACCAACACACACTGCACAAAACGCCTCAGGACCAGCCTCCAACTTCCCAACGGAATGTAGGGACAGGCAGCTGGTACAGCCGTATATCAGCTCTTCAGCTGGGGACTCTGTCGGACACGAAGACCATGTCAGAAGGGAACACGTGAAGCCCAACATTAAACCCGGAAAAACGAGATCCATGATCATGATGGTCACCACTGATTATGCGAAAAACCAGCTACAGATATCACAGGACAAAAGCACAGTGGATGTGTACGCTAAAGAACAAAACTCACTGGACACCCCCCCCCCCCCCCCCCCCCCATTCCTTTTGAGGTCGGTCTTTCTCCCCAACTACATGGTAAAGCTCTGAAAAGGCTCTTCCAGGAAAAACAATCCAACGCATATAAACAAGATAACCTTGGAGCGAGGTGGGAAACCACGAATAAGAAAGACCCCATGTGATAACACCCCTGTCCCAAGTATGACTGGAACTTCCTGGATTCCCCAGACTATGGCACGACAACCCTCTTCACTTCCTTTGGCGGCTCAAGGATTCCGTTTTGGCTTTAAATGTCTAACTGAAACGAATATACTAATCTACGTATATGAAGACTCCGCCACATATTAAAGAACCGAGTGGTTCGGTTTATTTATCTTGCTGGTTTGGTTCAAAATGCAAAATATGTTCAAATATCAAATTATTTCATTATAACCTTTATATTAAAAAAAAAATACAAAAAAAAAACCCGGACCAGGCGACAAAGACGATGCTTATTTTTGGTTATAAACAGTAAATAATATTTTAAGACATCTGTGTTTGCTATTCCATAGAAAACCCAACACAAATAAACAACCATGTAACCAGGCAGGAAAACAACATATATGAACGAGTCAGTGTGACAGCTTTGTTATCGCTTTCGCGGCTGTTTGGAGGGCCTACACTTAAGCTTGGTTATCGCTTCATTCAAAACACTGCTGTCCCAGTTTCGACATTCTCCATCTTAGTACAGTTGTCACTTCATCCAAACCTTTGGCCCTAAGTTGGAGAACTTCCAGCAAGGCTTTGCTGTTCTTTGGCCAAACATGTGGCTCCAGTGCAGAGACTTTTACTTCAGTTTACTTATTGCTTTGGCCAAACATGTGGCTCCAGTGCAGAGACTTTTACTTCAGTTTACTTATTGCTTTGGCCAAACATGTGCTCCAACGAATAGACTTTTACTGCAGTTTACTTATTGCTTTGGCCAAACATGTAGCTCCAATGCAGAGACTTTTACTTCAGTTTACTTATTGCTTTGGCCAAACATGTGGCTCCAACGAATAGACTTTTACTGCAGTTTACTTATTGCTTTGGCCAAACATGTGGCTCCAACGAATAGACTTTTACTGCAGTTTACTTATTGCTTTGGCCAAACATGTGGCTCCAACGAATAGACTTTTACTGCAGTTTACTTATTGCTTTGGCCAAACATGTGGCTCCAATGAATAGACTTTTACTGCAGTTTACTTATTGCTTTGGCCAAACACGTGGCTCCAATGCAGACTTTTACTGCAGTTTACTTATTGCTTTGGCCAAACATGTGGCTCCAATGCAGACTTTTACTTCAGTTTTACTTTCTGCTTTGGCCAAATCTTTGGCCCCATTTGGAAAGCCCCACCTCAGCTTTGCTTTTGCTTTGGCCAAACGTGTGGTTCCAGTGTGGAGAGCCCCACCTCAGCTTTACTTTTGCTTTGGCCAAACGTGTGGTTCCAGTGTGGAGAGCCCCACCTCAGCTTTGGTTTTGCTTTGGCCAAACGTGTGGTTCCAGTGCGGAGAGCTCCACCTCAGCTTTGGTTTTGCTTTGGCCAAACGTGTGGTTCCAGTGTGGAGGGCCTTCACCACAGCTGGTCGTAGCTTCCGCTGAAACTGTGGCTGCAGTGTGGAGGACCTCCACCTCAACTTTCGTAAACTAATGCCAAGCTTGTGGCTTCGTTTGAAGGGCTTCACCTCCTGCTCGGTCACTGTTTCGGGCCTGGGTCTCATGTTTCATTTGCAGTCGTCTAGTATAATGAGGGGGAAAGAGCAACATAGTTGTAAGTCTGTGCGAGGGAAATAGTTGGGGGTACGGCAGTGTGAGTGTAAGTTGGTGGAGGATATAGTGGGCTGGTGTTGCGGTGGTCGATATGTGTATGTAGTGTTTGGAAGTTGATGATATGGGGTGGAAGGAAGGAGCGGGGCTGTGTGTGTGTGTGGGGGGGGGGGGGGGGAAGGGGAGGTGGGAGGGTCAAATACCTGCACTTTCACTTATGTACGGGAAAGATGGAAGGGGAAGAGAAAATCATGTGGAGGTGGTATTGTATTAAGTTGAAAGAAAACCAGGTGTATGAAAGGGTGGGGGGAGGGAAAAGGGGTAGGTCTGTGAGTAAGTGTGGATTGGTATAGAACATGTGGAGTGTCGTGGAAAGTGAAAGGTGAAAGGTGGGTAGCTGTAAGTTCTGTATGAAGTGGGTAGTGGGGGTTATGGTGGTGTGTGTGTGTGTGTGTGTGTGTGTGCGTGTGTCTATGTATTTGTGTGTGCTGGTGGAAGACATTGCCGGCTGGTGTTGCAGTGGTGGATGTGTGTTGTTACGGATGGTATGGGTGTGTCTGCAGGTGTCTGATTGTCTGACTCTCACTCAGAAATTACGGATGCATGTACGACTTTTCTAATTCACATACACACACCCACTCACCCAAACATTGACAGCCAGGCAACAGACACAACACTTCTCTTTGCTTTATGCTGCCCGAGCCATTAGACAAACATATAATATGAATGCAAAATCATTAATAGTCGGCACGCCAACCACGAGGCGTACACCACAAAATACGTCTATATATTGACAGCTATCGCCTAGCCCTGCTGGGTCCAACGACGACGAAGGCGACGACGACGACGACGAAAACGATGAAAACGACGAGACGGTGAAGAGGACGAAGACGACGAAGATGACGCAGATGATGAAGACGACGACTACAGCGTCAAGTCAAGTCCGACACAGGACTTAAATCACTTCAGAGCTGTGGCTCAAAAAATACTAACACACTCGCGGCGTCTCTGCCGGCGACGAGGTGACAGTCTCACACAGGAGCTCTGGCTCACACACAAACACGACGGCCTGGCCAACAGGTCGCTGGTTCAACTCCGGAGTGGCGCTCTGGCTTGGCAGCAGTGGCGTCTCCAGCCCAACTGGCTCAGCGAGTAGTCGGTCCCGAGTGCAGTGGCAGGTAGGGTGGTTATCGGCACTCAGGCCGACCTCTCCACACCGACAAAAGGCGGAGAAACAAGGGGGCAGTACGTGGCTACGGCCCTGACCCTCGGACAATGGCAGCCAGTCCGCCTCAGTCCAGGAACGCTTCTACTGGGAGAAACTGATTAACTACCTTGATTATTATGGCTACTATTCATTACAATCACGACTACAGTCATATTCATTAGCCACATCATATTCCACTACAACGTGGGACAACATCAGCATATTCTTTCTTCAACATTATAACATTCCCTTTTCCGGAATCGTAACACTACAACAGTCCCTTTTCCGGAATCGTAACACTACAACATTCCCTTTTCCGGAATCGTAGCACTACAACATTCCCTTTTCCGGAATCGTAACACTACAACATTCCCTTTTCCAGAATTGTAACACAACATTCCCTTTTCGGAATCGTAACACTACAACATTCCCTTTTCCGGAATCGTAACACTACAAACATTCCCTTTTCCGGAATCGTAACACTACAACATTCCCTTTTCCGGAATCGTAACACTACAACATTCCCTTTTCCGGAATCACAACACTACAACATTCCCTTTTCCGGAATCACAACACTACAACATTCCCTTTTCCGGAATCACAACACTACAACATTCCCTTTTCCGGAATCACAGCACTACAACATTCCCTTTTCCGGAATCACAACACTACAACATTCCCTTTTCCGGAATCACAACACTACAACATTCCCTTTTCCGGAATCACAAACACTACACAGGAAAGGATTTCCATTTAAACCTTTCAGAATTTAGTTTTCCAAATTGGGGAAAGGATTTCCACCTAGGCCCTCTTCAATAAACTATGAATACAATTCATTACACACAATGATTACTTTCATTACACAGAATTAATGATTACTTTTCATCAAACTATAAACGTCACGACACAATGTTCATTTCCTGTCTTGTAACACGACAAGAATGTTCATTTCATTTCATATAATCACCAGATTTTTAAAAGTTTCTTTTCAAAAAGATTCATCTACTTCAATATATGCAAGGGAAAGATTTCCACAACACTCTTGTTTACCAACATACAATATTAAATATTTATATCAAGAGTGAGTTAAATACTCATCCACATCAAAATGAAAATCATTATATATGAAGTCTCTGTCGCTCACTCTGGGAGCTAATTATCCATAGCATCAAAACTCTCCCTCTTCTCGCAAAGCATATTAGAATAAACACCTTTTTTCATCATGAAGTTCATAACTAGTTAAGTCACAGAATAAACAATTTTTTTTTCTTCTGAAGATCACTTCCTTTAACACTCACTTCATCTATGTTTTCCGACAGCATTTCGTTTTGCTACCTATCAAGTCATAGGATAAACAGAACACAACAAAAAATTTTTTTTAAACAAAACCTTCACAAGTGCGCTGAGGAATTTTCAGTTGCTCCTAAACGGGAACATGATTTCGGTTTGCTAATAAATAAACATTGTTGCGATAAATACCTGACTGCCACCAAAAACAGCTGAGTCCCTCTTCGGCCTTCTGTGTTGTTGGGTTGCCGGAATCACTGCAGAGACTGCCTAACCAGTTTCAACTCACCCGGCTTTTAACAGTGCGCAGGTGAGCAGCAGTCAGCTGAATTTTCCAACCGGCTTCCGGACAACTACCTTCCGGTAAGCGCGGTTGCATGAAAATTTGTGACCGGACGGGAAACGATCCGTCACATGTGTATTGTGCTATTTTTGGATGTTGATGCCATGGGGCTGTAGCGTTTCGAGTTTGGCAGCGATATATGATCCTGTGTGATGCGCTCAAAGTTGTCACCCTGTGATTGCCAAAGTGCCAGGACTTTGAAATGGTTGTGTTGATGTTGTGTTGGGGGTGATTGGAATGAAGGGCTACTGTTTGGTCTGGTGGTGGCGGATGTCAGCCAGGTGTTCAGAGATGCGTGTCTCAAGTGTGCGGGTGTCTCACCTATATAGATATTTCCACACAGCCGCAGTGGATAATGTACACGATGTTACGGCTCTGACAGGAAAATGTACGTTTAAATGTGAAGAAGTCTTTGCAGCTCTGTAGGGTGGTGTCTGGTTTGGTAAGAAAGCAGATTTTGCAACTGGGTTTTGAGCAGAGGTGAGTACCTGGTGTTTAGGTGTGGATATTTGGTTCGATTTGGACAGCACAAATAGGTCTTCGAGCATTTTGTCACGTTTGAAAGTGAGCATAGGTTTGTGGTTTTCTACTATGTGCTAATGAGTTTGAGAATCCTTCAGTTGGGGGGTGTATGGATGGAAGAGGAGGTAGTAGACCGTGGGTCTGTCTGTCTGTTTTGGATGCTGGATTTCCAACACATTTCTGGATATGGCTGTGGTGCGGCTGAGAGCTTCATTGATGACGGAACTGGGTATCCATGGTTTGTGAAAAATTCTGACATTTTGGTTACTTGTACAGTGAAGTCCTCTTTGTTGGAGCAAAGTCTGCGTGAACAGAGGATTGTGAATATGGAATGCTGTCGTTGTGTATGAGTAGTGGGAGGAGTGTAGTCTAGGTGTGCATGCGCATCAGTGGGTTGCCGAAAATGGAGTTCTGAGAGACCATCTT
>CM031596.1:111198288-111229963 GCA_018398815.1 Conus ventricosus
GTTTGTGCAGTGTGTGTTGGTGGTGCAGTCATCCTGGTGGACCGTCCTGTCCTTGGTGACTGTGTTGTTGGTGAGCTGCTCCACCACCCTGCTGTCTGGCCGTTCTGTGATTGGTCCTGGCCTTTGCTACTGTTCGGACCACTTTGTCCTTTGGCTGGTTGTTGGCCCTTTCCTTGTCCTCGCTGTCGGCATGTCTAGTACTGGTCGGTGAGCAAGTTCAGGTTTTGTTGCAGGAGCTGTCCGTCTATCCCAGCTGTGCTGAGGATAGGAAGATGGCAGAGGCGACTGGGCCATCTCCAGCAGGCCTTGCTGCATCCTTGATGTCTTCTCCCCACAGGCAGTAAGGGAGTGGTGGACCCGTACCGTACCCTCTTGCCACATCCTCCCAGTACACTCACGCCCTCACTCTCCCGTCCTCTGCCTACCCCCCCCCCCCCCCCCCTCCCAACCACATTGTTTCTACTTTGGCCATCTCAACTGCTATTGTTAGTGTCAGCTGTGCCCAAGGTCACTCTTCTATGTGGCCTCAATGATTAATGGGGCGTGGCTCCATGCGACACCGAACCCCTGTCAAGGAAACAAAAACCCCTAGAAAACATAAAATGTCCTACTTCAATGTGTGCCAACTGTAAGACAAAGGCCTATAACTACAATATATGACTGTTGCTCAGGCAGAAAATAAAGTCCCCGACCCTGCAATAAAAAGCGCCATTCATTTCCAAAACAAGCCCACTATGCACCTGTTACCTTGACAGGTTTTGCTCAAGGGTCAGAGTGGAATAATCTAATGGCAGTCTGGAGGATGTCTTCAAGTACGATTCCATTTATCCGTTTATGGTTACGTTGACGGCATCCGTTGCAGTGTCTGGTGACGGTGTGTGTGCACCAGATTGACGGTGACGCTGTGTGTGCACCAGATTGACGGTGACGCTGTGTGTGCACCAGATTGACGGTGATGCTGTGTGTGCACCAGATCGACGGTGACGCTGTGTGTGCACCAGATTGACGGTGACGCTGTGTGTGCACCAGATTGACGGTGAAACTGAAGACAGCTGTGAGCAATGTTCACTGAAAGGGCTGTTTATTCCGCCGGTTACGGATGGTGCCGTGTGTTACACTGTCTGACTGGTGCCGTGTGTTACACTGTCTGACTGGTGCTGTGTTACACTGTCTGACTGGTGCCGTGTGTTACACTGTCTGACTGGTGCTGTGTTACACTGACTGGTGCTGTGTGTTACACTGTCTGACTGGTGCCGTGTGTTACACTGACTGGTGCCGTGTGTTACACTGTCTGACTGGTGCCGTGTGTTACACTGTCTGACTGGTGCCGTGTGTTACACTGTCTGACTGGTGCCGTGTGTTACACTGTCTGACTGGTGCCGTGTGTTACACTGTCTGACTGGTGCTGTGTGTTACACTGTCTGACTGGTGCCGTGTGTGTTACACTGACTGGTGCCGTGTGTTACACTGTCTGACTGGTGCCGTGTGTTACACTGTCTGACTGGTGCCGTGTGTTACACTGACTGGTGCCGTGTGTTACACTGTCTGACTGGTGCCGTGTGTTACACTGTCTGACTGGTGCGTGTTACACTGTCTGACTGGTGCTGTGTGTTACACTGACTGACTGGTGCTGTGTGTTACACTGACTGACTGGTGCTGTGTTACACTGACTGGTGCTGTGTGTTACACTGTCTGACTGGTGCTGTGTGTTACACTGACTGACTGGTGCTGTGTTACACTGTCTGACTGGTGCCGTGTGTTACACTGATGACTGGTGCTGTGTTCCACTGTCTGACTGGTGCTGTGTGTTACACTGACTGACTGGTGCTGTGTTACACTGACTGGTGCTGTGTGTTACACTGTCTGACTGGTGCCGTGTGTTACACTGTCTGACTGGTGCTGTGTGTTACACTGTCTGACTGGTGCCGTGTGTTACACTGTCTGACTGGTGCTGTGTGTTACACTGTCTGACTGGTGCCGTGTGTTACACTGACTGACTGGTGCCGTGTGTTACACTGACTGACTGGTGCTGTGTTACACTGACTGACTGGTGCTGTGCTACACTGTCTGACTGGTGCCGTGTGTTACACTGTCTGACTGGTGCTGTGTTACACTGTCTGACTGGTGCTGTGTGTTACACTGTCTGACTGGTGCCGTGTGTTACACTGACTGGTGCTGTGTGTTACACTGTCTGACTGGTGCGTGTGTTACACTGTCTGACTGGTGCCGTGTGTTACACTGTCTGACTGGTGCTGTGTGTTACACTGTCTGACTGGTGCTGTGTGTTACACTGTCTGACTGATGCCGTGTGTTACACTGTCTGACTGGTGCCGTGTGTTACACTGTCTGACTGGTGCTGTGTGTTACACTGTCTGACTGGTGCTGTGTGTTACACTGTCTGACTGGTGCCGTGTGTTACACTGTCTGACTGGTGCTGTGTGTTACACTGTCTGACTGGTGCTGTGTTACACTGTCTGACTGGTGCTGTGTGTTACACTGTCTGACTGGTGCCGTGTGTTACACTGTCTGACTGGTGCTGTGTGTTACACTGTCTGACTGGTGCTGTGTGTTACACTGTCTGACTGGTGCCGTGTGTTACACTGCTGACTGGTGCTGTGTTTACACTGTCTGACTGGTGCTGTGTGTTACACTGTCTGACTGGTGCCGTGTGTTACACTGACTGGTGCTGTGTGTTACACTGTCTGACTGGTGCTGTGTGTTACACTGTCTGACTGGTGCTGTGTGTTACACTGTCTGACTGGTGCTGTTTACACTGTCTGACTGGTGCTGTGTGTTACACTGTCTGACTGGTGCTGTGTGTTACACTGTCTGACTGGTGCTGTGTGTTACACTGTCTGACTGGTGCTGTGTGTTCCACTGTCTGACTGGTGCTGTGTGTTACACTGACTGGTGCTGTGTGTTACACTGTCTGACTGGTGCTGTGTGTTACACTGTCTGACTGGTGCTGTGTGTTCCACTGTCTGACTGGTGCTGTGTGTTACACTGACTGGTGCTGTGTGTTACACTGTCTGACTGGTGCCGTGTGTTACACTGACTGGTGCCGTGTGTTACACTGTCTGACTGGTGCTGTGTTACACTGACTGACTGGTGCCGTGTGTTACACTGTCTGACTGGTGCTGTGTGTTACACTGTCTGACTGGTGCTGTGTGTTACACTGTCTGACTGGTGCTGTGTTACACTGTCTGACTGGTGCTGTGTGTTACACTGTCTGACTGGTGCCGTGTGTTACACTGTCTGACTGGTGCTGTGTGTTACACTGTCTGACTGGTGCTGTGTTACACTGTCTGACTGGTGCCGTGTGTTACACTGTCTGACTGGTGCCGTGTGTTACACTGTCTGACTGGTGCTGTGTGTTCCACTGTCTGACTGGTGCTTGTGGTGTTACACTGACTGGTGCTGTGTGTTACACTGTCTGACTGGTGCTGTGTGTTACACTGTCTGACTGGTGCCGTGTGTTACACTGACTGGTGCTGTGTGTTACACTGTCTGACTGGTGCTGTGTGTTACACTGTCTGACTGGTGCTGTGTTACACTGTCTGACTGGTGCCGTGTGTTACACTGTCTGACTGGTGCTGTGTGTTACACTGTCTGACTGGTGCTGTGTTACACTGACTGGTGCTGTGTGTTACACTGTCTGACTGGTGCCGTGTGTTACACTGACTGACTGGTGCCGTGTGTTACACTGTCTGACTGGTGCTGTGTGTTACACTGACTGACTGGTGCTGTGTTACACTGACTGGTGCTGTGTGTTACACTGTCTGACTGGTGCTGTGTGTTACACTGTCTGACTGGTGCTGGTGTGTTACACTGTCTGACTGGTGCCGTGTGTTACACTGACTGGTGCTGTGTGTTACACTGTCTGACTGGTGCGTGTGTTACACTGTCTGACTGGTGCCGTGTGTTACACTGTCTGACTGGTGCCGTGTGTTACACTGACTGACTGGTGCCGTGTGTTACACTGTCTGACTGGTGCTGTGTGTTTACACTGTCTGACTGGTGCTGTGTTACACTGTCTGACTGGTGCTGTGTGTTACACTGTCTGACTGGTGCCGTGTGTTACACTGACTGACTGGTGCCGTGTGTTACACTGTCTGACTGGTGCCGTGTGTTACACTGTCTGACTGGTGCCGTGTGTTACACTGTCTGACTGGTGCTGTGTGTTACACTGTCTGACTGGTGCTGTGTGTTACACTGTCTGACTGGTGCTGTGTGTTACACTGTCTGACTGGTGCCGTGTGTTACACTGACTGGTGCTGTGTGTTACACTGTCTGACTGGTGCCGTGTGTTACACTGTCTGACTGGTGCCGTGTGTTACACTGTCTGACTGGTGCCGTGTGTTACACTGACTGACTGGTGCCGTGTGTTACACTGTCTGACTGGTGCCGTGTGTTACACTGTCTGACTGGTGCCGTGTGTTACACTGTCTGACTGGTGCCGTGTGTTACACTGACTGACTGGTGCCGTGTGTTACACTGTCTGACTGGTGCTGTGTGTTACATTGTCTGACTGGTGCTGTGTGTTACACTGTCTGACTGGTGCCGTGTGTTACACTGACTGGTGCTGTGTGTTACACTGTCTGACTGGTGCCGTGTGTTACACTGTCTGACTGGTGCCGTGTGTTACACTGTCTGACTGGTGCCGTGTGTTACACTGTCTGACTGGTGCCGTGTGTTACACTGTCTGACTGGTGCTGTGTGTTACACTGTCTGACTGGTGCTGTGTGTTACACTGTCTGACTGGTGCTGTGTGTTACACTGTCTGACTGGTGCCGTGTGTTACACTGACTGGTGCTGTGTGTTACACTGTCTGACTGGTGCCGTGTGTTACACTGTCTGACTGGTGCCGTGTGTTACACTGTCTGACTGGTGCTGTGTGTTACACTGTCTGACTGGTGCCGTGTGTTACACTGACTGACTGGTGCTGTGTGTTACACTGTCTGACTGGTGCTGTGTGTTCCACTGTCTGACTGGTGCCGTGTGTTACACTGTCTGACTGGTGCTGTGTGTTACACTGTCTGACTCATTTGCAAAGGTTTGGATGCGTGTAACGATTATTTCCTACACACACCCACACCACACAAACATGGACAGGCGGGCAAGACATAAGTTAATTCTAATTTTATATGCTGCCTGAACCATCAAAGCACCACAAACAGATGTCACGATAATATATATGTAGATTAACCCACGCCACCAGCAGCAAGGGCATGCAACGAACACAGAGAGCTTCAACCGTCGCTCTCAAAACTGACACATTCAATATTTCTTTTCTGCCCAATATTCTCACTGGCACCATCAGCAGTGTCCCAACGGACACAGTCCGCACTGCTGTCCACATCGAGCCCAAGTCTGGCACCATCAGCAGTGTCCCAACGGACACAGTCCGCACTGCTGTCCGCATCGAGCCCAAGTCACAGTCTTCACACAGCAAGCAGAGCCGCTCAGAATACAGCTTGAAGTGGAGTCCCACAGGGCACACCCACACAGAAGATCACGTCGGATTACCGACCTGGAGGTCAGCCTCTTGACGGAGAACCCTGAGGCCCTCTACTACACAAGTCTACTACTGACCTGGCGGTCAGCCTCTCCATGTCGTCTTCACGGAGAATCCTGAGGCCCTGTACTACACAAGCCCATTACTGACCTGACGGTCAGCCTCTCCACATAGTCTTGATGAAGACAGCGGCTGGGGCACGGACTGTACTCCAACACCCGGTGGTAATCAGTTCCAGGCCAGACTCAGGGGCCTCACCGACACCTGGGGAGCTGTTTAACTACGTTGGTTACCTAGCCTACTACTTACATGTTCATCGTCCTTGTTGTGTCACCAGCGATCTTCACATAATGTATTTCACTGGAATTTGCAGAAAAATACCCATAATATAGTCAACTAAGTTTTCAATACAATGGGTGCATTACAATACACGAATTCCTCGATTAACACCATGAGTCCTTACATTGAAGAAAAGATTTTCTGACGTAAACCTTTTAAAAGTACCAACAATACAATTATTACATATAAAGAAACGATTTCCATTTATCATTTGACATATCCACATCTGGGATCAGAATACATTTTTCAATAATTTATACACAATTATTTTGATTCCTCACTTCCAGAGCTCATCCACACATTCACATCGTTGTTATACTTTAGCGGAAAGATAGACAACTTCCAAAATAAACATTGATTTAACTTGATCACTTTTCCCTGATCACATATAAATATACATATTCTCTCTTCTATCCACTCACTCCATTCTCCTCATCCACCTCTCGACTACACATTCACTAACTACAAATTCCTACGGTCACCCTTTGTCTCGTCAAGTCTTGTCAATAACAAGACTAAACAAAGGAACAATTAAATGTTTTAAGCCTTCACTAAGAACTAGAAACCACCTGTAGGAAAAACCAACTCCATTAATACTAACCCTGGCTTCCATTTAACATGTCACACGTACCTACCACCACAAATAAGCTGCGAGTCTCTTTTCGGCACCGTGGGGATGTTCCCAGGCCGGCAAATTTACAGAGACTGAAGGAAATCCTAGCGTACCTGTCTGACAACTAAACGCGGGTGAGTAGCGGAGAGGTAAATAGGTGAACAGGTCAACAGGCAAACTTATGCCACTTCAGAACTGTCCCCACAATTTGGGACCGGACAAAAATGGTCCGTCACACCTCGCTAGTCCTGTTAGTCGTGACCCCACTGCACTCAAAACGGTACCTGTTTTGGCAGATGTGCCTTCACATATATATATACGATACAAATTAGACTGACATTGCTTTGCTCCTCCAAATAGAGCAGGTTTTTTGTCATTGTTTTCATTCATAGAAATGTTTTATTTCAGTATATGATATGTTTAAAATTATTGTACAATACCACATCGCCGCTCTGCCACAATACGTGTCTGGCTGCCAGTTTTCCGAAGTTTAAACAATGATTTGATATGTGTGCACCGCTGCGTTTTGGAATCATATTTGCGTTACCATGGTCGTTACCTTGTTCTTCGTACCCACTGAGGTAGAGGATATAGAACGTGACATGGAAGGGGTGTGGGTACCTGAACTCAATCACATGTTCTCCACTAAAATGCCGTGATGGACCTACAAAGAAGGCCGTTACATGCGAGTGACAACAGTGTGAATTATCTCTCAACAACAACGCCCTTTTGCATGTGACTGAAGATAGTGTCCATCTCTTGATAACAACATTGCGGTTGTAGATGACGGAATACTGTCACAGTCACACGAACAACAGCAACATTACTGTACATGACTGAATATGGTGGCACTCAACCAGACAACAATAACTGTATTGTACATTGCTAAGTCAGTAAGACATCAACAACAACCATGTTGTACATTTGTTAAGTCGCCCAGTCATCAACAACAATCCTACTGAGCATTGTTAATTCTCCCAGACATCAACCGTATTGTACATTGGTAAGTCACCAAGTCATCAACAACTACCGTATTGAGCATTACAGATTCTCGCAGACACCAACTGCATTGTACTTTGCTAGGTCACCCAGACATCAACAACTTACGGTTAGCATGCAAACTGCTTGTACTGAATTTTAATGGATTAGGATATAACTGAAATAAACTGGTAGATACACAAAATTTCTAAAAGGCTTATTTAGGGTAACATATACATGTTTTTTTTTCTAACTCACCTATGTGAGGGAGACGAGGTACAACTTGCAGCCTTTTATTCTTAGGGGAAGCCGTTCCATCGATGACTTTCATCACCACTATGTGGTCTTTCGTGACGTCTTGCACGACTATAACAATCTGCAACTCTAGAGAAGAAAGACAATGACAGGTGAGGCGGGGAATATAAACATTCAGTAAACAAAGGATACAACTCTAGGGAAGAAAGGCAATGACAGGTGAGGCGGGGAATATAAACATTCAGTGAAGAAAGGATGCAACTCTAGGGAAGAAAGGCGATGACAGGTGAGGCGGGAAGAAAGGCGATGACAGGTGAGGCGGGAAGAAAGGCGATGACAGGTGAGGCGGGAAGAAAGGAAATGACAGGTGAGGCGGGAATATAAACATTCAGTGATCAAAGGACACAAGTGTTTGCTACTGTAATGGTCAGGCTAAAGGTGCAGGTATTTTCCTCCCCATCATTATCAGATTGTGATCAAAGGATACAGGTATTTGCTACTGTAATGGTCAGGCTAAAGGTGCAGGTATTTCCCTCCCCATCATTATCAGATAGTGATCAAAGGACACAAGTGTTTGCTACTGTAATGGTCAGGCTAAAGGTGCAGGTATTTCCCTCCCCATCATTATCAGATAGTGATTAAAGGATACAAGTGTTTGCTACTGTAATGGTCAGGCTAAAGGTGCAGGTATTTTCCTCCCCATCATTATCAGATTGTGATCAAAGGATACCAGTGTTTGCAACTGTAATGGTCAGGCTAAAGGTGCAGGTATTTTCCTCCCCATCATTATCAGATAGTGATCAAAGGATACAAGTGTTTGCTACTGTAATGGTCAGGCTAAAGGTGCGGGTATTTTCCTCCCAGTCATTATCAGATAGTGATCAAAGGACACAAGTGTTTGCTACTGTAATGGTCAGGCTAAAGGTGCGGGTATTTTCCTCCCCATCATTATCAGATAGTGATCAAAGGATACCAGTGTTTGCTACTGTAATGGTCAGGCTAAAGGTGCAGGTATTTCCCTCCCCATCATTGACAGGTATTTAGACTGATGGTGGAGGGAGGACAAGGGGAGGAGGGGTGGTGGTGGGTGAGTATAAAGAGGAACAGGGAAGGTTGTCACGAGTTTGTCACGAGGCCTACGACGATTGGCCCATCTAGGGTGGTGGAATTATTCATTTATTATTGTCGTTGTTGTTGTCGTGTATCCGTCCCTTGAGTGGCTTGTGGTGCGGTTGCACCTTAATGTCGTTCAGCTCAGGTTAGGTTTACTTTCTCTCTCTCTCTCTCTAATTCCACTGCCCGTGCAATTCACCCTGCAGGTTCACGGGTGGCTGGTACCTTTCGCTTTAACTGCTGTCTCTATCGGCCTCTCTCCTGTCTTTTACCTGTCGCACGTGCATCATTCCTCTTAGGCTTGAGTATGCTCACTTTGACGTAGCGTGGCATGTTGGCTGCCATCGCTGAGGCAGGTTTTCTCTTCACTCGAGCGGAAGATGTCTCTGGAGCGCCTGCTCCGGTTTTGGTTCTACACCACTTCGTCGAAGGTACGGTCGGTACCTTCATTCCTACAGTCGGCCTGTAGGGGAGGGACATCACGTCAACTCTTTTCCGCATCTGCTCTGCTGTCCTCTCGACCGGACAGAGGGTAGAGAGTCGCTTGACCTGCCACTGGGGTCAACCACGGGTAGCTGGGAAGCATCAGTTTCGTGGTTATTTGTTGTTGTTTTTTTTTGTTGTTGTTGTTGTTAGCCGGCTAATTCTTCTCTTTTGCGCAATTTCTTTTGGTTTTCAAAATTATAAAAGAAATATTGTTTGAGACCACTTTTTCTGGATAATTCAATCTATAACCTGGCCAGTCAAAATTATATCTTAAAGTCTTTCTCCTTTTTATGCATCTGGTGATGCGGTAGTCGGCGGTGTGTGGGGGAGAACCTGGTGATTCAGGGTTGGTACTTGCTTGTCTCGCTCGTCCGCCCCTGTCACAATTGCCGGTCTCGTATTCTTTGGCCACCGTCTGTTTGTGTGTGCAAGGGGAACGAGTTTTATGTTTGCGAGCGTGCGTACGCATGATTAGTCGTTTGGATGCGTGGTTGGAGAATTGTGTCATTTTGAAATGTTGCTATAAAATGTGTGGATAATTGTGCCATTGAGTTATTATTTGCAAATGTGGTGGTGGTTATAGAGCAGCGGTTGCTGTATTTGTTCAGTTCCTAAGAAAGGAAAATGTTGAACGTGAGTGAAGGAAGGATGAAGATATAGATTGATATTTGTTTGTTTAGCCTGCGAATGTAATCTCTTACCTGCTTCGTGTGAAGAGACCTTTAGCGAACATTCCTCAGTTGGTTTGTTTACTGTGTTATGCTCAGGTCTGTGTCGAGCTGGTGCGGTGAATGTATTTAGAAAACCTCCCCTCGCCCATCATGCGAGGGCTGTTTAGGATTTGACAGCATATGCTAGACTGTACTGACGGCGGGGTTCCAGTACCCTTCCTTCTTTCCTTCCAGTTCCTTCCGTGTCCTCTCCTCCCGGGGGGATTCACCCGAAGCTTGCGCTGTTGGGGGCCACGCACTGGTTGAGGAGCACAAGGACTTTGCTGGAGGATCCCGACCCCTGTCCGGGACCTCAGCGACAACGCCTCGTCCCACGGGACGCGTTCTCCGCTGTCTTCGGACCTCCTACAGCCCGTGTCACCAGTGTGGTTCGTTGTGCGTCGTGCCATTCGGGTGTGTGTGTGTCAATGGTGTCGGCGTCGAAAGACACTTTGTTCAGGAACCGACCCGGTTTGGGGCACTTGGTGCGACTCGGTGCTCACAGTGGACTTTGGGGAGGCAGGGATGTGGGGGAACCACATGAAGCACGGAAGGGAATGCGTGCTGGAAATCCTTATTTAAGATTATAGTTATATTGTGTGCGTTGAAATGTTTGTTTGCGACTATGGGTATGTCGTGTGTGTTGAAATGCTTAATTGTGTGTATATCGTGAGTGTTAAAATGCTTGAGTGTGATTGTGCATGTTGTGTGTGTTGGAATGCTTATTTGTGACTGTGTGTGTTGGTGTGAATAAATGGGGTGTTGTATCGTAATCTTTCTTGTGTGGTCTCTTGCGCGGGCGTGTGAGTTCAGTCACTCCCTTCACTCCCATCTAGACCGATCCTGTCAGGGCAGACCTCCAGGGGTCGGTCGTGACAACGGTATACACCGACAGCTTCTATATTACTTTAAGAATTGTTCATGTTCATCACTAAAGGTACATATTTCACTTTCAGATTCTGTGTGGATTGTAAAGCTCTTAGAGCTTGGTCTCTAGCCGGGGATAGGCGCTATATAAGTATTCATTATTATTATTATTATTATTATTATTATTATTATTATTATTATTATTATTATTATTATTGTGTGTTCCTGATTAAACGCATATATCTCACTTTAAGATTTTTTTTCATTTTCCTTATTATTTGTACATATAATCTCCTTTTAAGGTTTGTCCGTGTCCCTCATTAAACGTTTGCATATCACTTTAAGATCCCTGTGTGTTCCTCGTTGAATGTACATATCTCACCTTACGATTCTTGCGTGTTCCACATTAAACGAACATATCTGACTTTTAGATCTTTTTTTCCCATTTTCTTTATTAAATGTACAAATCTGTTTACGATTTTTGCTTGTTTGTCATCATTACTCATCTCAGTTTGATATTTTCCTTGGTCCTTATTAAATGGACATACCTGACTTTAAGATTTTATTTCCTCATTACACGCGCACATACCAGTTTAAGATTCTTCCATGTTCCTCATTTAACATGCCTATTTCAGTTTAAGATTTTTGCATGTTCGTCTCTCTCTCTCTCTCTCTCTCTCCTCTCTCTCTCTCTCTCTCTCTCTCTCTCTCTCTCTCTCTCTCTCTCTCTCTCCTCTCTCTCTCTCTCTCTCTCTTCTGTATATATATATATATATATATATATATATATATATATATATATTATATATATATATATATATAGATAGATAGCTAGATAGATAGATAGATATGTGAGGTGTGTGTGTGTGTGTGTGTGTGTGTGTGTGTGTGTGTGTGTGTGTGTGTGTGTGTGTGTGTGTGTGTGTGTTTATATGTAACGTCATCCATCTGTCTTGAGAGACAATGGTGTTGCACCGTGGATTAGTATGTTATGCAGTTGCAGCGCTCCTGTGGCTGAAGGTCCCTTGAGTGACAGACAATGCTACAGTTGCTGCAGGTGAAGTCTCGGTCATGAGTGTCAGTTACTGCTGACCCAATTCTTTGCCATCTGCGGCACCTCTGCCTGTCGCACTGGGCCTCTCTCCTCTGCTCTGCTTGTTTGACGCCAGCCTTGATGGTGAACTACCAGCTGACCCGGTCTGAAGCTGCTGACTCCAGGTCTGCTGGGTCGAGGCTGCCTGCCCTCAAGTTGTGCTTGCATACATCTTCGTAGCGTAAGGTGGGCCATCCTGTGGGTCTGGAGACTGTAGCCAGCTCATCACACAGCATGTCCTTTGAGATGCGACTGTCGTCCATGTGACTGACGTGGTCAAGCCAGCGCAGGCGTCTCTGTGTCAGCATGGCGAACATGTAAGGCATCTCTGCCTGGGCAGGTCATCCTTGCTTGTGATGCGTTCCTGCCAAGTGATGCCCAGGAGTCTTCTGAAGCAGTGCAGCTGGAAGGCGTTCATTCTGTGGTCTTGTCAAAGTACAAGCTCAATGCTTGTGGCAAAGATCATCAATCAACAGTAACTGACCTCACTTGTGGCAAAGATCATCAATCAACAGTAACTGACCTCAGTTGTGGCAAAGATCATCAATCAACAGTTATTGAAACTTACGTGTGGCAAAAATATCATCATCCAACAGTCAATGATCATTTTCATTTCTTCCTAATCGGCATTACCATATTAATGCCAACACATTATTTCACTTATTACAATGATCATCATCCATCAATCATTCATCTTTTCCATGTCTTTCCAACCAGTATTATCATATTAATGCTAACAGACTATTTCGCTTATAACAATGAACATCATCCAATAGTACTGTGGGTGTTTCCAATAATCCTGTTTGCATGAGTTTCTTACCCCACCACTCCTCTTTCTCCTTGTGCACACGTATGTGTAGGCGGAGAGATATGCGCTTTCCTCCCCCCCCCCCCGCCCCCCCCCCCCCCCCCCCCCCGGCCCCTTTTCTTCTTTCCTTTTTCTTCCCCAGTCTCTCTTTCCACCCATTATTATCAGTACCAACATCCCCACATATAACTATTTTCACTATGATCACCACCCATTAGTTCTTTTTGGTGGGTATCCCCCTTTTGTTGTGTGTGTGTGTGGTGTGTGTGTGGTGTGTGTGTGTGTGTGTGTGTGTGTGTGTGTGTGTGTTTCATTTAACGTCTATCCACTATTCGTGATATTAGACAAAACATAAAAAATAAAGTGAAGGTGTACGGAAGTAATTGCGAGCGTGCACATAATGTGTGCATGTGTATATGTATGGGTGCGCGTGCAACCGAATGTGTGTGTGTGTGTGTGTGTGTGTGTGTGTGTGTGTTGTGTGTGTGTGTGTGTGTGTGTGTGTGTGTGTGTGTGTGTGTGTGTGTGTGTGTGTGTGAGAGTTGTGGAAGTGGAAGTGTGTGAATATCTTTACATAAGTCATAAGTGAAGATTAACATAAAACAAAATACTGATAACCAACAACTAATTAATCAAAGTCAAAACGCATGAAAGTAGTTTTTTTTAATTCTTTGCCCCCCCCTCCCCCCCCCCCCCTCCCCCCCCCCCCATCCCCGCCATATTTTATCCACCCCACTCCCCTTCCTTTCTCCTCCCCCGCAAATAAAGTTAATAGAAATATTATAAGTATTTTCCAATAGGGGTGCGTTCTAAGTGTTCAAAGAATTCATACGTTAAAGCTGGAGACTCAAACATAGCCTGCACAGTATTTTGCTTCAATACTGGAATTATTTTTTTCGTATAACTGCATGAAACAATATGATTGGAGTAATTTTGTTTCCACATATGCAAACTACGTTGGTTTTTTTTTTCGTTTTTTTTTTTTTATTACATATTTTGTTTTAAATTCATTAAGTTTCCACTTGCACATTAACGAGAGTAATTTTCTGTTAAAGTTAAAATTCGCTTTGATTCTTTTAATATCAAACAGTTCTTTATTAACGCGATCTACGTACTATTTTCGAAAGCATTCCAGATATGCGACTTAACTAAGTTACACTGTTCATGTACTGATAAGGGGAAATCAAACAATTCTGAATCAAAGCTATTTTTGGTTCCACGTTTAGATGCCCTGTCTACTTTTTCATTATAATGAAAAGAACAATATGAAGGAAGCTGCATGGGTTCCTCTTGCAATTAGTATGTGTATCATACAACTTATCTCTATGACCATTTCAGGTCTTGTGTGCAATTGAAAAACTGTTAATGCCTGAAGAACTGATTTAAATCCACACAGAAGAGAATTTGAGTTATTGTTTTTGGAAAGTTTAAAAGGTAATTTAAAGCCATGAGTATCGCTGTTAATTCTGCTATAAATATCGATCTGTTAATTCCGATATAAAATGATTTTTCTACTCTTAAGTCTGGTATTACGAATGCACAGCCTGTTTGTTTATCAATGCACGAACCGTCTGTGTATATTTTCAAATAATCTGAATAGTTCTTTTCAACATGACATTTGGTATAGCTTACTGACATATTTATGTTTTCATCTTTTTATATTGGTATGTTCAATATCAAAATGTGCTTTGTTACGCTCCCATGGAGGTATAGGAGAAAATAACGGTCTAATGGATAGTGCATCGTTATCAATTGAAACTCCAGAATCAGTAATACTTGTTAATGTGTAAGTTGCCAGTGTTTTTTGAGACGCTATACATTGTGCTCTCTTAGGAAAATTAATATCTGACATCATTTTTATTTCAAGTCTAATGTGCGTTTTATTAGTTGTACTCTTGATAACAAATTAACAACACGCTAACTCTCTGTATTCATCTAAGGGAAGCATCTGCGCTTCGTAATACGTACGAGAAGATAATGCATGCACCGGAAGGCCAAGTGCTAATTTTAATGCCTTGCATTCAATACTTTCAAATTGTTTTCAGTAGGTATTTAGGAGCGCTAAAGATTACTTCTTGGGCATTTGTTATTTTCGACCTCATTAAAGATTTACATAGAGTTATCAATGTAGATGAATTCTGTCCCCATTTTTCTTTAGAAACAATTCTAAGGAAATTTAATGTTGTCCTCGCCTTTGTTAATAAGTATTCAATATGAGCATTCCATGATAGTTTAGATGTAAAATGGACTCCTAGCAACTTAACTTCTGTTACGTATTTAAGAGGTGTTTCGCCCAATGTAAAAACAGGCAGTTTATTTGGATTGTTACCACTATTGAAAAGAATTATATTTGTTTTTTCAATAGACAAGTTTGATCCATTTAGCGTCATGTATTCCGCCATCCTTTTTAGTTCGTCTTGATACATCGTTTTCATGAAATTTATATCACGCTGTGGAGTTTTCTTTTTAAGAGCTACTTCCATCCACATGCATATGTCGTCTGCATATTGAACGAGAACTACCTTTTTAGATAACTTATTTGGCAAATCATCCAATAGCAACGAGAAAAGAAGCGAAGCTAACACTAACCCTTGAGGGATTCCCATCGACAAAGTTCTACTGATGGAATATGTTTTTCCTACTCTTGTTTGTATTACCCTATATTTCAGAAAGCATTCAACATAATTGTGTGTGTGTGTGTGTGTGTGTGTGTGTGTGTGTGTGTGTGTTGTGTGTGTGTGTGTGTGTGTGTGTGTGTGTGTGTGTGTGTGTGTGTGTGTGTTGTTGTTGTTGTTGTTGTTGTTGTTGTTGTTGTTGTTGTTGTTGTTGTCGTTGTTTCTGTAGTTGTTGGCATGTTTACCCTTTTCTCATCGATTATACTGTCCCTCCCTAAAGGCGTAAGTCTAGTGGCCATACAGCTCTGAAATTTGCCTGCAACGCTGTGCGCGCCAATACTCAACGTAACTTCTCCTTCCCCCACAATAGGCTCGTAATAATTTCAATAAAACTGCAACCTCCTAGCGTAGGTCTAGTTTAATTTTCTAATTAATATTAGCATCAATTAACTCTATGGCAATTTTTAGTCGACTGAGATTTCCTGCTTCACGGAGTTTACCATAAAAGACCTGATTGTCCTTTTCATTCCACACACAACTTTTCAATAATTTGTATCTCCTTATCATCATTTCTATTAAACACATTCTGAACCGAAAGGGCAAGATCAAGAGGACAATGATCAGATTCAATGCGGTCAACAACATGTATTTCACACAAATCACAAATGATGTCATAAAAGTCATTAGACAAAATAAAATAATCATTCACGCTATATCCATTTTTACCAATATATGTGTAGCGACCTTCTTGGTCACCATTACATGAACCACTTAGAACAACTAGATTAAGGGCAGTACACATATTAATCAACAATTTTCCATAAGTGTTTACTTGACGATTAGAATATACTGTCTTCAAAATGAGGTATATTATTGTTTACTGGTCAACGTGGAGAAAGATTTGAAATACGGCTATTCAGATCACCACAGATAATAACATAAACATCATCCAGTGTTGGTAATAAGTCAGTCAAATGATCTTCAAGTATTGCAGTCCCCTGATCGTAACCAAAATACCCATAGAACGGAGAACTTTCTGGTGGAATATACAAGCATACATACAGGACGTCACAAGAGCACCCAAATAACTGCTTATCGAGAACGAAAGCACACATATTTTCATACTTAACGTTCAGTTGACGTACAAACGGACAAAGCTCCTTTTTTGTTAAACAAATTATTCCCCTTGAGCATCTCCCTTCACTAGTAAATTTTATAGAGGGCTTACAATACATTTCAGATTGACGAATGAACTGGAATCCCAGTCTTTTTCAAAAGTCTTCACCAGGCAAACAAAATCAAAAGAAGAAACATGAAACAAAAAGTCATTAAATATTTACTTTAAAAGTAAACAATTGACGTGTCAGGGTAAGTACAGAAGATATTTTAGAACGTGGAACAGGATCTGGAGTGTTGTTTTCAGAGGAAACACTGCTCTGCACAACACCATTAGAGAAAAAGTCTCCGTCCACCCCTCCTTGACACCAAACAACGCAGGGGAAACCAAAGTATGCAAAGAAGAATCTGAATTCATAATATGTGAATTCTCGACCAAGAGGACGAGCGCTTGATTTGCACGTGTCCCGCTCGGCGCCACAGAGCGAGTGTGTGAGCAAGAAAGGGATTGCTTAGATGGCAGTTAGACGTTTGTGCCCCTCTGAAAAACTGTCCCCCTCCATGAAATCAGTACGTTCAACGGGCCAGCCAACAACCTATCTCACTTCTGTTAAAGAGTCGTGAGCATCTAGAGCAAACTTTTTGCCATTAACAAGCAAATGGTCAAAAATCATTCGTGCTTGTTTGCCTTCGATTCTGGCCTCTCTCCGAAATGGGCTCAACTTACGCCTGATTTCACGGACACTTGGTGAAAAATCCTCCCCAATGAATATTTCGGTGCCCTTCAGTTTTTGTTTCGCTTTTAGGATTTTAACTTTTTGTTTATAGAAGGAGCACCGAGCAAGGATGGGGACGTCAGGTTTAGAGCCAAGTCGATGAACACGGTTAAATTCCACAGTATCTGTCAGGTCTAATTTATCAGTGATGGCATCGTGAATTAGTCCCTCACAAACTTCATTAGTTTCATTCTCCCTTTTCGGGATACCATAAGAAATCAGATTGTTCCGTTTTGACCTATTTTCCTTATCGTCGCATTTCTTCTGTAAATTATCCGCTTTTTCCATTTAAGTCCTTATTCTGTTGTTCCAAAGCGTCATTCTTGTGTCGCAGATCATTAAGTTGACTCTTAAGATCACTCACACGTTCATGAAGAACACCACACTCCTGCCGGAGATGACACACGTATTCTTTCACGTCGTCCAGCTTGCTGTTGAGGGTGGTGTTCGTGCTGTCCAGTCTGGAAATCAGACACAGAAACTTCCTTGGCAGAGCGTGAGGGATGAGAGTGGAGAGCCGCGTCTGCCGAGTATTGCCAGCCGACGAAGAGTTGCCTTGATCGGGGTTAGGGCCGGGGTTTGACTCGATGTCTCCACAGCGCAGAAGTAACCTTCGCCGGGATGCTGAAAAAGAATTGTCCCCCCAGAACAACAGAACAAGGGTCAATCCAAGTAGAGCACCGGCAGTAGAAGATCGTAGTGTTAACGTGGCTATCCATTTTGCCTTCTTCACAACAGCCCTTTTCCACATGAAACCGATGGATATGGTATAATTGTTCCACATTTCATCCTGAAATGCAGATGTTCCGGTGGCATGATGACTTGGGTCGTAGGTCACCGATTCTGAGGAAGGCTGAGACTTTAAATCTACCGTAAATAGTCAAACTGAGGACGACGTTGACACCAGCAACCTTACACCTTGCATGAGCAAAGTATGCCCCGATACCCGAGAGAGAGAGAGAGAGAGAGAGAGGAGAGAGAGAGAGAGAGAGAGAAGAGAGAGAGAGAGAGAGAGAGAGGAGAGAGAGAGAGAGAGAGAGAGAGAGAGAGAGAGAGAGAAGAGGGAGGAGAGGTATGACTAAGATAGAGATACAGATGAACTCTTAACTATTTGTAGGCTCGTTTATCTTTTATTCTAGCATGAGACTGTTGTGTGTGAAAATATTTGATAATATTCAATACAAGCCTTTTATCACAATCTCGAATTTTAATTGTTTATTCTCGTTTTGATCGCGATCAGAATTATTCCAGCTGTTCACACATCTGGTAGGTAAGAGGTGGACTCTGTGATCGATCGTCACAAGTATATTCTAAGAAAGTTATTAATTTAGATCGTTAATAGAGTACCTTCTCTATCTAGGGCGAGCATCCCATACGTTGAAGGCATTACTTGAACGAGCCCCTCGCAGTTCTCGAGATGCTTCAGGAGCTGCGGGCTTTGGATCATCAGTACAAACAAGAGTCGTGGTCATAAGGAACTCCCTCCGTGGGAAAGAACATCTGCTTATGGCAGAAATTTTGATTTGGACTAAATGGAAAGTTCATGAGATCTTTGTCCTCATGGAAAGAATGTGTGTGTGGGGGGGGGGGGGGGGGCGGTGGGGGGGGGGTTAGTAACTGAAGGATTGGCTTATTAGAAAGGATGCATACTTTTTTATATTTTTTTGTAATTGAAAGATTGTCCTCTCAGAAAGAATGTATGATTCTGGTGATTGAAAAGAGAGTTGACAGTTTGTTTGTTTTTTTCCATTGGAAAACGAAGAGAGAATTGGGGTCTATGAACCCAGAATGGATTGATGTTTATGTAAGGCAAATTGGAAGTTTGCAAAATGGACGAATGAATTAAGGTCAGTGTGACCTAGATATATTTCTGCGAGAACAGTGTTAACACTTTGTATAAAAGGAAAAATCAATATTGTCGTGACGTCATGTTGAATAGCATATTGAGAAAAAATAAGGGAGAAATATTAGAACCCCCATGCACCAAAAAGAAGTGAGGCGCGAATAGAAGAAAATTAGAAAGAAAAAAAAAGATAATAAAAAGACTAAATTCACGCGCGCGCGTGCGTCTGCTTGTGTGTGTCTTTTACCAGGGGAGAAATCTAAATCATATTCTTGTCTACTATAAATCGTATTCTTGTCTACTATAAGTCATATTCTTGTCTACTATAAATCATATTCTTGTCTTATATTTTGAAAGAAAGAAGTCAGATGTGTTGTTCTGTTCAGAGCCCATGATTGTCTCTGTGTGCATGTGAGAGTGTACATGTGGATATGATTGTCTCTGTGTGAATGTGAGAGTGTACATGTGAATATGATTGTCTCTGTGTGCATGTGAGTGTGTACATGTGAATATGATTGTCTCTGTGTGCATGTGAGTGTGTACATGTCAATATGATTGTCTCTGTGTGCATGGGAGTGTGTACATGTGAATATGATTGTCTCTGTGTGCATGTGAGAGTGTACATGTGAATATGATGTCTCTGTGTGCATGTGAGAGTGTACATGTGAATATGATTGTCTCTGTGTGCATGTGAGAGTGTACATGTGAATATGATTGTATCTGTGTGCATGTGAGAAGTGTACATGTGAATATGATTGTCTCTGTGTGCATGTGAGAGTGTACATGTGAACATGATTGTCTCTGTGTGCATGTGAGAGTGCACATGTGAATATGATTGTCTCTGTGTGCATGTGAGAGTGTACATGTGAATATGATTGTCTCTATGTGCATGTGAGAGTGTACATGTAAATATGTACATGTGAATGTGTGTATGGCGATCGTCGTGTGACAATCATCATCATCATCGTCATCATCGTCATCATCATCATCATCAGCAGCAGCAGCAGCGCAGCAGCAGCAGCAGCATTATATCCATCATTATCATCGTCGTCGTTGTCGTTATCATCATCATCATCATCATCATCATCATTCATCATCATCATCATCATCATCATCATCATCATTATGATCACATTGCCACTTCTACTACTACTACTACTACTACTACTACTACTACTACTACTACTACTACTACTACTACTACAACTACTACTACTACTACTACTACTACTACTACTACTACTACTACTACTACTACTACTACTACTACTACTGCTGCTGCTGCTGCTGCTGCTGCTACTACTACTACTACTACTACTACTACAACTACTACTACTACTACTAATCCAGTATGAGTACGACTGCGACTACGACCACTACGACTAGAAACAGTAACGATGATAAAGATTATAATGTTGATAGTGAAGAAGAAGAAGAAGAAGAAGAAGAAGAAGAAGAAGAAGAAGAAGAAGAAGAAGAAGAAGAAGAAGAAGATGATGATGATGATGATGATGATGATGATGATGATGATGACGACGATGATGATGATGATGATGATGATGATGATGATGTATGATGATGATGATGATGATGATGATGATAAATGAGGAGAACGCTCATAAATCAGACCAATACATTTTGCATCACCAACTCATAAGGCACACATAAAGTGGAAGTATATACAACAAAAAGGAATGGAGGGGTTGAGGAGTAAGAAGGGGAGAGCAGGAGATGGTAGGGGAGGAAGGGAGGGAATTTTGCTTTCTTATCAGAGGGAAAAAATATGTTCATATCAACCGCACTGACGTCATCTATTTTTTGTTTAACTGCCCAAATGCTAAAGTTCAAAAGCTGCTATCCTCAACAGTCTTGAAGAGATGTTCACCTTTTCTGTCCGCCTTCCTCTGCTGCCGCAGCAGTGTATTAGGGGCCTAATGGCAGAGAAGTAAATATCTTCGTTCAAAGACCACCCATGTTATTTTGCAAGAAAACCCCCCTTTTCACATACAATCACGTCCATCTCATGTCACTTTTGGCCAAAATTAACACCTGTTTTAAACAAAATTAAAAACACAAAAACCTCTAAAAATTGACGCAATCAACACTTTAAAACGGGGGCTTGCGTCTAGATAGATTTGGTGATCTTGAAAAAAGATATTTACATTCTTTTTCCCCCGCTATTAACGTCCGCGGGACTGAGTCCTTACTATTTTCTAAAATTATCTTCCACTTCCAACACTACAACAAATCAAACAAACAACGGCTTTCCATCTTGATTAGCTATTTTACATCCAAATAATTATAGACCCCTCAATTAATTTTTTAAAATTTGGTTGTTTCCATAAAAACTATATAACTGATAATCGCAAAACCCTGCCTTAATTGACGGCATGCTCGTAGAACTGTAGATGGATAGCCATTAAACAAATTAGTATCTGTTTTTTAACTGTTGTAAATGTACATAAAAATTTGGGGTTTACGAGAAAATGGGATGCTCTATTACCTAAATACTCATAAATGCCCATTCTACAAGGCCGTGTGTGCTGAAGCTATATGTTTCACCACTATTAAAAAAACCCCAAAAATTCCGAGAAAGGCTTCTGGGAAAAACATACTCCCTTTTTTCTTCAAGTTCTGGAAAATTCATAGTAACTAAAAGATTTGCCTCATTAATTTTTTAACTTGATGCTAAATTCCCCAAAAATCCGCTAAATACTTCTCTTAAAGAACAAAAGTTGTAGTATCCATCGGGTATTTTTAAATGTTTTAATAGATTGCCTTGGCACCTTAACATCCCCCCAAATTATTCTTAAATCTTTTTTCAGATATGTTAATCCATTTTACTTTAAAGCCAATTTCTTTAAGGGCAATCCTACAACACCCTCGCCTATTGTCAATTGGGTGCGTTAAGAACACACGCTCGTTTTGTTTGGTTAAAATAGATGTACATCTTTTTTATAACTATTTAAAAAACTAATTTAAAAAATGGTACATTTAAATATATTGAACATGCTGCTTACAATGTAGGAGCGTTTTATAACCCCAAATCTTTAGACTTCAGTTTACTAACCATTGCAGTAAAACGAATCTATGGCTTCCAAGTCAGACTTGTAAACCCACTAACTAGATTTTTTAAATCCGCCAATAAAGAGTGACAGAGTGCCATCAGTATGGTCATCTCACCCAAAGGCTTTTTTCCAGAACCCAGTTTAAATTTTGCCATTTTACTGCGAACCACAGGCTGCGGTGTTTATATCAAACCATTTAAACCATCCCAATCTTTTAGTAAGGTCATATATAACTTTCATGTTTACTCCCAGTACAGGCGAATACTAACTGAACTACAAGTGCCCCTCCCTAACGACAACGCTTTTAATCCATTTTAAAAGCCCAATGGACAATAATGCATATAAAGAATCTGCAACGAATTAACATTGATCCTTCAACTGATTTTAGACAAAAGTTAGACCGCAATCATGGGTTAGGCACATTGTTTTTGTGGGGCGAACGTAGAGAATATACTTATGACTACTGGCCTTGGCCACACCTCTTTTCAACCAGACAAACAAGTTCGATTGGGATCCATAGACAAAAACACCCTAATGCTTGGACAACATTTATTTTAGATAAAAAGTAAAGGCCTAACAATGCCAGGAGTGCAAAGACTTAATGACTCCATAAGGACATACGTTTGGTGTTATTAGGAGCGCAAGCACAGACCAAGTCTAGAAATAGTAGATCAATCTACAGGGTTTGATGCTAGAAAACAATTTCTAGCTAATTTAGAAGATGCATTTTAACTCTGCTGTTGATTTGCCTGCCAGCATACAAAGGAATCAAAAACGTTCTTTCACATGCTAGGTCAAAGGTTGACTTTGTTGTAGGTTATGGATTATACATGCTACCCACTGACCTTAGACTACAGATTGGCATGATACAGAATTATAACAATGAAATCCTCATAGCTGGAGACGTAAAAACTTAGGGCACAATAAATGCTTAAACACAAGGCCCGCTCCATCCATTTTAAAGAAAAGTACCTAGCCCTGAAGAAGGCGATCCAGTTAAAACACCCCAGAAAGCAGCCCACAGCCAGAAAGCCCCCCACAGCCAGAAAGTATCCAGAAAGCACGCCACCGTTAATGTACCTCACCTCGACAGCCATACTAGGGAAAAGACAGCCCTTTTTGTATTTTTAACTTTTTTTGGATTAGCCTACTTTATTTCACTAAAAATTAATCCAGCAGCTAACACTCCTAACGTCCACAGATGGTCAGCCATTTTAACTAGCAACTTTGCCTATAGTAGACAAAACCCAACTAACAACACTACCTATTATGCCGGGCAGAGCATCAACGCTTGGCTGCTAACTTCTTTAATAAGTTTGCTAGATGATGCAATTGTTTTCTAATCCAACTTTTACCCGGCTGAGGGGTTGGAGGAGCTACTGGCCCTGTTGGCGCACCGCCTGTTAAAGCATAAACGAGTGTAGATAGCAAATCCAACACTGTTAATATACTAACTATCGTAATCCCCTGTTCCCTGAACAGAGTCCTTATTCTTTCAGCTAGCGTAGTATTTTCATAAAGTATTCTGTTTTTCAGTTTCTCTTAATTCTGCTTGTTTGTGATGCTAGCTGCGCTCTGTTAGTAGACAGCGTTTCTAACCTAGCCCCCCCTTTCTATCATTAAATCCTGTATTTTCTGCTGTATTCTAGCCTTTTTTTCTTGCCCTAAATTGTTATCATCTGCCACAGCCAGCTTTTTTTTTTCTTCTTCTATCTCTCTATCTAGCTCACCAAGTTTTCTAAATTGTTTGTTAGTTCACCCCTTATTGTCCGCAAGAGCAGCATTAAACCCCCAAAATTTTACGCATTTGGCAATGGAGAATCGTTAATTGTTTTTAACTGTGCCCCCTCATTAAAACTTGTTTTCAATTTCTGCTTTTTGCTTCATCTGTTCTTTGGGGGCCCAACTCTCGGAAAGAGGTCATTTCTATTTCAGACCGTGTTGGCAACCCCCGCCCCAAGTTCTGTAAAAGACTAACAGCCTCAGGCCTTAAATTTAAAATGTTTAATCGCCTTTGGTCAGCAACAGGGATCCTCTGTCTAATTGGTTTAGTTTTAAAAACTTAGTTGGGTCTGGCTTTTTTAGTAACTCTTACAAATTTCCTCTGCTAGTTCCTTATATACAGATGGTTGCTTTTATCTATCTTAAAATCTAAAGGGCTAGGGCCTTCTGACGGCTCTAATCCTAAGCTTATATAGAATGAGTTAATTCTATTTGTTAATAGTTCTGCACGAGATGCGCTAACTGAAGGGGGTGTTTCTCTTCTTCTAATGAAGGGGGGAAGAACCTTCTGCTGCTCTTTCAAGTTCTTCGCGCAATGAAGGACCTAATTCTGTTTCAAACTTCTTCAAATGAAGGGCCCTGGCAGATCTCTTTCTTCTTCTTCAATAGGATCAATCGCGTCAACAAACTTCATCCATATTTTTTATTTATATTTTTTTTTGTTTTATAAAAAATGAACTCATACGGTTGTGAAACCCCGATCCATACAGAAAAGAGAAGGAACCCCATGGCGTAAAAGGTATAAGCAGACTGTAATTAGTGTAAATACCCCACAACATTCAGCCTGGACAAAACGTTAATAGTAAAGTCCCTGAATTCTTGGCGCTGGGGGATGTTATAATGCCAGGCAACTGCTAAACTATCATTCAAATAGATATTAATCGACAGATCCTAATGCTACGGTTGTTCTAATTTGGGCAGGGCTATCGTTTAAACATATGGCAATTAAACTGGAGGGCAGAGAAGTCTTTGTACTAAGCGAGGCAACATTTTTGCCCTCTATTCTGATTTATGGCTGCCTAAAAAAAGAAAGAAAAGAGAAAGTTTATCAGGGAATACAAGGTCCAAACGGCCTCAAGCACAGGCTTAAAGCGGAGGATGCAAAGGATGATGTTAAAGATGAGGCAGTAGCAGAAGCATTTGGCAACAGATTCTACATCCTCTAGATTTTGAACTGTTAAAGACGCATATGCCATATTACCAAGCGCACTAAAAGAAAAACTTACTTATGAACTGACATTTAATCCTAGCGATTCTGTTGTTCTGTCTGAAGACCCCGAAGCTAAATACACAGTCAGCGACATTTCTCTTGAGTTTGATGTTGTTACTAACCCGAACTGGCCAGAACAATCTTAACCCAGTATAAAAATAAAACAGTTATTTATTATGAAGAGTTATACACTCCACTACAGAAAATAGAAACAAGCCAGACACTCTTTGGAACATACATCTAAATCAGTCTCTGAAGTCTTTAAAAGGAATTTTGTTCTTGTTTACTGAAGGAACAACTCCTTTTCATAGAGAATCAGAAGCGTTTTAATCCAAAAATTGAGAAGGTGACTGTGCAATAAATGGCAAGTCTGATCAGTTGTATTCGGGGCGCGGACTTTTACCTCACCAACACTTTGATGAAATAAGAAAGATGTTTGCTGGAGGTAGGCAAAGAGATCCTACAGTTGATCGTGTATGTAAAAAAACTTCGCCTTTATGATGTAAGACTTGAAGACTACTAATAACTAAATATGGGCTGTGGCTGGATTTTAGATCCACATTTGACAACAGACTGTTTGGAAGTGGAGAAAGGGTAGGGCAAGATGGTATAAAAATAAATATTCACAAGAAAGCAGACGGAAACGCCCCAATAAAAATGCATGTTTTTATGGTTTGTGATGCTCAGTTAAACATGAGAAAAACAGGCAAAGACGTGGCTTATTAAAATGCAGAAGAAATATTCTAATAAAAATAGATGGATAGCTTGAAGTTTCTGCCCAAGATCCGCACTGTTCTCTTCTGCGGGATTACTGGGTGTGGGAAAACTGTCTTTGTACTTGATTTGTTACAAACAATATACAGGTTTCATTACGAGCACATTGTATATATTCTGCACAACCATTAAGCACAACAAGTCTTACAAAGAAAGGAAGTTTATTTGGACAGACGAGAATATATTTTTAGTTGATCCTAGCGACAAACTGAGCGACTGTTTAGAATATTACTATAGACTATTTGAGGAACTGAAACACTGTTTATTATTGATGACTGTTCGGCTGAACAAGACATTGTTAAAAAAAGAAAAGCTCTGTCAAAGCTAGCCTTTAGTGGCCGCCATGCCTTAGTTTCTGTGTGGCTTTTAACTCAAAATACAAGGCTGTCTTAAAGACTTTAGATCGCAGTTAAAATCGGTTGTATTATTTTACACTAAGGACAAAGATAGTTTTGAAGAATGTTTAAGTGAAAATTATATAATAAGGGACAAAGATGAGTTTAAAAAAAAATAAAAGAGCAGTTAGAAAAATCTAAGCACGCTAAGCTATGCTTACGGACTGACCCCCAGTTCAATACCGTTTGTTTACTGTAGATTGTTTTATTATAATTTTAATAAATTATAAAAAGAATGTCTCGAGGGCCAGAATCAAAGCGCAGCTAGCTCCTAAATGCACTGCAGTAGAGCTAAAAGACCTAGCAGACACAGCTCTGTTTGATCTGATAGAGTGCCAGGAAATGTTTATGGATTTGAGTACACAGATGATGGGTTTACAAACGAACAGAAATTGAAGACAAAAAACGACAGCAATAATCCTAAACTAGAACAAATAAGAAATCTAGAAACAACTGATTACGGCAAATATGAAACAGGCTTTATAGACAAGACAATAACTGGGTCTTGCGTCCTGAAATTAACTGGGATTTTAATTTGACTTGCGAACCCCAATGTATACTTTGATAAGAAAAACAATTTTAGAAAAGCTTTGAATGCGGGCCCCTTTCTTGCTAGTCTTGTTCCAGGAACACAACAGAAAAAGCAGATTGTAATAGATAAATATAGGAGTGAATATGTGCTGAGCAGAAAGAGTCCTTAGTTGAAGTGGGGGATGACACAGTAACCCTAGAATTTATCCCAAAACCGCCAATGCCTAACGCTGCTACTTTGATTTTTTGTTTTATTAATTACCCCTGGGGAGTCTAATTCTAGTTTGCCAGAACATGTGTTAGCAAGGGAGTACAATTATCGTCTGGAAACTTGGATGGTCCTCTTAAGCTCGTTATTGTTATTACTAAAAACGGAGATGAAATAAACACTTTTTATCATCTGACAAGGTTACTGTGATGGTTGACAAAGACAAACTAACAGTAACTCGACTTTATTTTCATTACGTATGTTGATTTTATTGCGTTTTACTCTGTTGATGAAGTGCTGCCAGAAGGATTAATAAGAAAATATGTATAAGATTAATTTAAAAAAATAATCTTGATTAAAAAATGGAGGTTTCAACGTTTAGGTAAGAGCAAATAACCGAACTTCAAAAGGAAATAGAAAGCGACTTTGATAAGTATAGGGCTGCCAGAAAGAAATATGGTAAAGCTTTAAATACTCATTCTTATGTAATTACTGGCTCATCAGCTGCAGCTAGCGTAAGTGCTGGGTCTGGTGTTGCTCTTTTAGCCACTGGGGCTGGGGCGCCAGTCTCTTTAGCATTAGGGAGTCTCGGGTTAGGTTTAGGTGCTATGTCTATGATTGTAAATGCTGTTTTAAAAAAAATTAGCTCCTAAATTACAAAACACACTGCCATTGTAGCCCTAGCATCAGCAAAACTTTGTTTATTAAGATTAAGAAAAGCAAATCATTACAGGATGAAAACATTACAGACGAAGAATTTCAGAAGCTTATGGCTGATGGTGGGATTACAGACGGCAAAAATTGAACTTCAAAGGATGGAGAAAGGCGTTTACTTCACGACAGGTAGACACTGATGCAATTAAACAGAACATTGAAAAACAAACACATGATCGGTTAAACCCAAAATAGACAAAAAAAGATTAACAAAATGGTTTACAGACTAGTCGCCCTAAGACCGGCAGGACTGAATGACTGACTGCACATCCCTAGTCTAATATTGATTGCAACCCCCACTACCGCTGGCAAGTGAATCAACGGCCTACACAGTAGCCGAGCTAGTATTGATCGCAGTCCAGACTGTCGTCTGCTATTCAGCTGGTCGAGTCATGACCGGTCGAGACATGCGCAGTGGAAAATTTTGTCACGCTACTTCCTGTGAAAACATTTTTCGCAAGTGATTTGACCTAATTCTGTTTCTGAAAATTTTGTTAACCGGAACAAGCGTGACAACTTTTTCCACTGCGCATGTGCTAACCTCATTAACATGATGAAATTGAAACAACATTTGTGAGCGCGCATGTGCTAACCTTATGGATGCATTAACATGATGAAACCGAAACAACATTTGCGAGTGCTCATGTGTAATATAAATTAACATGATGAAATCGGGTTTTCTAGAATCTTAGATATGGATGAGTCTCCTACGCGATCTTACAAAAGAAGTAAGAGCAACAGAGGCGCAGATAGCCAGGTTACTCAAGAAATATCTTTGTTAAAAAATTTGGCAATGAGTACTGATTCTCAATCACAGTCCGAGTGAAGGGCATAGTGCCAGCGTTACGGCGTCAATATTCTTTGTAGAAGTAGAAGCCGTCAGGTAAGTTATTGATTTTTCCCTCTTCACCACTAAGCATGTGTTGTGTTGCAGTGCGCGCGTGTGAGGGAGAGAGAGGAGGGAGGGATCAGAGGCAGAGACAGACAGAGAGAGACATAGAGAGACAGAGATGAGGGGGAGAGAGATGCTGTGGATTATTTATTTTTTTAATTTAATATTTTATTCTGGTTTAAAATGAAGCCCGAAGAAGTTAGAAAGCTTACTAATATACTTCACACGTTGAATTGGAAGGCTAATAGAGAAAGGTTAAGGAGCAGGTTTGAACAATCAATTACTGATCTTTTTATTCACATAAATATACAAACAAGCGGGAAGAAGGCCATCAGTGAAATACCAGATTCTTGGCCCCAACCGGCCATAAAATTGTTTGCCATATTAGTTGATTATATAGCTTCTCAGATGTTACTCTGACTTTTTCTACCGACCCTGAAGGAGTAACTATTCACTTTAATGAAGATTAGGTTTTACGATTAGAAAAGACTATAAATAAACAGTTGAATTACAATTATTTTTTTAAATTTATTTTTGATTAAAATGGCTGCCGAACTTAGTGTATCTGATTTAAAGAATTGTAATGAACTATTTAACGAGACAATGAAAGTGTTAAACATTGATTTTAGTGAATCTGGTTTTGAGAATGATGTAAACAATATAATAAAAGATCATAGCGAACTATTTGATGAAGCAATCAAAGTGATGAACATGACTGTAGTGATTCAGAAAAAGCTAAAATATTGGCGGGTGTTATTGTAAGGTTAACGTGCCTTGAAGTGTTGCAACGTTGGGTGAAGAATAAATGCGCGTTTTACTTACTTTTATATACATTTATTTTTTTATTTACGTAAATATTGTGGCTTAAAAATGACGACCACAAGTAAATTCGAGGACGGAAACTATATACGATGGAAGAAATATTTAGCAGTGACAAACAATTAAGCAATATGTTTAGTGAAGTAGACATGGACATCATTAACCCTACAAACGTTCATGAAAGCGTAGCACACGCTATCTCTAAAATCCCAGAGTCTCTTCAACGCGAACCGCCTGTAAAAGTGTTGTTGGTTGTTCTGATTGATTATATAACGCCTGATGATAGTAACATGGAAGTCTGGGTTTCAACTAAACAGAAAGAAGTTATTAGCTATCGCGACCTTAATTCTGACTGGGCTGACTACATGCTTACACAGTTTAACCATGCAAGTGAAGAAGCAAAATTGCGTGGTTCTGGCTGGTCTGAAGGAACAGTCCTTCAAATTATATTAAGACAAACAAAGTTCTATCCTATAGTTGGCAATTCTTACCTTCCTCTTCCAAGAGAGTTAGAGTTAAAACGGGCAGTTTTAAACATACATAATTTTGACAACATGTGTTTTATGTGGTGTGTTTTAGCGCATTTATATCCTGTTAAAAATCATGCAAACAGAGTTTCCAATTATGAAGCATACAAACAAGAGCTGAACTTTGATAACATAACCTTTCCAGTGAGTATAAACAGTATATCTCAGTTTGAAGAACAAAACAAACCAATCATTGTAACGTATACACATTGTCTGTAGAAGCTGATCTAGTGCCTCTAAGGGTTTCTCCCAACGCCCCCACTTTAGGCGAACACTTGACAAGCATGTAGACTTGATACTGTTTGAAGATAGTACAAAGAGTCATTATGTATTAATCAGAACAATAAGCAGACTTATGGCTTTTACATCAAAGGATCATGCTAAACAAGGGCTTTGTAGAAGGTGTTTGGTCAGAATCCAACTATAGAAGCAGCTGCCAGTCATAGAACACATTGTAAAAGTTTTGTAGACTGTGAAACCAAACTCCTCACACCTAAACCAGGGTCTAAAGTTAGTTTTAAGAATATACACAAAATGCAGATGAGTCCATACGTGGTTTATGCTGACTTTGAATCGCTCTTACCGCAGTACTACGGGCCACAACAGCAAGAACAAAAAACAACCTTATTAACCCACCATCAGATCTGTTCTTATGCGTTTATTGTTGTTAGGTCAGACGGTCAACACACAACACCCGAGATTTACAGAGGCCCCCAACGCAGCTAGTAGATTTTTAGAGCAGATGAAAAAACTTCGTAATTACTGCTCCAACCAACTAAATCTTTTAGACATTGTTATGACTTCTGAAGACCAAGAACGTTATGACTCATCTACACACTGTTGGATTTGCGGCTTAGAGCTAACGCCTAACAGTAAAGACGTGACAGTAAGAGACCACGATCACATTACTGGAAAATTCAGAGGAGCCGCGCACAACAATTGTAATCTTCAACTTAAGGTTGACCCTAAGACATGGAAACTGCCTATCTTCTTTCATAACCTACGAGGCTACGATTCTCATTTTATCATGCAAGCAGTGACTTCTGAATATAAGAGGGTTACCTGCATTGCACAATCTTCAGAAAAGTACATGACTTTTACTCTTGACTCTTTATCCTTTTATGACTCGGCCCAACATCTGATGGGGAGTTTAGATAAGTTAGCAGGATCGCTACAAGACTTTCCAATCACTAAACAATACTTTGATCCGTCTTTGGTTCGTAAAGGCGTCTATCCTTATGAATACATGAACTCGTGGGATAGGTTTGATGAAGACTAGACTCACTTCCTCCTAAAGGCGCTTTCTTTTCTAGTCTTAGAGGCAAAGACATAACTGACTCTGAATATGAATACGCTCAGAAAGCCTGGACAGAATTACACTGTCAAACAATGGGCGATTATCATGATCAATATTTATTGGCTGACGTGTGTTTATTGGCAGACGTCTTTCAGAATTACAGATCTACATGCATGAAACATTACAGCTTAGACTCGTCACATTACATCTCTGCCCCTGGCCTTTCTTGGATGCTTTCTTAAAGTCTACAAACATCAGATTGACTATTTCTATCTACCACACTTCAGATGATTGAGACGGCCTAAGGGGAGGTATTAGCATGGCCTCAGAC